>CARXXK010000095.1:29887-177198 GCA_949089665.1 Macrosiphum euphorbiae | reverse complement strand
CTAGCACATACATGCACATACACCTCATATAACCATAGGTTAGTTCATACATATTTAGATACTCACATATTATATACATATTTGTATAATATTCCGAACACCTTTTTACAGGGAAGTTTCATCAGTTTAAGCGTTGTGTTCCACCGTGCAACACAACATTTCAAAAAGTATTATTACATTCATATAAACAAACAACTAAACAGACTATAAAAAACATATTATTTATTTATATATTATCATTTATTCCCATACATGGTACACATATACAACATTCATACATAAATAGGTACTTTCATATTATATACACCATCACACACATCTAATCTTGTTATACAACTTACATATCAATATAAGACACTTCGTTACATATAGACACACTCACACATGAAATACATACTTTAAAATACTTACTCACATTCACATAGATACATTTAAACATTCCAATACATTCACCCTAAAAAGTATTTTCAAAAGTACAACATCGCTCATCAATTGGTTGTACCTACTACTACAAAATTGTTATGCCCAATAATCATCTAGATAGTTCAATTCTATTATATGAGACCATCGTACCTAAGCTTATAAACACGCATATTATAGAAAAATATCTCAATTAAAATAGGTAGATCTACCTATATTTTATTCAGCTCAGAGGATTACTCAACAACATACACAAAATTATATATTTATGACACACAATATTATATATTTATGTAACTAGTAGGTACCTATATACACTATACAGACTAAGGAGAATAGAGGATATCGACTCTGAGGGTCTTAGACGTCGTCTTCGAGATAGTTTGATCACTAAATGCAAAAATAAAACTATCATATTTTGACTTCACCGTTGATACAGTACATTTCATGTTAGAAATAATACAACATTTATTTTATTAAATTTGAATTAAACACAAATATGCTTATGCATCCTTACTTTTCATTTTAACCATATCCACTAGTCTATATTATAATTACCTAAACTCGCCTTATATTATATATTATTAAGGAATTATTATTTCCAAAATATTCACTTTTTAGTAAAGAGTTGTATATAGTATATATTATTAGATATTACACCATATAACCACAGAATAGATGAAATCTTACATATCACTACCGACATATACATATTATAACTATCATGCATGTGCATGGGAAAAACACAAGCGTTTCCAGTCACCGTCACCACCAACGAAACCCCATTCGACTCGAGCAAAACGTATATTATGAGAAAACGCATGCAACTTAGGTACATATCACCCAAGTGACCGACACATATTATATTTTATCAGCGCATACTTACAACAGTCATATCACTTGAATAATATTTTTATTTTACCGTGTGTATACACAGACACACACACACACACACACACACACACACACACACACAAAGGCATATCACCTCCGCTATATATCATTGTATAAGTTATAATATCGGAAAATTAAGAACTATTAACAATATCTCTCATTTCAGTAGATAGGTACTTTATACGGTTTATTACAAAAATCCCGAAAAAGGTACCTACACAATAATTAACGTTACATTTGTAGTATTATAGTAACATCTTTATCAATAAAACATTTATAAATCTTCATCTTATTAGTCATTTTCCATACAGGCTCATGCTACAATGAGCATATAGGTGGGGACGTACATACATTCTTGTATCTTTATATATACATGCACAATACTATTAGGCCAACCTATTATGAATAATATTACAGATACTTACTTATATTTTTAATCAATCATATATACATTGAAATATTGATATTACATTAGACTAAAATCATAGCTTATATACACATACATGGATTTAAGAGAAAAAATAAATCTTTTACTGTTATCATTGTACTATTTTTCGTCAAGTGCAGTGAGAATTATATATATATAACAATAAGTAAAAAATATTATAATTGAGCCACCACCTATTTCTACAGTTACATGAACATGTGAAACATAGTATGATATGCAAACTCACATTAAATCATATACCGATATGTATATTCGACATTACAAACACCTAAACATATTATATATAGATTACATAAATATATACACATCAATAAGTCACCTACATATAGGCATACACATATTTACATACACACACATACTAGTATATAACCTTACATATTCTTATATAATTAAACAGTAGGTATTCATACATACATACGTACATAGATATATATTTAATTAAACAGCATTCATACATACATACATATAGACTCGATCTATTATTCCAAATAATAATTTACATAAAATATTTTCGATATATAATTTATTTGATACCTAGTTTCTTAAACATATATTAATTATTATATATTTACAGTTGATACATAAAATATATCACAACGTAGCCATGCATACTGATACAACGCTATCCAATATACAGCAATTAAATGCAATATAGGACCTACTCATATATAATTTACTCATTTTTCGTTAAATACGTAGGTAGAATTTATGCTGAAATCTAAAAATTTACTCATCAATATGAATATACGTTAAAATGTACTAATTTCGATATAAACATAGCTGTCTGTGTGTAAATACAAAAATCTTGCTAAAATAAGTAAAAATATCATAATTTCATTAAAATCATGTAATATTATAAAAAATATCATATCCCTGCCTAATTACCATCAAAGCCATATATACAGTTCAGTGTATCTAAATGCATGAACACCATTATAACGAGTCTAAACGGCCGATACATATCGTTGCATTTGATAATATAATATTATATGAACTTTTTTGATTGCTTCATTTTCAGTAGATAAACCCATGTACTATTTACACATATTTACCACACAATTCTAATACAGCTTAAGGTCTAGAATATCATATTAATATCATATTAAGAATTCTTAAAAGCATTACATGAAAACCCGTATTTATTTCAAAGATGAAACAAATTCCTATTTAAATTCCATGGTATTAATAATAAAAAGCATACTATTATATAGTTGTCTTCATCAAAACAAAATAAAATGTAAGTACGTTAAGCGGTGATAATTTTCCACTTAATGATTTCATATATAGAAAGCCATATATATTTCAATTACTTTTAATGCATATCTTATACACATAGCCCAGCATTTATTTTGTACAACATTTTAGAAATGTATTATTTGTACAGCTATATACTACATGGTCACATGGATGCTTATTACTTATACTTTTCATGTATTATTCCATATACATTGTAAAATAATGATGAAATCACTTGTATATTGCCATCACAAGCTTGGAAATATATTTGAAAAATCATGATTTTTCAGGAAAATCTGTAAAAATATGCTAATTTCTCCCAAATTATGATAATATTATAATTTTTATAAAATCTTATACAAATATAATTTCTATGTCAAGATCATGTCTAAAATATTGAAATTCTTAATAATAACATATAACTAGTTTGCAAATGGATCCATCAATCATATCGCGTTAGATATTAAATGCAACTATACACTATAACAGAATATTTCAGTTCTAAATAGTCGACTTACTTCTCTTCAATCTACACTATAATATGATATTATATCAAGTTTTATGACTCATACATTATATTATGTTAAAACATGTAAACATATTTTCATAAGTTCAATAAAATTGTGTTAAATTGTAATTATCATAATCTCACTGTAAAAATATATATATAACTAATATATTTTACCTTTAAAAACCGGTACATTCGTAGATACCTTTGCTAGAAGTTATTATTTTTGTTTAAATATCATAAAAACTGTATTCATAGAACCACACTCATCAGCTATATAATATAACACCCATACTATCATTAAAATGTTCACGGATTTTCATCACTATTCAGTTTTGGAGTTTCATATAGGTTAAGTTAGGTTAGTTTCCTGTAGGTTAGACTGAGAAAAAAAATTTAAATATAAAAAATGAAACATTACTTCATTTTCAGAGTGTATAATTCCCAGTATTTTGTGTAAATGAGTGTTAAGTGATGCATATAATATATAATATTTGTACCTACCCACCTATCATATGATTAATATTATAATATAAGCGATAGGGTATGGTTCAGCATAAATACTCTCATGTATTTAACGATAATTGGAGATAAATATACGATGTCTATGTTACATTGATGGAAAATCTAAAAAAAAAATTATTAAGAATTTCAATATTTTAGACATGATCTTGACATAGAAATTATATTTGTATAAGATTTTATAAAAATTATAATATTATCATAATTTGGGAGAAATTAGCATATTTTTACAGATTTTCCTGAAAAATCATGATTTTTCAAATATATTTCCAAGCTTGTGATGGCAATATACAAGTGATTTCATCATTATTTTACAATGTATATGGAATAATACATGAAAAGTATAAGTAATAAGCATCCATGTGACCATGTAGTATATAGCTGTACAAATAATACATTTCTAAAATGTTGTACAAAATAAATGCTGGGCTATGTGTATAAGATATGCATTAAAAGTAATTGAAATATATATGGCTTTCTATATATGAAATCATTAAGTGGAAAATTATCACCGCTTAACGTACTTACATTTTATTTTGTTTTGATGAAGACAACTATATAATAGTATGCTTTTTATTATTAATACCATGGAATTTAAATAGGAATTTGTTTCATCTTTGAAATAAATACGGGTTTTCATGTAATGCTTTTAAGAATTCTTAATATGATATTAATATGATATTCTAGACCTTAAGCTGTATTAGAATTGTGTGGTAAATATGTGTAAATAGTACATGGGTTTATCTACTGAAAATGAAGCAATCAAAAAAGTTCATATAATATTATATTATCAAATGCAACGATATGTATCGGCCGTTTAGACTCGTTATAATGGTGTTCATGCATTTAGATACACTGAACTGTATATATGGCTTTGATGGTAATTAGGCAGGGATATGATATTTTTTATAATATTACATGATTTTAATGAAATTATGATATTTTTACTTATTTTAGCAAGATTTTTGTATTTACACACAGACAGCTATGTTTATATCGAAATTAGTACATTTTAACGTATATTCATATTGATGAGTAAATTTTTAGATTTCAGCATAAATTCTACCTACGTATTTAACGAAAAATGAGTAAATTATATATGAGTAGGTCCTATATTGCATTTAATTGCTGTATATTGGATAGCGTTGTATCAGTATGCATGGCTACGTTGTGATATATTTTATGTATCAACTGTAAATATATAATAATTAATATATGTTTAAGAAACTAGGTATCAAATAAATTATATATCGAACATATTTTATGTAAATTATTATTTGGAATAATAGATCGAGTCTATATGTATGTATGTATGAATGCTGTTTAATTAAATATATATCTATGTACGTATGTATGTATGAATACCTACTGTTTAATTATATAAGAATATGTAAGGTTATATACTAGTATGTGTGTGTATGTAAATATGTGTATGCCTATATCGCACTCCTAGAACAAGACTGCCACAACTCAAAATTCATCAATTTTGAGTTATGACTACTGTTGAATAGAGAAAAATAAGCTCTATAAAATGCAAGAGCGCCACATTCAATATCATTTTTCATTTAGCCACTATAGAGATGTGTCAGTATGGAATTATTTAAATGTTAGATAATTTTCAATGCAAGAGGGCCATAATTTACTTTATGGCAGTATACTTATTTTTATTTATCCAAATTATCACTGAAGTCAAAATTCAAGACTACCTTATTTCGACTTGTTACGTTCTTGCACTGAATAAAAACTAATTATCGTGTAATATGTTGAGTGCAAAACAGCAATATTTAGAGTTGTGGCAGTATTGCATTTTATAATTTGTGATACTGCAGCCACAACTTCTGTATGAAATACAGTCACATCTCAAAATATGGCAGTCTTGCATTTACTTAAAAAATTATAAATGTCCACAAGTCTAAATTTTTGGGTTTAAGAGTGAATTTCAAAATATTTGAAAAATTAATATTATAAAGAATGATTGTAAGTATTTAAGTGTTAAATTTCAAACGCTTAAGTAAAAAACTCATTAAAATATCTAAGGTCCAAACTTCAAATTGATTTTTCTCAAAACTATAAATTTTGAGTTGTAGCAGTCTTGTTCTAGGAGTGCGATATGTAGGTGACTTATTGATGTGTATATATTTATGTAATCTATATATAATATGTTTAGGTGTTTGTAATGTCGAATATACATATCGGTATATGATTTAATGTGAGTTTGCATATCATACTATGTTTCACATGTTCATGTAACTGTAGAAATAGGTGGTGGCTCAATTATAATATTTTTTACTTATTGTTATATATATATAATTCTCACTGCACTTGACGAAAAATAGTACAATGATAACAGTAAAAGATTTATTTTTTCTCTTAAATCCATGTATGTGTATATAAGCTATGATTTTAGTCTAATGTAATATCAATATTTCAATGTATATATGATTGATTAAAAATATAAGTAAGTATCTGTAATATTATTCATAATAGGTTGGCCTAATAGTATTGTGCATGTATATATAAAGATACAAGAATGTATGTACGTCCCCACCTATATGCTCATTGTAGCATGAGCCTGTATGGAAAATGACTAATAAGATGAAGATTTATAAATGTTTTATTGATAAAGATGTTACTATAATACTACAAATGTAACGTTAATTATTGTGTAGGTACCTTTTTCGGGATTTTTGTAATAAACCGTATAAAGTACCTATCTACTGAAATGAGAGATATTGTTAATAGTTCTTAATTTTCCGATATTATAACTTATACAATGATATATAGCGGAGGTGATATGCCTTTGTGTGTGTGTGTGTGTGTGTGTGTGTGTGTGTGTGTCTGTGTATACACACGGTAAAATAAAAATATTATTCAAGTGATATGACTGTTGTAAGTATGCGCTGATAAAATATAATATGTGTCGGTCACTTGGGTGATATGTACCTAAGTTGCATGCGTTTTCTCATAATATACGTTTTGCTCGAGTCGAATGGGGTTTCGTTGGTGGTGACGGTGACTGGAAACGCTTGTGTTTTTCCCATGCACATGCATGATAGTTATAATATGTATATGTCGGTAGTGATATGTAAGATTTCATCTATTCTGTGGTTATATGGTGTAATATCTAATAATATATACTATATACAACTCTTTACTAAAAAGTGAATATTTTGGAAATAATAATTCCTTAATAATATATAATATAAGGCGAGTTTAGGTAATTATAATATAGACTAGTGGATATGGTTAAAATGAAAAGTAAGGATGCATAAGCATATTTGTGTTTAATTCAAATTTAATAAAATAAATGTTGTATTATTTCTAACATGAAATGTACTGTATCAACGGTGAAGTCAAAATATGATAGTTTTATTTTTGCATTTAGTGATCAAACTATCTCGAAGACGACGTCTAAGACCCTCAGAGTCGATATCCTCTATTCTCCTTAGTCTGTATAGTGTATATAGGTACCTACTAGTTACATAAATATATAATATTGTGTGTCATAAATATATAATTTTGTGTATGTTGTTGAGTAATCCTCTGAGCTGAATAAAATATAGGTAGATCTACCTATTTTAATTGAGATATTTTTCTATAATATGCGTGTTTATAAGCTTAGGTACGATGGTCTCATATAATAGAATTGAACTATCTAGATGATTATTGGGCATAACAATTTTGTAGTAGTAGGTACAACCAATTGATGAGCGATGTTGTACTTTTGAAAATACTTTTTAGGGTGGATGTATTGGAATGTTTAAATGTATCTATGTGAATGTGAGTAAGTATTTTAAAGTATGTATTTCATGTGTGAGTGTGTCTATATGTAACGAAGTGTCTTATATTGATATGTAAGTTGTATAACAAGATTAGATGTGTGTGATGGTGTATATAATATGAAAGTACCTATTTATGTATGAATGTTGTATATGTGTACCATGTATGGGAATAAATGATAATATATAATACAATAATAATATGTAAGTTTTATAGTATGTTTAGTTGTTTGTTATAATGAATGTAATAATACTTTTTGAAATGTTGTGTTGCACGGTGGAACACAACGCTTAAACTGATGAAACTTCCCTGTAAAAAGGTGTTCGGAATATTATACAAATATGTATATAATATGTGAGTATCTAAATATGTATGAACTAACCTATGGTTATATGAGTGTATGTGCATGTATGTGCTAGAGAAAGGGATGAACGAAACTCATCGACATCTGTAAACGGTTGCCCGTATATTATATATATATTTCTGTATGTTGTCAGGTAGAGGAATGTCTACGAATATCTCTATACTTTAACGTGTATATTTTGAAAAATATAATTTTTTACAAGTTTATGTATGTATGTGATACATTCCGGTGTATAACGTATGCTTTAGCGATTCGTTTTTTCGTATGTAATTATATAATAAGAAAACTGTATACTATTTTTATGTATGTTTGTATGTATGTATGTATGTATGTATGTATGTATGTATGTATATATGTATGATAAGGTATATAATATTTATGTTGAGCGTGTGTTCAGAATGAAAACTGATGAGTACCGTATGGTATCGTGTGTTTCATAGTATATTATAGTTTGTAAGTGTTTGGTCATATCATATTTATATGTATAAATATACCTATGTATCGTATATATTATGAAAATTGTATAATATGTTCAGGAGTTTGTGATAATGATGTGTATATAATTATTAATTGTTTGGATATAATTTATGTTAGTTATTCGAATGGGATTATAATCTGAAAATGGTGTAATATTTTTAGATATGTGTGATAATGTACCATATCTTTAATGTTTTTTTTTAGTTCTTTATTTTACACAATATATTACAACAATCTGCAGTAAACAATATTATTTTACAATATTACTGACTACTGTACGGATTTATATAATAAGGAATTTTCCTATTATACTACATTCCTTGAACCTTCTCTCCTCGTCAGCTGCCTAAAAATTAAATTACATTTAATACTTAAATATTTTATTATTTTAATTTTAAATTACTCGTGACTGTGATAAATCGTCTTCGTTATATGTCATTAATGGAGACATACTTGAGTATCTTGGTGGGGATGGCTGCAGCATTTCCACGTCAAAGGTCTCCGTATAATACTAAAATAAATAGAAAATAAGTAATCATAATAAAAAAAAGTTGTATATTATTACCTTTAAATCGTTTGCTTCAGGCCTAATCTGGGTAGGCGGGGGAAATTTTATCAGTTCATCATCATCATTTTCACCCACAGCCTAATTGAATGCATATGTTAAATAATTTTTTTTAATATATATATATATATTCTTACTTTTGGCAAATTCATCGTCATCCAATTGATAGCTAGCTGTTCAGTTGCGAATAATTTGATCTGGCTTATAAAACTATGTTTGTGCTTCGGTACATGCATTGCGATTAACTCGATATCAATTCCTTTGATTATTGTTTTTACTTCTTCCAGTGTCACAGATTTATCAATATTAAAATCAGTATTAAAGTATTCGGATATTTGTTCGAGTTGATTTAAAATAATAGGTTTTACGATATCGTTTTTTCTTGAAATTGTTTCAAAAATGGCGCACTCTAAATCTTGAATTGTCATAAGATCTCTACGACTTAATATGATTCTACATCCGTTTGTTGTTTTTGACTCTATAACCAACACATGCTCTCCTTTATACACCATACTTGTAAGCAAAGCGACTTCATCTTCCCAAAAAATAATTTTTTTATATTTTACAACAGGATCGAGAACGTGTGACAAAACATGGCCCATGACTGAATAAATTCGTTTCAAGAAGTCTGATGAAATTTTTACATACCGTGACGGTGTAATTATTTGCAAAACGATATTGAACTGATCTTTTGGATCGAATCCGATGTTCAAGAATTTGCGATTTTTAAAGTCTATTGTAAAATTAGAGCAATCCATGAGTTCATGTGGAGATGTAGGTGCAACATAATTGTATACCCGTTTCATTTCACTTATTGGTCCTGCCATATTTATAAGCAATATACTGAGACTTACAACTTGACGCTGTTAAATCAAAACTGAGACTGAATATTCACACGATAGAGTATTAATTGTTAAACCATGTATGTAGTGGGGGTTTATGTATAATGTGTTTGGTAGTGGGGATTAGGTAAATAATGTGTTCAGCATTTACATGTATATATATATATAATAATAAAGGTAGTGTGTTGCACAATTATATGCGGATACCCTGTTATACATGTGCACTCGTATTATTATTTGTTAACAGTAATGTGATAAGTGATATCAGTTTAGGGCAGAACTGCTCGCGGTTATATATGATAACGCATAGTAGCACACGTACGCGATCGGGCTTTTGACGGTGGTGGTGGTGGTGAAGTAGGGGGGAGGCGGTGTCGGTAGCGGGCTATCTATGGCTGGGTGGTGAAGTGGGGAGGTGGCGGCGGCGGCGGTAGGGATTTTTGAATGAATGAATAGTCGCTATTCATTACTGTCCGCAGTTGGTGATATAGTGCTCTATTATATACATCTCGTTCGCTCTGCGCTAATACTACGCACGTAATTATTATATAACGTATTAAAGAATGTAGTACAATCGATCAGATTAGCTGGCGGCGATGGTGGTGAATATTTGTAAGTTTTCTTGTAAATATTTTCCATATTTTCAATTGGACCAGCCATATTTATTTTACGCACTGAGAAATAATTATGATTTTAACACTGAATATGAGACAAGCACACGCGAAACACTTGGAACGATTATATAGAGTGACTGAATTTATGTTGTGTAGTTGTGTTCATAAACGAGCAAAAATATACCAGTAGATTATTTTGTGTTAAAGTCACTGTGATAACTGATAACGCACCGGAGGGCTCGCGCGCGCGTTCGCGGCGGCTCTTGGTATGGTATAGTGGTGGGGGAAATTATTTTATGTTGTGTAGTTGTGTTCATAAACGAGCAAATTAAATATTAATTGGTGGGGGAGACATCGAAAAGTCTCTACAGGTTAATCGGGAGGGGGTAAATGGTATAGTGGTGGGGGAAATTATACCTCGCGCATAGACGCCGGTTAAATGAGATAGAATATACCTTCTCAAACAGATGCGAGTAGGCGGCCCAGTGGTACGGTTGTCGCTTATCATGCAAGATATCGGGTTCGAATCCCGGTCCGGCGGATAAATTTTTAAATTATTTTCCACGCGCGGTGGTCATAGGTGGTGGGGTGGCGGGGGTACATCGTTAACGTATGTGATATATGGTGGGTTCAGCAGCCGTCAATGTATAGGGATGAGCAGACGGGTATAGTGGGATGAGCAGACGGGTATAGTGGGATGAGCAGACGGGTGTATTGGGATGAGCAGACGGGTATAGTGGGTTGAGCAGACGGGTATAGTGGGTTGAGCAAACGGTATAGTGGGTTGAGCAGACGGTGTAGTGGGTTGAGCAGACGGGTATAGGAAATTGCCAGCAGGTTGAGGTTCCAGAACTCTCTTTTTTAACCTACTCACGTAGTTCGGTAATTCGTAACGACGAAAAACCAACTACGAATTTTTCCGTCACCACACCACCTATCGGCATCCACTCTTAAATCCCAAACCTACACCACCCCACCATCCACCACACTCACCTCACCAGTGACAAGTGTGGTCAACATCAACGGCTTATGGGGCAGCCGCTGGTGTGGGGACAGAGGTAACAGAGCCACGGGTGTTCACCTGCAAAGGTGACGGGGGCGCAAGAACACCAACTTCGCACACATTATAGGTCATTCTGTATACGTAAGGCATCAGGGGGTCTATTCTCGAAAAGAACGACCAAACGTATACGTTATTACTCGTACACGAGCAGTTCGTTACCTTTGCTCGTCTACGTTCATCATCTCGTATTCTTGAACAGCGTACGAGCAATGAAAACGACCGATTCGTATACGAATAACTCGAACGTACGAAATATTAAAAATGTAGTTGGTAACTCTGTAAAATGTCTATCTTATCACAGTTTTGGCGGGTTTTTAAAATATTTTGTACGTTATCACAGCCGATCACCGTATAGTTTTAGCACAGAATTTTATTATGGTTTATGGTAATGACCAATGATTATGCCATTATGGCAAAATAATTTTTAGCTTTGTAATGATTATAATTATTTTTTCATGGTTAAGTACTGATTAATGATTAGAGCTTACGGCTTTACTCATTGTTGTTTTTTGTTTTGCTGTAATATTTCCGGCCTTACTGCGCTTGTTAGTCATATTTTTAAAATGGAAATGAAAAAAAACAGGAAGCCGAATACTACTGACAGACAGAAAAAATTACTGGTAGACTTTATGGTTTTACATCCTGAACTAGTTTCAGGAAAAAATACATCAAAGTCTACAGTAAAACAACGACAGAGGTTATGGGAAAGTTTAGCAGAGGCGTTAAATTCAGAAGTTGGCCCAAATAAATCTTGGAGTGAGTGGAGAAAGGTATGTATAATAATATAGTGTATTACATAGTTGTAGAGCGATTACTAATAGTTTAATTTTTTTTTTTTCTCAGACATGGTGTGATTTAAAAACGAATGTTAAGGGTAAGGCAGGCGCAAATAGAAAAGAAAGGAATAAAACTGGTGGTGGAGAATTAGATTTGGAGGTATTTAGTGAGTTTGAGAACAAAATACTGGAAATGCTCGGTCCAACAATTGTTGAAGGACATACATCAGTAGATGAAAGTGCAGCTGATATTTCCTTTTTTGTACCACATTCGTAAGTTTATTATGTGTAGGCTAAGTATACTACTAGTAGTTGTAGGTAAAGTTACATTAAATACTAATCGTATGCGTTTTAGTAAATTGTAATTTAGTTAGGTTCTTGGTAAGACAAAATGCTAACTTTCCATAGGTGTTGCCATTCAATATCTATTTTTTACGAATTATGATAAAACATAAATAATTTTAGCCAAATGGAATAGTTTCATTAATTTAACAAAAATGTAGTTATAACTTATAATAATTTTGACAAATAATCAAACCTGTAATATCATTGAGTATAGAGTATATACAGTATACAGTGTACTCAATGGTAATATATCATCTATATAAATTATATCAAATATAATTATATGATTTATTAGACTAATCAGTGGCATATCTACGTGGGGGGATATGGTGGTAATATCCCCCCTCCCCCGGTAGAGCAAATGTTGTACACAATACAACATGTATATAATAATATGAAAATAAAATGTGTATACTGAATGTCTATTGAAAATTGTATAAACCCCCCCCCCCCCTCCTTGAAAAAAAAATTCTTGATACACTACTGACTGTAATACCTATATCTCAAAAGAACAAAAAATATTAAATTAATTTGTTACAAATAAAATTAATTTAATTATTATATCAAATTATATAATATTATTATTTAGTTTAATTAACTATTAACATTTATAATACATAAAAGATCAACACAAAGCTTATTAAGCAATTCAAATATGGTCTTGGTGAATGAAGTTGTGCCTGTTGAATCAGATGATACACCGGATGATGGTAATCTTATGTGGAATGATAGGTTTGTATATTATATTAAAAAATATATTAATGTATGTATTTTAAAATTACTTATTTGAACTCAGTTGCTTAAATGGACTTGAAGATCTTATAGAAGATTCGAATAAAGTTGATGAAATTGATGTTTGTGCTAGTGGCTACCCTTCAAAACATTTACCAACCGTATCTCAACCATCAATTAGGTATGTATAAATCTATTATTTGGAATACAATGATCTTACATGTTTAAAAATATATGTTAAATATTAAATGTATACATAAATTGCCTAATTCATTTGTTCACAGAAATGCATATAAAGTTAAGACAAATTGTAAATTAACCAATTTACAAAATACAGTTGCTGCTACAAAATCATTTGCTGCTATAAGCCAAAAAAAAACAAAAATTAAGGCCAGTTATTATGAGCGTAAATTATTATTGCTGGAAAAAATTGCTGCAGCCGAAGAAAAAAAAGCTGAAGCTTTGATGAGTATAGCTCAAAGTTTGGCATCCAGACAAAATTTGTAACTGCTTGGCGCTTATTTAAAATATTAATTGTTTTCTTCTACTTTATTGCTTTATGCTTTGTACGCTTTTCTATTGAAATCTTCTTCACTTGGCTTTTCGGTTTTTATCTAATGTAAATTATTATTGGGTGATTGAGTATGAAAGTATTGAGTTTATGTGTTTATATGTTTATATGTCGTTTATGTTTTCAGGGTTGGTATGTTTTGAATGACTAAATTGAATGCTTAAAAAGGACATCTAAGATATTTTAATGATGAATAAAACCAAGTTTGAATTAACTGTTTCAAACTTTTTTTTTTGTTTTCTTAATGATAAAAAATTCAAGATTTTGCCAACCCTATTAACATTGTTATGTTATGTTAGTTGAACATGCAAAAAGAAAAATTAATATATGTTAAATGCAGTGTTGGGTAGTAATGTAAAACTTTTCTAAAGTAGTTTACCCAACACTGGTTAAATGTTAATAATATATATTAATAATTAATAATACTAATAATAATAAGATATGTATAAAAACAAATTATTAGAATAACAAACACAAATTTGAAGAAATACGGTTTATTACAGACTGAATGGGTTTACTTTTTATGAACAGTATAAAACAACATTGCATGCTTTTTATAAAAGTGATTAATATATATTATAATATAATGTAACAAAAAACATTGACATTTTTAAATTTTAGTTTTATTTAACGTCTTGTAAAATATGAACGTATGACCAGTTGTTGCATACGACGACCAATTGTTAATTGTTGACCTACTACAGGATCAGGAATAATTTGTGCATCATACATTCCAAAGTCAATATTTACTGGATCATCAGGTTCATTTATCGGTACAGGTATGTTATCGTTAATACACATGTTATGGAGAATGGTACATGCTATAATAATTTTTGAAGCTCTCTCTGGGTGGTAGTGCAAAACTCTATGCTTCAGTAAACATCTAATTATAATTTTATAAAACAAATTTTTTTATTATTTATGTATTATTTATTTAGCTTAAAGAGAATATGTACCTAAAGCGCATTTTAAGAATACCATTACACCTTTCGATTGTTGATCTTGTACTTGTAAGCCAATTATTATAACGAGCGTCAGGAGAATCTGGTGTTGGATCACTTAGTGGTGTTAAAAGCCAAGATCTTAGTGGGTATCCTGAATCACCTACAGAAGATATTGTACTGAATAGATCAAATTTTGCTTACCTATACCTAATACCTATTATAGTGAAGATAGGTAATTCTTACCTAAAAGAAAATATGATGAATGACCGTTACTGTGTAAATTTTCCATGTACGTTGATACACAACTTTGACGCCATATATACGAATCATGAGTACTACCAGGATAATTAGCGTTTACATTTAAAATTCTAGTATCTGAATCACAAACCTTGAATTTTATAATTTAATACAATGTTAAAGTAATAAAGTAATAGTATACAATACTCACATAAGTACTAAGTACTAGGTAAGTAGTATAGGTAAGTATTACATTTTATACGTCACTTTATAAATCTAGTTGATAAAAAACGATGTTCCATGTAATTATATTTTTTCCAAAACAATTAATTTTTCAGTTACAACTTGCAATTAATAACAGTTTTATACATTTTTAGAGATTTACAAAAAATTGTCTTTAAATGTAAAAAAATATAGGTACTTTTTTTATTTTAATTGGTACTTTTGTTTTAGATTCTTTTAGAATTTAACCCAACCTAACCTATGAATGTATTGATTTTACAATTTTTTTAATTTTTTTTTGTATTTGTGTACACGATACTACACTATAAGTAGTCAAAATGATGTTTCGATTTTCAAATCCAGTATCTTATTAGATGGGAAAGTGAGTCTAGTTGGTTCATTGTGGAGGTGAAAATTTATAATTCGCAATAGTTTTCAAAAGCGCCGAGAATTCAATACATTTTATTCAATATTATCAAAGTAAGACTTTAGCCACACCCCCCTTCCAAAAAAAAAAATCCCAAACGCTATTTGCGCCTATGAGTGACCCACTTGTAACCTACTCTACAGCAGAGCGTACCACATCCTACTACTACCTTCATCACTACCTACCACTTGGCACTTACCCACCTTTTTGTCGCTTGTGATTTAAACTATATTTATTACTGTATTACTTAAATCGTTATTTAGGTACCTAATTGTATTACTTACTAGTTGAGTGTTTATACTGTGATATCCTTTCCGATTCACGTAAATATGTTCCGCATATAGTCCTTCAGAACGAGGTGGAAAAATTGCTATATGTGTACAATCGATGCAACCTATAACGCCCGGTACACCAGTTTTTTCGTAAAATCTAGATATTATTAAAGAGTTAAATTTATAGTAGGTAGGTACGTTTAAATCGTAATTGATTATCAATATTATCAAATAGGTATATTTCGGTATTAAGTCGGTCAAATTAATTCAAGTTAGCATTCTAAAAACATTAATTGAATTTAGCATAAAGTCTAAATAAGTCAGTTTTGCACATCAGAGATCTGGGGGTGCCTGAACATACGTGGATAGTTTCTCACCTTCTAAAACACGGGGAGGGGGAACATATTATTTCGTCCTCCTAAAAATTTTAGCTCAAACTATATAAAATTATAAAGGTAATAAAATAATAAGTACCTATTTACATTGACCACCCTTGATTAAGCATTTTAGCTCCAGCCATTCTACTACCTGTGCCTCTGTCACACACCAATGTTAATATTGATAGGTACCTGATTTACTGAACCTACTTATTCTCATTTCTCACACATTTTGTTCTGCGTTATGTTGTCTAAACACGACACCTATGAAACTGTCAGTACCCAAGACCATGAACCTTGAAGTAAAAATAATTTAGGTATTATATTTACCCTCTTCTGATAGTATTCAGTTTCTCAAATGAATCTGGGAAATGAACATACCGCTTGACAACATCGGACATATTCATTGCATCGGTAACCTCAGTTATGCACCTACTCACAGAAGCTTGGCTTAAGCCTGAAGACCTGTTGTCTCCTATATCAAGTTGATATGATCCACTTGCGAAAAATCGCAATGCTGTCAAAACCTTTCAATAAATTAAAATTGTACATCAAATTGATTGAAAATTTATATTGAGTACTATAGGTACCTACATACTTTAAGCGTAGAAAAATAACTAATTAATCTATACCTTTCTTTCTATTGAAATTGATGTTTTTCTTGTTTGTTCAGACATATATGGCGTTAATACTTCAATAAGTTCGCCAGCCAACTCTTTACTAAGCCGAAATTTTTTAATGAACTGTTTATCAGATAGCTCTAAAATTGAATAAGGGCAATAATAGTTAATAATAAATATGGCAGCTGGTAAGAAACATGATTTGTTAAAGTAATTTTTGATAGTTGTAGACAAAAAATTATGAATTGCAGCTGTTATTTTTAATTCAAATACAGTGCCGTATATACCTCAGTGGCAAAGCCTCGGTAAAATAACTCCCTAGCGTAGGGTTTAGGACACCCCAACATTATCATAGTTTTTATAGTATTATATGCTTTAATTAAATAACTGTAGGTATGTAACTCCTACAATTGTAAGGAAAACTAGAATTTGATAGTGTATGCATTATTGCACTATAGGTCAGTGGCGTAGACATGATTTCTGAAAGGGGGGGATCAAAAAAAGAAAATGACATAGCTAAATGGGAGGGGAAAATTGGAAAATCCTCAACCCCCAAAACTTTACTAAGGTAATAAAAAGCCAATGAGGGTGGATCTGACCTCCTACGTCCCCCCTTGTCTACGCCACTGCTATAGGTATGTAGTTACCAAGCAAGTCAATTTATTTTAGGTGTTTTAGTTTATTACTTTTACTTATATCTACACATTCAATCTGTGTTTGGGGTGCCTGCCTAGAACCGTACTACCGTAGTAGCAGCGACGCAGCTCTGAATTCAAATATAATATAGGTATATAATTGTACAATATTATATTTTTTTTTTACTGCAGTCATATCTATATAGTATCTGCTATAAGTCAATAGATGCCGTATTAAATTTGAAATAAATTGTGAATATTGCTTAGAATTAATAATAATTTTTGTAATATAGAAAAGGACATAATAATACTATCAATAGGTAGGTATATTATATTGAACAAACCTTCAAAAACATTTTGAGCTTGGTAAAATCGACGAGGATGATTATCAGCTTCTAACTCAACAAACTCTAACTGCTGTAAAATCATCATTTGTTCAAATTCTTGAAAAGCCATCGTGTAAATTTGGGTTTACCCAACTATAGTAAGTAAATAAATTACTTGAATCAATAACGAAAAATTTAACTATAAAAGGTTATTGAAATTTAAGAACATGCTGAGGTATTTTTTTATTAAAACAATACAATTGAGTACAAATGATAATATCTAAATTTGATAATAAAACGTACGAACACTCAATTCGTATGGGTGATGAGTAACCGTAAGAGAACTACGAACAATTACGTATACGTATTGTACGATATCAATTCAAGAATACGGTTTTTTAATATACTACGTAAAAATGGCGGTTTACGTACGCTTTGGTCGTTCACTTTTCTTACGTTACATTCAAGAATAGCCCCCCAGGCGAGCACAGAGACAGCCGACAGGGACCGTTTGGTCATGGCGGTCAACACCGACCACCAATCAGTCTCTGTCGCGGTTCAGAACCAGTTGCCCCGCTCGACCGATTGCAATACGTCTAATAACGTCACACGAACACGCCCGGACAAAATTCCGACCCACCGAGGTCGAACACGAATTTCCGTCAGGCTTCGTAACGGCGCTATTAGATCCACAGACCCAAATCGTACGTAAACCCCTCCACGGACCAACAAACACAGTCCGGATGGCAGACGGACACATGCAACAAACAGAGCAGTACCACATGGATAACCAACGCCACGTCGCAGCCATACCAACGACAACGAGGCACCAAAGCACGAGGCCAACAACCAACACCACCTACCAGAGAGGGACTAGGAGGGTGTCAGCAAGGCAAGCTTACTTCAAGTCACATGGCAAGGGGTACCGCGAGCTGAACCACTTATCCACCGACAACAGTACGCTGTGGGGCTGTAGTCAATTTGCACCAAAATTGACCCAAAATATATTATACTACATGTGTAATTTGAACCATTTTTTTTAAATGCGTTTGTAATTTGCACCAAAATAACGATATGTAATTTGCACCATCCTCAGGTAATAAGAAATAGGAATTGTAATTTGCACCAAAATTAAAATTGATAATTTTTTCGATACTATCTTGATAGTACCAACTTACAAGTTTCTATATCTTAATATAAATTTAGCCTAGTTTTTATTTAAAAAATGGCTGAACTTAAACACATCTTGTTGTAAGCTTATATAAAATAGTATTACTATGTATATAAAAAAAGTTAGCTTTTTTTAATTTCACATATAATTATTTTAATTGGCTAAATTTTTTTTATAATTTTAATAATATGATTTTATATAAGTTTACAACAATTGGTGTATAAGCTCAGCTATTTTATAAATGAAAACTAAGCTAAATTTATATTAGGATATAGAAACATGTAAGTGGTACTATCAAGATTCTATCGAAAAAATAATCGATTTTAATTTTGGTGCAAATTACAATTCCTATTTCTTACTACCTGAGGGTGGTGCAAATTACAAACACTACTTTCGACTACCTCCAGTGGTGCAAATTACATATCTTTAATTTGGTGCAAATTACAAACTCCCGTCTGCAGTACGAGTTGCAGCACTATATTAGTATCTTATAATCGATGTTTATAATCGAGTTATATATTTTAGCATTACTACTTGTCGAAAATTGAGATCATAGTTGAGTATAATATTGTTGTTTCTTTGTGTCTTGCGTGCATGTTGTTATTAATTGTCATTTGTCATTGTATGCACTGCAGCTTTTATTTTATACTTGACGTTACCTATAACTGTTGCGGCGGCAGAGCGATCGTTCTCAAAACTAAAAATAATAAAAAATTATTTACGAAGTACGAGGGGAACGGGAGGTCGCAAGGCTGGATTAAGGGAGTAAAGGGAGTTCAGTAAGTTCCCACACGAAACATAGCAGGTAAGAGGGGACATAATATGTAAGTTCCCACACAAAAATTTATTCAGACTTAGGACTGAAAACTTAAACGTATTTGGTCCAAATATATAATAAAAATTAATGATATAATGTGTAGGTCTACATATTATTTGTACTTTCTCAAGCATTTATACTTGTATCAGAACTAGCACTAGACCAAATACTTGGGGGGAAACTATATCAATAACAAAATATCAGATTATAACTTAAAAATAATTACACAGTACGACCATGTGAAGTATTTGAGCTTTCGCAATAAGCCAAATAAAATAAAATTTTTTCTATTACTACTATTATAATTATTATAACTATTATTATTTTATACTTATACAAATAATATATGGACCATACCTACACGTTTTATTATATATTTGGACTAGATTCAATTAAAACACCTTTTTTTTTTTTTTTTTTTTTTTTTTATGGTATCGAGTGGGGGGAGGAACTTAACCCTAAGGTATTACTTCTCCCCGCCACCCATCGTTTATTGTGGAAATATTAGTTAAAAACACAATACATTTATTGATTATTACATTTTATGGGGGCCTCTAACCACCCTATTTTGGTCTTTGACCCACAAAGGTATAACTTAACTAGCTAGTTTGTCATGTTCCTCTCTTCCAGCTGCTGGGCACGCTCCAACGCCTCCTTCTGCTTCATCGTCCGTTTCGCGAATGCGGACACTGCTTCCCAAGCCTGAGTGTTGCTGAGCATCTTCCCGATCAGAGTGCCGATGTCCAACTGGCCGATCTCTGCTTCTAACTCCTCTCTTTCAGCTGCCCATGCCCTACATTCAACCAGCGTGTGGTGCGCGTTGTCTAGAGTTGATGGACAGTGCCTACAGTTTGGCTCCTCTTTTTTCCCTATTCGGTGGGTGTAATAACTGAAGCAGCCATGCCCAGATAATACTTGAGTGAGATGGAAGTCCATGCTCCCATGTTTCCTCATCACCCAGCCTCGTACGTCATGAATTAGTGTCCGCGTCCATTCCCCTTTTTTGGCGTCTTCCGTCCTCTGCAACCATTCCACCATTGTGTCACCTTTTGCCTCTTGTACTGTTTTCCTTGTCAACCCTCTTCTGATTTGGAACAGCTTCCTCCTCTCCATTGCTATGAGGTCAATTGGAGGGGTCGACGCTAAAATGTATGTCGCGTCGTATGATATTGTGCGGTACCCACAGATACTGCGAAGTGCCGCTTGCCGTTGTACCTTTAGCAGTTCTCTTCTGATGACCTTGGAGTACTCCAGCGAGGTTGCCCATATCGGGGCACCGTACAGCATCACCGACTGGACAACACTTACCAGCAGTCGTCTGCGTGGTTCCGTGGGTCCGCCTATGTTCGGCTATAGGCTCTTGAGTGACGTCAGCACCCGCTGTCCCTTTTTAGCTGCTTCCTTTATATGTTCTCTAAACTTCAGCTTCTCGTCTATTGTCAGTCCAAGATACCTCATTGTCTTCGTTATTGGTACATCCGCGCCGTTCAGTCTGATGGTGGGTTTCCTTTTTTTGTATTGCCTTTTGAAGAATACAGCTTCGGACTTCTCCGTCGCTAATGACAGTCCGAGTATGCTGATCTGTTCTGCTACCACTTCTAACGCCTCGTTTATTCGCCTTTCCACATCTTCGGTTGTTTTGCCCCAAGCCATGACGAGTGTATCGTCGGCGAATCCTATTATCTTTGTGGATTCCGGGCACCGGGCTCTTAATACTCTGTCGTACGCTTAGTGATGGGCAAATTCCCGGGAATATAGTTTCGGGAATTTCCCCGGGAATATAATAAGTTTTTTAAATATTGATCATATGTTTCAGTTTTAAATTTAACTTATAGTTGTAAATGATCCAAATGGCAGCTCTTTATTGATATTATGTCACTTTAGATATTTATACTTTATAAAAAAGTTAGAAACTATAATTTAATTTTTTTAAATCTGTAAAATGATCACAAAATAAATGATTTAATTTTCATTTACCTATATATGTTGAAAAAATAATAATATACATACTGAAATTAAAATACTGAATAACTTTTACTTATACATGTAATGAACAACATATATTTATATATAACTATAGGTACTTCAGTATCTTTATTAATAAAAAATAAAAGCAAAACTGTACTATTAATTAATACTTGTATAATAATAATGTTATGATTTATGAACTTATGATAAAAAAAGGAAAACAATTAATAAAGTAGGTATCCAAATTAATTTTTTGTATTGAAATAAATTGTGAAAATAAACATACCTACCATCTAAATAACTTTTTACTTATACATGTAATGAATATAAAATACAAATATAACTAAACATCAGTCTCTTTGTTTAAATCCCTTTAAAATAAAATAAAAACAGCTCCCTTTATTAATACTTTTATAATTAAAATATTATAATATTAAAAAAAACTATAATATACTAGTTCTCCAACTCGATTTTTTAATTTTTTTTTTTCAATATTCCCCAAGGAAATTTCCCGAGAGGTCGGGGAATATTCCGGGAATATTCCCTCTTCCCGGGAACATTCCTTGGGGAATATTCCCAATGGCACATCACTACGTACGCTACATTCCACAGCGTCGGGCCGACTACAGAACCCTGCGGCACTGGTGTTAACACTATGTTAACTAGTTGACCAGTAGCGGAGTGGGAATGTGCCAACGTTGCGGATCTCTCCTTGAAGTATGCTTGGAATGTCTGCAGCAGGTACTCGGGGACATCACACTTTTGCAGCGCTGTCTTTATGTGATCCCAGCCAATGGAATTGAACGCGTTTCTTATGTCGAGGCTTACGGTGACACAAAGTTCGTATTTTCCGAGTGCCGCATTTGCGGTCGACTCCAGTGCGCTTATTGCGTCCTCGGTCGAGCGGCCCTTCCGGAAACCATACTGTTCGTCCGCGAGGCCTTGTGAGCTTTCCAAGTGTCTTTCGAGCCTCTGCACTAGGAGTAGCTCATAGAGCTTTCCAACATCGTTCAGCAAACACAAGGGTCTGTATGACGATGGTTCGTTTACTGGTTTTTGTCCCTTGCGGAGTAGCACTAACCTTGAGTTTTTCCATCTGATGGGGAAGTCACTTACTCGCAGGCACTCGTTGAACATTCCCCTGAAGAGGGTTGGTTCTGCCCTGTGGGCTGCTGTGAGTATGCAGTTGGTAAGTCCATCCGGGTCGGGCGCTTTCCTCCTGGGGGCCATACGTTTGAAGGCCTCACAGACCTCGTCCTGCGTGAAGAATGGGATGGGGATGTCACGGATGTACTCTATTTGGCTGGGTGGTGGCTTCGTTGGAAAGAGCGTCGCAACGATTTCCTTTAGCATCATGGGTTCCATGTTCGCCGTCGCTGGTGGGCCTTGCAGTTTCCTCAATACCAGCTTATACGGCTTGCCCCATATGTCGTTTTCTACGGTTTCGAGTAGTTCTTTCCACGCGCGTTCTTTGCTCTTAGCTATCTCCGTCCTGAGGGCCTTTTTGCGGGATTTAAGGTTCTCCAGCAGGTCTTCTGTCGCCGCTATTTCTCCTCCGTTCCTGGTCCGCCTGGTCACTGCTCTTTTTAATGCTCTTCTTGCTGCCGTGCAGCTGGAGCGGAGTTGGGCTATCTCCGGGTTCCACCAGTGCTGGGGCCTTTTGCCACATCGCATTTCGGGTTTCCTCTGGAGTGCAAAATCGCATGCGATGGTCATCCTTTTTTCGAAGGCATCAGCTAAATTGTACTCCCCCATGTCAGCTTGCCGTGGGGAAATCCAATCCGCTAGCATAAGGCCTGCTTTGAATTCCTCAACGCAGATGCCCTTGGATGTGATCCAGCTCCTATCGTTGCGCGGAGTGTCATTTCCTCTGCTAGAGCTTGCCTCCGTTTGTGCTGTGTACGTTATGTAATGGTGGTCTGAGTAATTTTCTTCGTCTAGTACCGTCCAATCTCTGATGTTGCGGGAAAATCCTTCTGATGCAAACGTGACGTCGACAATTGAGCCTGCTCCTATACCATGAAATGTGGGCTCTCGTCCCGTGTTGATTATGACCAGACCTAGTCCTTCAGAGAGCTCTAGGAGTTCTTCTCCTCTGGTGTTACTCTGCCAGTCGCCCCATGCGGCTGATCTCGCGTTAAAATCCCCGGCGATGATAATTCTCTCCTGGCGTCCTAACAGTTGTGCGCTCCTTTCTAGCCGTTGTAGGAATTCCCGGTATGCTGCTATTGTGGAGTTTGGTGACGCGTAGCAGCTATATATGAATACTCCGTTTACCCTTACCAGTACAAACTCGTCATCGGTCTCGATTTTCGCTATCGTGGCGTTTTTCCCAAACACTTTGATTGCGGCCCTATTTGTACCGCTGCTTGTTAGCCATCCTCCGTTGCCGTCTGTGATCCCGTGGGGGTCGCATGCAATAACCACGTCGATGTTTCTTTCAACCACTGTTTGCTCCACCAGGTTTTGAGCCGTTCGACAGTGGTTGAGATTAATCTGTAGAAGATTAATCATTGCCTCCTGGTCCGTTGGTCCTTCCGGCCTCATTACGCGGCATTGACCCAGTCGTGGCTCGCGTTTCGCAATTCTTGGCCACATGACCATCCTTCCTACATTTGATGCAGCGGTTGGAACGATCTTCCCCCTGGCATCCTGCTGCTACATGCCCGGTTTCTAGGCATCGGAAACAAACCCTTTTCTTTTCCCCGAGCAGCTTTATCCTGCAGTTGCTCCATCCAATCCTCAATTTGGGATCAGCTACTAGCCGCAATGCCGACTGTATCGAGGTCTCGATCTTTGCAGTGCTCCAGCCGTTGGCTGCTGTTCGGATGGTGAAGGGTTTGATGTCTGCTAGCTCTGGGTCTCTTTCAGCAAGAACTGCCCTCAGCTCTTCTGTGGTTGTTGACTCGTCAAGTCCTGAAATGAGCACTGGTGACGTTCTCATGGCCCTTCTTACGCTTACCTCATTCCCGAGCTTCTCCTTTAGTTTTTTAGTAAAGAGTTCAGCCTCCTCTTTGCTGCTAACCTCTAGGAGGATGTCACCTGCTGCTGTTCTTCTAGTCCCGACCACTTCGATGCCGGGCTCTTTTAGGTTTGGTACAGCTTCTTTCGCCTTCCTGATGACATCAGCGTAGGTTGACCCGGTCGTTGGTGCATTAAGGATGATTGCTTCGTTTTTGGGCAGTTTTTTCCTTAGATTTCTGGCCATTTTTTCCGCTGAGCTACCGTTACCTCCCCTTCGTTCGCCGTTCTCGTTCTCGTTTCCTGTTTCGACTTGGCGTTTGTCTCGTTGCTGTCTTCGCGGGGGGTCGCTATGTGGTTCCAACGCCTCACTATTTGATGGTCGCTGGTGCGGTGGCTTGCCCCTACGCCTATTCTTTCGCCGGTTCTCAACCGTTTCCCAGTTTCCGGTATCACTGCTGCGGTCCTGAGAGTCGTCTGTCCGCTGTTTTTGTTGAAATTGTAGATTTCTTTGCATCTGTGTCTCTCGCTGCTGCTGCTGCTGCTGCTTCGGCGACTTTTGTTGTGGCAGTTCCTGTTGTTGATTTTGGTTCTGTAACCTCTCTACCTGCTCTGTTAGCTTCCCAACAGCTTCCCCCTGGGTTTTCAGCTGTTGTCGGAGTCCCTCGATGGCAGCAAGGAGCTCAAAGCGTGTGCGATCCGGAGAGGGGATCTTGCCTGCAGGGGTCGACCCTGTTTGGGGACCTGACGGTACTCCTGTCGTCTTTGACTCAGGAGGCACCTCATTTGTGGGTTGAAGTACAGAGGGTCCAAGGTCAGTTTGGTTTCCTCTACTCGAGGTACTGACGTTCACTTTACCCGTGAGTCTTCCCCACTGTATCAGCCCTTTGACGTTGGTCGATAGCTGGACTATGAGGGTTTTTATCTCCCTCTTGGTGTTGGTGGCAATAGCAACTTCATCATCCAGGCTCTTAGCCACCGAGTATGTTTGCTGGAGGTACTTGAAAAAACGTGCATTTGCCTCTTCCATATTTACGTCGCTCTGGCTTGTTTGACTTGAAGTTGACGAGGCCAACAACTTCGTCACCAGATTCCCTGCAGTCTTAATTTCTCCAGCATTTCCTATTTCCTTGTTCTTCACCTCTGAGGTATTCACCCTTTGACCGGTGGGTGTTCCGCTGTTTTGCACCAATTGGCCAGCTGGTGCATCTGGGTTCTGTTTGTTGTCCTCCATATTTGGTCCCACGCAAACACAGGAAAGGGTCGTCCACCACTGCAGAGCCCGGTGCAGTGGTAAGCCTATATACTGTTGGGTGTGGCAGAGCCCAACAGGTTCCACGCCGACACAACTACCTCTGTGCCAAGTGACACCCCCATCACGGTTTGAGGGTTGAGGGAGCCGGTTTACCTAGCTATTACCTAGCAAATTTAGGTTCATTGGAATGAATTAATAAATTCATTTATAAAATAATAAAAATAAATTAATTAAATAATAAATGAATTAATACATTTTTAGAGTCAACTTATTTATCATCAAATTTTAAGTTTAGATCTTTATGTGTTTGAACGTTGGGTAGGTTTTTATACGATATTCCACTTTTTCTGCCATATAAGAATTTATAATATATAGTTACTAATAATTTTAAATTATAAAATCATATTGCATACGAGTCTTCAATGAAATACCACATTTTATGTCTTTGTTGTCCTTGCTATCATATGTAGCACATACCTAAGTAATATTGTAATATTAATGCAATCGCATCTAACTATCGTGTGATAATATATATAGTACATCGAGTTCGAATCTCGGATGAGAAAAATGATATTTTTTTTATTTTATTTTTCGTAAAGTAACGTTTTTCGATTTCTTATACACTGATTTCATTTTACCTTAGCCACCTATCTAATAAAGAATTAAAATGTATGATATTGTAAGAAAAGTAACTGTGATGAAAAAAATTTAAAGTAATTAATTACGATTATAATAATAAATTAAAATAATAATGTTGATTTTTATGATCAAATGTTAAAATAAAAATAATGAACTATGTTTGCCAACAATTTTGACTGTTTTTTTTTTTTTTTCTGAGCGTGTCATTATAGATTACTGATAGGTACAACTATTGAAGTGTATCACAAGGTAGTTATAAGAAAAAATTGTTTAGCGCTTTTAAATTAATCCCATACCAATTATTTCAATTAAAAGTATTAATGCATATTTTACTAATCTTTAGAGGACCATCGTTAATAAACTAGGGAGCCAAAATTAATGATTCAAATATCAAAATTTTTGTTGCAGCCGGGAGTCGGGACAGCCCTAATTAAACCGTTGCAATATCAATTTATATTTCTCATTTCTGTCTTGTTTGAATCGTCGCTCCGTTTAAATTTGTGTACGAGTGTGATACCCCCTTGATACATAGGTTGACTCACCAAAAAAGTACCATCAGAACCGCCCAGTGCAGGAGTATATACGAATTATTTTCACTATGGGCCAATTTATGGCCACTAGTCCATCCATCATAGCGCGAGTAACATAACTGTACATTTAGGGAGCTGGGTGGTATAATATTATGACATAAACAATAAAAATTGTGTAATTAAATTTTGTAATTATGTGAAATTTATATACAATACAAAACTAATGAAAATTAATTACAAATGAACACAATGCAATATTGACAACGGAGTAATGTATTATGTAATTGTATATATTTTACAAACCTTGGTGGCCGTTGTGAGATAAGATAACGATTACTCCGCAGTTGAACACCGATCATTGCATATTGCGTGTATTTATAGGTATACAATATTCATATTAAGAGGACGCTACACCCGCATGTGTTGTCTCCGTCTTACACTCGTACGACATAGACAAAACGCGTTTAGGCAGTCTGAGTATAACTCGTTCAATTTTGGTTCTAGAGTAAAAATGCCTATAATGAAATTTAATTGTGATAATATTTCTAAGGGCAAGACGCTGCGGTTTTTCCATTATACCCAATATAACGTTCATTATATCGTTTAGATATAGAAAAAATTTCAAAATTTTTAAAATACCTTTGACTTTTAAAAAATTAAATTTTTTAAAAAAACCGCAGCGTCTTGCCCTTAGAAATATTATCACAATTCAATTTCATAATAGGTATTTTTACTCTAGAACCAAAATTGAGCGAGTTATACTCAGACTGCCTAAACGCGTTGTGTCTATGTCGTACGTGTGTAAGACGGAGACAACACATGCGGGTATAGCGTCCTCTTAAGGGCCGATTTCACCAACACAGTTAATCACGGTTAACGCTTAATCGGCTGATAACAGATATTTAACCGGCCAAATTCGGCCGATTAAAACTCCGGTTAACCTTAACCGTGATTAACTGTGTTGGTGAAATCGGACCTAAATTTCTAATATTCGATTATCGTATTATTAAAAATATCCAACCTTCTTTTCAATTTTATTTGAATTTATTTTACGGATGTATTTTTAAAATTTACCAAGAGCTCTGAGGGCCCCAGGACACGCCCCTACGCCACTGTCTGGTGCACGCGAATAGGCACAAATAGTGTGACGTCACATTGTCTATTGATAAGACCGACGGTTCAAAACAAGCTGTTATCACGGTTCATTCCATAAGAAATACATGGGTCGAAAAACATGCTTGAAAAAAATTGGTTTTAAGTGCATTTGTATATTTTTCTTAAAGTTCTAACTATTAAAAACATGTTCTTTACAAGTTTATACATATATACCGACCAAAAATATGAAGCTAAACGCTTTTTTCGTCAATATAATCTAAGTGTAGTACTTTGTATTTCTATGGCACACACATTATACCACATACTCTATGGATTATACACAAATCAGTTAAGTATTATAAATATTTTTTACTATTGCAATTTTTACATAGAAGTATGTACTATTTTCCCTCCATTTTACATAATAAGTATGTTTTATTACTATACTTAAATATATAATAATTTTTTGTTTTTCTTTTTGAGCCATTTGCTTGCCCTTAGCTTTGTTTTGGCGGTCTTCAGTGAGCAAATACAATTTCTTTTTTGAAAAGATTTTTCAATGTGAGTTACTAATTAAACACATTTTACATAATATTTATTCCAAATTAAAATTTGTTAAATTAATGTTGTCTTAGTGTTAAAATGGTTCAATGTTGGGTTCCGCTGTGTTCTCACATTTCCAACCGAGAAACTTGCAAATTTTTTAGATTTCCAGCTAATTATATTGAATGTAAAGTCTGGGCTAAATCAGTGAGGTAAAGTATATTTCAAATAGTTATATTCTGTTTAATTTTCACATGCATAATTTATTGATTTAAGTTAAACCTTATTTTTCATTATACAACTTTTTACATGACAGAAGAGCAGATACATATCCCACAAAAAATAACAAAATATGTAGTTGCCATTTTAAAGATGGTTTAAGAGAAAATGGACCTACTCAATTTGAATGGAATAAAAACTCATCCTTTTCATTTACATCTCCTGAAAAACATACCAAGTATGCAAAAGAAAATAATTAACTTTTAGATTCAATTCAATATTAACTATGTTTATTATTGCTTTTTTTTTTTAGTAATTGATTTGTATTATTATCATAGGCGCAAATCACCTGAAAATATTAGGGGGGCTTTTTAAAGAAACAGACCCAGCTCGTGAGGGGCTCCTCGCACACCCCAATAGTACCATACCATATACATTAATAAAATATAAATCTCACAAATATAACTAAACATTTTAAGTAAAACAAATTAATTTAATTTATTATGCAAATTTAATGAAAATGTAAGCCGGGATGTAAGCTTATTTTCAGCATACTTATTTAAAATAATTTCACTATTTAGAACTATAATATCTCTTTCAATGTGAATAACTGATAAGTCTGATAATCTTTAAATAAACTTAAATTAAATGAATTTTTAATAAACGTTATTGATGTTATTATGGAAATATTATGGTAGTAACATTATATAAGTTATAGGTAATTACGAGATTCGGGGTGCTATCATTAAAATTCAGGGTGCTAAGGGTTACTTAGCACCCCTGCGATTTGTGCCTATGTTTATTATTGTATTTTATAACTGTTAGTTTTCTTTGGGATTAACCTTGCTAGTGATGCTAGTCCTTTACTTATATCAATCCAGTCTACTAATCATACAAGCTAACTATATGATTTTATTTGTTCTTTAATAAATAGTTGTGGATATTAATATAATGTGTGTGTATATGGCTCAAAATAAATTAAATATGTGATGTATATTAAAAAAATAAAATATCTGTTTATTTATATTTTATATAACCCTGTATTTATCTCAAATTAATACTTAACTAATTATAACTTATAAATCATATTTTTTTTTATCACTAATAAATGTGTTAGAGTAGAATGGAGTTAGAACAAAGTTGTATGAGCTCATTGTAAATGGATTAATAAGTAAGTATTATTAAATTATTTATGCTAACATAATTATATGATGCATGCATAATTGTATTTGTATTGTCAGCATAACAAAATATTATTAGAATTAAAAATGAAATTTTAAAATCAAGAATTTGTTTTTTCTATTATTATATTAAAGACTTAAGAAGGTAGACAGTGCATCATGTTCACAGGAAAACGAAAGTTCAATTATTATTGAAAATAGTACAACAACTGAAACTTATGTTTTAACACCTACAAATAGTAAAAGTGATGAAGCTGAAAAGTATTTTCTTCATAAAGAAATTGAAGAATTAAAAAAAGAAAAATTGTTTCTTAAAAATAACCCTTTTGGTTACCACTCTATTGAATCTGATAACAAATTATTTGAGTTTTACTGTGGGATTAGTAAATCTATGTTTGACATAGTTGTTGATTTATGTTCAAAAGTTTCTTTTAAATATTATTATGATTGGAATGTTGAAAAATTTTGTTTAAAAGACCAAATCCTTGTGACTCTTATAAAACTAAGATTGAATTTAGCTTATCCAGACTTAGCATTTAGATTTAAGACTAGTGAATCCACAGTAGGTAATATTATATTAACATTAATAAGTGTTCTTCATGAAATTTTATTTATTAACTTAATGAATACAGTACCTTCACAGAATAAGAACCAAAATTGCTTGCCAGAATGTTTCAATAATTTTCAAAATTGTAGAATAACATTAGATTGTACTGAAATTTCATGCGATATTCCTAAATCCCTTTTGGATCAAAAGCTCACATATAGTTCTTATAAGAATAAAAATACATTGAAAGGGCTTATTGGTGGTGGCTCCTAATGGTGTTATTACTTATGCTAGTAAATTGTATCCTGGATCCACTTCTGATAAAAAAATTGTAGGCCACTGTGGAGTATTAAATATATTACAACCAGGTGATTTAGTGTTAGCTGATAAAGGCTTCCTAATTTCATACTTAATGCCTCCAGAAACTTCCTTAAACATTCCCCCTTTTCTTATGTCTCCGCAATTCACTCCAAGTGAAGTTCTGAAAACAAAGAGCATAGCTAGAGCCAGAATTCATGTTGAAAGGGTGATGGTTAGGCTGAAGAAGTTTAAGATTTTAACACACATACCAAAAGCGCTTTATACAAAGTCATCTTTAGTATTTCAACTATGTGCTGCATTAGTAAATTTCCAAAATCCAATAATAAAAGAAGTTGAGCATCTGTTTGTAAATAATGACAAGACATAAAATATAAATTCCAATATTCAGTTTTTATTTGTTAAAAAAATTATAATATTATGATTGTTATTTACTATGTATACAAATATTAATACAAATAAAATTTTTTTAAATTATATTATGTAATTATTTATTATTTATATTATATAAAGGATATAAATTTTATAATGAAAATGTAAGTTTTATTAATCCATTTGTTATAATAATTATATTATGAAATTAACCCAAGTATATTTATTATTTTTATAAGAAATTTCTAGAGTAAATCTATCTATTTCAAGTATATAAAATGTAATATATAGAAGGATATAAATTTTGTTATTTATAAAAATGAATTGTCTGTTAAAATATAAGGTATGAGTAGTATATATATACCAGTCCTGGCGCACCTCATAATATATCAGTAAAAGATCACAAAGAAAACAATGTGCAAAAAGATCAGAAAATTGAAATGCAATAATAATAAAAAAAATTTTTCGCAAAACTTATGAAATGCAATAATAATAAAAATATTTTCCACAAAACTTAATTATTAAAAATAAAAATCGAAAAGCAATAATAATAAAAATATTTTCGGCAAAACTTAATTATTAAAAATAAAAATCGAAATGCAATAATAATAAAAACATTTTTCGCAAAACTTATTAAATACATTTTCACCCCCAAAATATTTTTCATAATACTTATGATATTAATAATTAAAATCGAAATGTAATATAGTATTTGTAGTTAGACAAATTAATTTATTTTTTAATAGAATTGTTCTATTAAAAAGGTCTAACAACAAACTAGTGAATATTAAAAAAATAGTTATCAATCCAATGATTCATTATATGATCCGATAATTCATTATGAGTTTTCTTAAAATAACTAATTAATTTCTTAAATTTTTTTTTGTGATCATCATCATCATATAAAAATGATACATGAGTTTCTAAATTATACATAGATGATTCAATTTCTGATAACTCTTTTAGTATATTTTTATATCTTTGGATCATATCTAAAAGTTTTTTACAATTTTCCATTTCTATTATTTATATTAGTAAAAAAAATTTTTTTAACATTGTTCTATTAAAAATATTTTTCTAATCTTTTTGATTTTGATTTCTAATCAGTGTATTGAGATGGTTTACAAAATCGTTTCTATCTATGTTTGTTTTATAATGTCCCCAAGCTAATGTATCAATACCATTTTCCAAAATAAATCTTTTATCATCATAAACACTTAAAGCTTTTTTGTTTTGTTCTACAGTAAAAATATCATGTTTCTTAGTTCTAAATAAATTTTGTTTAACATATTTTGATTCTTTTGTTAGTAAACATTTTTCAAAATCATTAAAACATATTTTATTTTCTACAACATTTTTTTTAACACCTTTAGCTTTTTTAATTTCTTTTTCAGTATCTAAGATTCGATGAGAATATAATTTAGATCTTAAACCTATAAATTCAGACATTATTTTTCCATTTAACTCATCTTTAAACTTGCCTAAAACTTTTTTGTTAACTAAAGGTAAACCATAAATATTATCTTTTGGATAATCTGATGTGTCAAAATGATCTAACATAATTTTCATATCTTGATAAAAATCATTAGTTTTTATTTCTAATATTAGTGAATCTGTATCTGTGTATAACAATCTAACTCTATTTCCATATTTTTTCTTTATAATATTATAATAAAAATCATACATTAACATTTTAGATAAATCTAAAATACACATTCCTACATATATTGGTTGTTTGAAAGATATTTGTGTTCTTTTCATATGTACGGCAGCTAAATTTTCTGTAAAAATTGTTCTTCGATCAAAATTTGGTTTTGTAATTAATTTTTCTAGTTGGTATGCATTAGAACATAATCTTATATCAACATGATTTCGAACATTCATCATAGTACGTCCATAAACACTATTATTCATTAATTTGAAAAATTCTTTTTCAAACTCATTCTTAGCTTCTGATCTAAGATTAGTATTAAAATCAATATAAACTTTTAACCAAGGAGATTGACTAAATTCTAATACTCTATGAATTTTCTCTATCTTTAAACCTAAATTAATATATAATTTTAGTGTTTCATAATGTATTATATATTTTTTCTTATCATACAAAGTTGTTAATAATTTTGGAAGTTGTTTGTTATCAAAATGTCTTTCTGGTGCTAAAGGGAAATCTGAATGTAGATCATGAAGTTCTTTAGGGTAAGATAAATCGACTTCTAAAATATAACCTTTACATGATTTATCAGAAATATTCATTACATCAAAATCATTCAGATTATCAACCCATTTGAAATCTCCAGTAGGTAAATATTTACTCATTGCCCACCCATAAGATTATTTGCATCCAAGTATTCTAAAAATATTGATTCCTCCTTTTTTTTAAATTTATCTCCCATGTATTTATTATTTGCTTTTGAATATCTTTGACTGCATTGAGATAAGCCACCTCTGATTCCAGATTCAAACATCAATATTTGATCTATATCTGTTAATAAATCTAATTTTACTTTTGTCATTCTTAACATGCAATCCCACGCAAATCCTGGTGTTGTGTAATACCACATAGGATCTAATTTATAATTTTTTAAAGAAATATCTCTAAAATTTTCTATTATATCTGTTAATAATAAAACATCGATCTTATTATATAAACTAGTGAATTCACGCATATTTTGTATATTAAACACTTTCCAAATTTTCTGTGAGTTTTTATATTCCTCTTTAGTTATATTTTTATCTGTGAGAGAACTATAAAATTTTTCAATAGGAGGTAAACATGTTTCATTAAATTTTTCTTCACAATCCATATACTCATAGGGATATGCTAACTTTCTAGTAACTAAATCTAAATGTTCTTCAGGAAAATATTTACTAAGTTCTTTAAATTTATTTTTTAAATTTAATTTCGAATCATTTCTTAAATTATTTGTTAACTTTTCTAAAGAACTAGGTAAAAATTTGAATGAATCTATAAATCTTAATTCTGTATATATTTTTATGTCTTTACCTTTCCTATTTACTTCACGTGACATCATTTTTGAAAAAGAAATATATTTTTCCTCATTATTTGGGATCATTTTTATTCTTTCATTATCGTTTCCAAATTCTTTTATAAATAGATGAGCATCATAACCTGAAAGATTATGAAAAGCAATTGGAATAAAACGTGGATTTTGGTAGTTAAGATTACAGATAGAATGTGCTGCACCTCTATATTCTCCAGTTAAATGGTCATGATCCCGAACTTTTCGCATATTTTTATTTTTATTTTCTAATTCTTTTTTAAGTTTATCTTCATTCAATTTAAAATTTTTAACATCATCAATATTTTCATAATGTTTAATATTGTCTTTAATTATTTTAAGGTTATCTTCATACAATTTAAAATTTTTAACAACATCAATATTTTCATAATATTCAATAGCATCTTTAATTTTATTTTTTTCTTCATACAATTTTAATTTTTTAACATAATATTCAATAGCGTCATACAATTTTAATTTTTTAACATCATCAATATTTTCATAATGTTCAATAACGATATTAATTATTTTAAGTTTATCTTCATTCAATTTAAAATTTTTAACATCATCAATATTTTCATAATGTTTAATATTGTCTTTAATTATTTTAAGGTTATCTTCATACAATTTAAAATTTTTAACATCATCAGTATTTTTATAATGCTTAATAATGTTTTTAATTATTTTAATTTTTTTCTCTAACATTGGAGGTAATTCATCTAAACATCTTTCACAAATATGACATTTATCAGATTTATTATAATTATTTAATTGTTCTGCATTCAATGTTTCCATAGGAACTATTTTATCATATAATTCAGAAATAAGTATTTCTTCATCTTTCATACAATCATAAAATACTTGAGCTACGTTTGGACCAGAATATTCTACAGGAGGTTTATAATCACCATTACTATATTTAATATAATAACAAAAATTATTAGGTATATGTTTCTGATAACATTTTGTAAAAGACTCTGTATTAGTTTGGTTGACAAGTGTATATTGGTTTAAGTGTACATTCAAAGTCAGCATAAATCACAAAAGGGACTCTTAAGGAATGATTATAAGTTTTAAATTCTAAAGTTTTGTCATAAGGTTCTGGTAGAACTATTTTAGCAGCTTTATTATTAACACAATAATGTTTATGATCATTTAACTTATTTTCTGTATCAAAACTATTTAAACACATTTTACACAAAAATCTTTTATGACCATCTTTTGTAACTTGACTTCCTACTAGTTTCCATAAATCTTTAATCCAACAATAATGTCCTTTATTCATATTATTATCCTCATCATCAGTATCCTTATCATCCACTGTTAAATATAATAAATCTATATGATTAGTTTTTTCGATTTTACTTACTTGTAAAGGTACAATTACATTTATATCTAAACAATAAATATTAATAGAAATATCTTTTGTTCTTTTAACAAATTTCTGAACGTCTGTGGTTTTTACCGGAAATTCAATATCTTTAAATTCTTTATCAAATTCATTTTTAAAAGGAATATATTTAGTTACTCTTTGTCCATCTTTTTCAACAGGGTGTAAAGCAGAGAGTATTGCCCAAAGAAAACATTTATCATCTTCATTTTTAACATTTATAATAGCATGTTTATCTCCAATATGTTTAGGTAATGGAATATATGAAGAACCCTTAAAAGGAACATATTTATTTATATTTATTCCCAAACTTAAAATTTGATGAAGTTTCCATTGTGAATTTTTCATTATAAAATCGTCTTCTTCTTTTACAATTTTTATTTTTGCATTTGTATAAAATTCATTTAAGTTAGAATTTTTTGTTAAAATTTTATTTTGTGTTTTAAAATTTTTTTCCTCATATTCCATATTTTCTTCATTATTACCTCTCTTATATATAGCAAGAAACATAATATTAACTTTTAAATTTGTTTTTTTTAATTCGTGTTTAAGTCGTCCTATTACTGGATTATCTAAACGATTTAAAAATGGTTGTATATCTTTAATACCCATATTATTTTTAATAATATAAGTTTTTATTCTATCTCGAAATGCTGTTTCTTCATTTTTTAAAATAGGTCGAGTAGTGTTGTTTTCAACAAACTCGAACATTTCTTCACTAAAATTGAAAACTCTATGTGGTTTGGGTATTATCTCTCTTGATATTCTTGGTCTTATACCATTGTTTTGATGTCGAATAGATTGCACATGTTTAGACCAACTGTTGTATTTAACTGTTAGCTTACAAATATCACAAGTTTTATCTATTTTTGGTATTCTCTCTTGTCTTGTTCTTACATTTGTTGTTGTTGTACCTCTGTATGTTCGTCTAAATCGAGGTATAATTGTTTGATCTGGATCATTGTTTTGATGACGAATAGATTTCAAATGTCTAGACCAATTTTTGTAACTAACTGTTAAGTTACATTTATCACAAGTTTTGTTATTCATTTGATTATTGTTAACATTTCCTTTAACTAAAGGTTCAATTTTATTTAAGCCTTCCATTTATTATAGAGAATATTATTTTTTTTTTACATTCAATATTTTAATAAAAATAATTTTTATTAAAATTCTATTTAAATAATATTAAGATCCCATAAAAAATTCACACATTTTAATATTTCCTAAATCTTGAACAATCTTAATATCATCTAGATAATGGTGAGTATAATCATCTGTTGTAATAATTTGTTCATTAGCTATTTTACAAAGTTCTAACCAAGTTGGTGAATGTAATAGTTTAGAAATATAAGACTTTCCATTTCCAAAATCAACATCTCCTTGACTAATAATAAAAATATTTCCTTCAATTGGAATTTTATTTAGATTATATTTAATACTCTCAGAATTTTCATAGTATTCAAAAGCACAAAATTTCACATAACATTTATTTTTTTGTATACTTTTTTTTATTTCATTTCGCATTAATTTCAAAAAATTAAAATTTTTTAGTCTATATTGATTAATTGGTACACCATTATATTTTGTATTAACTCTACAAGGTAAAATTGTTTGATCTTTATCATTTTTTTGATGACGAATAGATTTTAAATGAGAAGCCCAATTTTTGGAACAAATTGTTAAATTACATTTATCACAAGTTTTAGCAGGGTATATTTTTTTATTTAATACATCCATTTTATTATTAATATCAATTTCTTTAACTAAAGATTCAATTTTATTTAATCCTTCCATTCTTTATTATAGAAAATATTATAATTTTTTTACATTCAATTTTTAATAAAAATAATTTTTATTTAAAAATCTATTTAAATAATATTAAAGATTTTATAAAAAATAATATTCCAAATAAATATAAGAAAAATAGAGGTGATGTGGTTGGGCTACATCACCTCTCATCTCTTACTAAAAAACAAATAAAGACAAAGAAATATTTATTTTAGAAGATGGTTTATATAGATATCACTTCCTTTAACTTAGGTCATATTATTAAAATTCTGATTTTTGTAACTCTTCGTTATAAAAACTCCCTATAATCTCTCCATTGTTTAAATCTATAATTTTATAGGTAATAGGAATTGTGTTTAAAATTTCATTAACTATAAATATTTCATCAGTCCAATTTTTCTTAAATTTATTATCAAATGTTTTTTTATAAGCTGGTATTCTTACTCTATCACCTACACTAAATTTAATTTTTGGTTTAGGGTTGTCTTTTGTAGAAAATAATTTGTGAAAAACAACATCTTTGTTAGATTTATTTACTTCACAAGGTCTCATACCAATAGATCGATGTATGTCTTCGAAATTATATTCATATATTAAACTTTGTAAAATTTTAATCCATTTTTTTGAATTTGTAACTTCAAATTTTAATCTCATTTTCTTGTTTAATGTCTATTAAATCTTTCAATAATTGATGATTTTTCTTCATTTTGGGTGTGATACATTTTAATTTCATATTCTTGCAAAACTTTTTTAAAATGTTTATTTTCAAATTCCAAACCTTTATCTGTGTGAAGTAATTTTGGTGCTTGATGATTTTGTGATATAGCTTGTTTTATTATTTTTTTAAATGCTTCTGAAACACTAATTCCATCTTTCTTTTTGAGTTCTAAAGCCCAAGAAAATTTTGAAAATGTATCTATAACAGTTAATATATATGAATAACCCTCATTTTCATCAGAATAATTTCTCATTATAACTAAATCAGCAGCCCATAAATCATCAATATCTTTAGTAAAAATTCTTCGTTTAGGAAATTTTTTTCTAACTGGTTTATGAAGTTCTTTAGCTAATTTCATTTTATCTGTATCATTTAATTTTTTATTGGAAATATTATGTCCAATTGTAGAATTTTTTATAAATTTACTTTTATTTGTGTTACACTTGAAACATTTTGATGAAATTCTCCATCTACCATTAACTGTTTGAATTTTAGTTGCATTAATATTTTTTGTTTGAATTTTACATTTAAGACAATATATAGTTTCGCTCATTTTTTATATTTATAATGAAAAAATTTTTAAAAAAATTATTGAAAATAAAAAAAATTTTTATTTTCTAATATAAATAAGAAATAGAAATGGAAAACTTTAAAGATGCTTTAAATAAAATAAACAATGGATATACATTTATAAAATGTAATTATTTGGAACAAGGACAACCATACAAAGTAAATAAGTTCATAAAGATTGATACAAAGTTTGGAAAAAGATTATCAGTTGTATTAAACGATGAATATATGTTAAATTTACCAGATAGATATACAAATGAATTTACAGAAAACGAAATAACATGTTATAATACAAATTCGGAAACAAAATTTAATCTTGTTTATAATGGTGAAACATTTTTAAAGAATGGGAAAACAAGACATGATTTTAATTTTTTTTAAGTAAAAAATAAATTTACTTTTATAAATGGTATTTATAAAAGTTAAAAAGGGTCGTATTGATTTAAACAAACCTATTCACAATGATGATGGTGATCATTTTTTAGCTCTCTATTCAATAGTTTTGAAAGGCAACGATTTTATTAATATTGAATCAGACTGTTGTATAACAATTAAACAGAATATAATACATATAAAAACAGGTAGATATAGTATTGAACAATTGAACAAAGAAATAGAACCACTTATTATATCATTTTCTGATGAAACTAATAGAATTACAATTAAATCTCCTTGTTATTATAAATTAGATGAAAAATTAAAAAAATATTTAGGTTTTAATGATAATATAGATTTTTCGACAAGTGAGAAAAAAATGTACTATCCTATTGATGGTGAATATTACATAAATATTGAAAAAGAATGTGAATTTAGATTAGGTCGAAATGGTCAAATCCCACTAGGTACAATATTTATTGGTATTTATTCAATAGGTGAAATTGAAAATTTATTTAATTCATTCGGAACTAAATTTGTGGAAAATTTTCCTAAAATAAATCTTGAAATAAATAAAAATTTATTAAAAATAACTGCTTCAATTGGTCTGTGTTTTGATGAATATTTATCAAATTGTTTAGGTTTTAATTTTATAAATCGTCTGATCCCTATTAATAAAACATGGCCTAAAGGGAAAGAAATAGAATTAGGTGTTGAGTATACAACACCAGATATTGCTTATACGGTAATAGGAATAAAAACTCCAATATTTTACACTCAAGGTTTCTTAAAAGAAATAAATGGTATTATTTCTAATGAAAATAGTAAAACAGAATTAAAAGGAAATTATTCAATTGAACATTTAAATAGTTTATTCAATTCGAATATGAAGTTTGAAAATAATGGTGATTACATTAAAATAACAACAAAAGATTATTTTTCATTTGATAAAGATTTAAATTTAAGTTTAGGAGGGATACATACACATCATGGAGAAAATTCATCATTAAATAATAACAACAAAATATTAGAAGTACATTGTAATATAATTGAAGAATCTATTACACATAATATTGATGCGGTATCTCATTATGATGAAGTTTTATTTTTATTTCAATATAATTCTAATAGTGCTTTGATTAAACCTCATAAAATGATATATAGACCAGTGAGTAAAAATCGGTTTCAAAAAATAGAAATTTATATTTTAGATTTAAAAGGTAATATTGTTAATTTTGATGAAGAATTTATTGGTGTTCTTGATCTAATAAAAAAATAAATATTAAAAACTTTTTTTCAAGATAAAATATCTTGAAAAATTAAAGTAGGGAACGATTTTTTAATTAATTTTAATATATTTAATAGCTTTCATCAACTATTCCTCTTTCAATATCAAACGTATACACTGCACTAGAAATTAAACAAATATAACAAATTGTTTTATCAGGTAAATTTTGACTGAAATCTAAGTTTAAAATTACTGTACAGTTGGAGATTGCAATTTGATTAGGGTGTCTAGTCATGTTAACAACAAAAAATGGTCTCTTTTGTCTAAATTGTAATTTATCTAAATACATTAATGGATTTTCTTCATGTGATTTATAATAGGTTTTTTTATAACTCATATGATCTTCATATGATTGACAACATTTTATTTCATTAAAATCTTGATTTTGTAATTCATTAGGATATTTTTTTCCATTTACTTCAAAAGAATAATTTACAACATCACAATGATCAAAATAACAAGCATTACTTTCTTGATTGTCTAATCTGTTTTTTTGAAAATAAACAACACCAAACAATGGATGTCTATTATTTCGATAATTATTTGTTACATCAAATCTTATCTTTTTTCCAGTAAGATTTCTTACTTCAATATTTTGCCATTTTTTAAAAGCTAAAATAAATGGATTCTTAATTAATACATCAACTATTTGAATTTTTGTTATTTCATCATATTCTATATTTTGCATTTGAACTTTTAATTCTAAAATATTAATTTTACCACGTTTTGCTTTAATATTTTTTGTATCTGCTGTAGCTTCAGTGTTTGTTTCTAGAAGCAACGCATCATCATCAGTGTTTCTCGTAAAAATTATTTCAAATCTAGCATTGTAAAGAGGACTTTTTATATCTTTCATTGATCCTAAACCAAAGTGTGATAAAGGAATGATGAGCTCGACACTTCCTCCCCCTTGAGATGTAGATTCAAATCCTGAATTTTGTGTAGGACCATTTCCATCAACAGCATAACTCATATAACCTTTTACTGTACTTAATCTTCCAGTATTATCACTTTCATCTATAATTTTATTATTTAATTTAATTGTAATTTTTTGAAACAAAAATGCTCCACCATTATCAGATATCATAACATTAGATTTTGCTGGATATTTAGAACCATCTTCTTGTACATATTCAAATGATAAATAAAGTTTTGAATTTTTAATGTTCAGAAATTTATCTTTACCATCTACTATAACTATTGTATTTCGGTTTGGTTTATTCAATTCTGTTGTAATTTGAGGTATATAACTTTCATATTGACTATTTATTATATTATCATCATATTTATTTAAAATATTTTCCATTTCTTATTTATATTAACAAATATATATTTTTTTTTAATAAATGGATAAAGTAAAAGTAAAATTTTTTATTGAAGATGAAAATAAAAAAAAATCTTTATTTGAATTACCTTCACGTGTTTTAATTATAGGACCATCTGGTTGTGGTAAAACAACCTTGTTGTATAATCTGATTATAAATTATTGGATTCCTTATTTAAATCTATATATTTTTACAAAAAATATTGATCAACCAGTCTATAAAAAAATAAAAAAAATATTTGATGATATACCTTCTATAACCACACATTTTTCTAATGATGAAATAATATCTGTAGATGATTGTGAACCAAATAGTTTAGTGATTTTTGATGATTTTCTAAAAGAAAAACAAGACATGATAATTGAATATTTTATAAGATCAAGATCAAAGAATATTAGTGTTATTTATTTAACACAAAGTTATACTTCAGTAGATATAAAAACAATAAGAAATAATTTGAATGTTTTAATTGTTTTTAATCAATCAAATTATTATATTGAAAAAATATGGTCCGATTTGATTAGTGAAGATGTAGCTTTAGAAAAATTTAAAGAAATTAATAGAACTTATTGTAAAAAATATGATAAAAAAAGTAAAATAAAAACATATGGTTTCATAACAATAGACTTGATAAAAAATTTAATCTATGACAATAAAGGTAATGAGATTTTATATATCGATGAATGATTATGTTTTAATTTAATTTTTTGTATAATAAATGGATATTAAACAAATTCAAAAAGAATTAAAAAAAAAATTAAAAAAAATGTTTCATTTGATGATCAAACACAAAACAATTCCAAGGTAGGAAATAGTTTAAAAAACACATCAGATGTAAAGATTCAGACAATAATTAATACTAAAAATAAATTACAAAATAGGTTTAAAGATGTATTATTAAAACCTAATAAAAAAGAGACTGTTATTATAGAAAAAGATGATGAAGATGAAGATAATATTAAAAAAGAAAAAAAACAATATAAATCTACAGATGTAAATAAAATAATTAATCTTAAAAAAGATTTACAGGATAGATTTAGAAATACAATTGTAAAACAAAAACATGTACTTGAAGAACAACAAAAAAAGTTTGGACCAATAATAAACGCATTAACAAATGTTAATACAACAATGAATGCAGTTAAAGATGTTGCTATTAAAACTGAAGGAGATATTCAAAAATTAAATATACAACCTAGAAATCCAGAATTAAAACGATTAACAAGTTCAGAAGAGACTTTTGGAACTCCAAAATATTCTAGTCAAAATTCAACAAGTAATTCTCCATTACCTAAAAATATTATAAACTTAGGTCCTATTGCATCAAAATATTTAAAAACTGTAAAAGATACTAATTCTTTTGGAATATATCTTAATGAGAAAGATGATATTTATATGATTGGAAAAGATATAATCGATCTTGATAATGATGATATAATTTTAAATGGAAAAAGATATATAGGAACACCAGGTTTATGGAGATTATTAACTCATCAAGTTCCTACACCCAAAAAATTTTATAATGATGATGAATTTAATATTTATAAAAATATATTATTTGAAACTAATTCTATATATCAAAACAATGATCCTTCAACGAAAAGAGCTAAATCAAGTCGTAGTGAAAAATATAGGGATATGATTAGTTCGATTTGGAAAGAAATGACAGAAACAACTGATAAGAAAAAAAATAATAAAAAGAAAGAAAATAATGAAGATAATGAAATTTTTGAAAAAAAAGAAAATAATGAAATATTAGTTGAAGATAATCAAATAGGGGAGGGTTTAAAGAAATACACAGAAAATCGTATTGAATATCGTTATATTAGTAATGTAAACCAAGTGATAGATAATTTACAGTTTATTTCTTCAGAAGAAAGAGCTGGAAATAATAATTTTAAAAACGAAAAACTTGGTATTGTTCATTTATTTAAATCAATTATGGAAAATCTTATTGATACTCCTGAAGGTATTGAATATTTACTAAAATATGTAACTTGTTTACCAAAGGAAGTGAAAATATCAAAAGAAAAAATAATTAAACGTATACAGTATATATCAATTGAAGAAAGTATAGGAAATAATATTTACCATGATGAAAAACTTGATATTCTTAATATTTGTATTAGAGAAATGGAAAAATTAATTGATATACCTATTAACGGTGCAGATTATTTATCATCATATGTTTCATGTTTACCAAAGAAAATTATTACAGGTTCAGGAATTGTTAATTATCTTTTGAATTGTTCAAATTTACCTGAAATACATTGGCCTGGCTATAATTATTTAGGACCGGGAACAAAGTTAGAAAAAAATAAAAAACCTAAAAACAAATTAGATGAAGCTGCGAGAGAACATGATTATTTTTATAAAGATAATAAAGATACTAAAACAAGACATATTGCTGATAAAATTTTAGAACAAAAAGCAATGGAAAGATTTTATGATCCTCATAGTTCTATAGGTGAAAAAACTGCAGCCATTTTTACAGCAAATGTAATGAATGTTAAAAGACGATTTGGAATGAATTTAATTTAATTTAATTTAATTTAATATTTTGTATTATAAAATGAATCTAAATTTAAATAAAAAACAATTTAATAAAATATTGAAAGCTCATAAAAATAATAAAGATGTATCAATTCTAATTGAAAATAATCAAATTGATAGCGGAAAACATAAATTTATTCTTGAGCCAGAACAAATAAGAAAATTAAAAAACGCTAAAAAAAATAATACCGGATCAAGTTTAGAACTTAAACATGTTCAAATTAAAAAAGGTGGATTTTTACCAATAGCTATTGCTGTGGTTGAAGGTGTAAGTGCTTTGGCTGCAGGTGCTAGTGCACTTTATACTGCAGTAACTGATGCTAAACACAAAAAAAAAATGGAACAAGAAACAATTCGACATAATAAAGAGATGGAAAAAATTAGATCACAAGGTTCTGGCTTGAAAAAAAAAAAAAAAATATTAAAAAAAAATTGAAAAAATGAATAAATTTGAAATAACAACATTTAGAAATAATATTGAAAAATTTGAAGGTATTTATACACGGTTTTGGATTAAAAAAAATAATATAAAAATTGATCCATTGAGTAATATAGATATAAATTATTTTGGAAATAAAATAAAAAATTATAGAGGGTGTTTTATGTTAAATGAATTACCTACAACACCATGGGAAAATGAATGTGGAGTATTTAATTTAAATGATTCTACTCAAAATGGTTCTCATTGGGTTGCATGGAAAAAAATAAACAATACATTTAAAATATATTTTGATCCATTTGGTCATATAGTTGGTGAGCCACCAAAAGAACTTTTAAAATATTTGGGTAAAGATAATCTTTTTTGTACTGTTTCCCAATTTCAATACTATAATGATCCACCTATATGTGGTCATTTATGTTTAGAATTTATTGAAAATTATAAAAAATTTATTTAAATATTTTATTTTTTTAATAGAAATATTTCTATTAAAAATAACAACTTGTTTAATATATATTTAACAACGAGTAAACGAGTCAACGAGTAAACGAGTAAACGATTAAACGAGTAAACGATTAAACGAGTAAACGAGTAAACGAATAAACGAGTAAACGAATAAACGAGTAAACGAGTCGTTGTTTTTTACGTTAACTCGTTGACGTTGTTTTTTTACGTTAACGTTGTTTTTTAACAACTCGTTGTTTTAATAATTCGATGTTAAAAAAAAAAATATATTTACTAATATAAATAATAGAAATGGAAAATATCAAAACACTTTTAAATATGATTGAACAACAACGTAAAATCCTAAGACCTATATTTAATGATAGTGATATTGATATTGATATTGACTGTGAAATTAGTAATAAGTTATGGAATCATATAATGGATAATTGCTGTTTTGAAAATCTTTTAAAATATGATTATTACAAAAAACATAATCAATTAAAATCATTTAACTTCCGTTTCATTAGTAATTGTTGTTTCGAAAATATTTTAAATTTTATTAAAAACAAAAATTATAATGAAATGAAACTTTCATTAAACGAACTACGTAAATTAATACAAGAGGAATTACACGATTTGAATAATAATAATAATAATATGCAGCTAGAATGATTATTTTTTAAACTTTGAAAATTTAAATCGAATATAATACTTACGAAGTATTATATATAATATTATAGTACCTATACAGTGTGGTATAATAATAATAATATTGTATATATATAAACGTTGGACTGATTATTTTTTAACATCCGGTATTGAATAGCTTATCTACTGACTACTATACAGCGTGAGTATATTATAGTATACAGTGTGATATAATTATACTAGCTTAATACTATTTAAATAGTGTTTGTTATACTATTATACATGCCCGAGTGTCGTGGCGCAGTGGGGAGATGTTAGGCTTTGTATGCATACAGTTGTAGGTTCGATACTGGCTGGGTGGGATTTTATTTGTGGTATTTTCAGCTCTACACACGACACATGGCTTGTTCGATTATATGTTGAGTATAGTCGGATTTAAGACACTAGTGTTACCTGTGATATCATAGATAAGGTTCTCCTCACTGGTCCCTGGAGTCTACATATAACGTCTCCTCATTGTGTTGTGATACGATGAAGGCTACATATCTTAGTAGCCCCCTCCTGTTGTACAGATGTCAACAAAAAAATAAAAAAATAAAAAAAAATAAAAAATAAAAAAACCGATGTCTGTACAATGGGGGCTACTTTTGCAAATTTTTTCTATTTTTTTTTCGATTTAAATTATTATTACATGGTCATATGATTTGACCTTGTTAAATATTACAAGTCCTATATTTCATTTAATATTTGATATTATCAAGTCGGAACAACACAGATATGTTTTATATACTTATCTACACTACATATTAAAAGTTTACCCCCCGCTTCATATTTTTCATTTAAGTATAACTCCGTTGCTATTTATTTTAGAATCTTCATTTTTACATTAAACATTTTTGATTTTAATTCTTTATAAGTCCCCCTCATAGTATCATAGTGTAAAATCGTTTTTAAAGATTTTTGGATTTTAATAACGTGTGTCCGAATGGGACACGCGTTAAATATTGAACATTTTTTTAATAGAACAATTCTATTAAAAAATTAAATTATATTATTATTATTCCATGTCAAGACAACATATTTTAATATTTGCTAAATCTTGAATAACAAAAATATCACGGAGATATTTACATTTATAAGTGCCAGTTGTATTTATTAAATCATTAGCTATTTTACAAATTTCAAGCCATGTTGGCGATTCTAGTATTTTAGAAGCATAAGGTTTTTTTTTCTTTAAAGAAATATCGTATTCAACAATTAAAATATTTCCTTCAATTGGAATTTTATTTAGATTATATTTTAATATATTTTTATTATTTTCATAATGTCTATAATGTTCAAAAGCACAAAATTTCACATAACATTTTTTTATTTTTTTATTTAATATATAGTTTTCTACTTCGTTTTGCATTTTGAATTCTTGTAACTTATTATAATTATTTATAAATTCCATTAATTCCATTCTTTTATTATAAATATCAATTCCTTTAACTAAGGTATTCAATTTCTTTAAAAATATTTTAATTATTATTACATTTCGATTTTAATTATTAATATCATAAGTATTATGAAAAATATTTTGGGGGTGAAAATGTATTTAATAAGTTTTGCGAAAAATGTTTTTATTATTATTGCATTTCGATTTTTATTTTTAATAATTAAGTTTTGCCGAAAATATTTTTATTATTATTGCATTTCGATTTTTATTTTTAATAATTAAGTTTTGTGGAAAATATTTTTATTATTATTGCATTTCGATTTTTATTTTTAATAATTAAGTTTTGTGGAAAATATTTTTATTATTATTGCATTTCATAAGTTTTGCGAAAAATTTTTTTAATTATTATTGCATTTCAATTTTCTGATCTTTTTGCACATTGTTTTCTTTGTGATCTTTTACTGATATATTATGGGGTGCGCCAGGAATGGTATATATATACTACTCCTATACATTGAGATAATGTCCGACTCGCACTTGGCCGGCTTTTTTTTTATGTTATTTCACCTTACAAAAGAAATAATAACTTTTATAGGTATATTAATATATTATTTTATCATAAAAAATTATTTCTTGCTAACTAAATAGATCAAATTAATTCAAAAATATTAATTAACTTGTAGTATGGTTGTTTAAGTACTTGTTTATATTAAACTAGCTCTCCGAGCGTCGCTGGGGGACACCCCCAGACCCCCGTGAGCGGACCCCGAGTGTTGTCGATTTCGGAAGCAGCGGTGATCCCGTGGTGTGGTCGTGGGTCTCAGCCGACGCGGTGTATGGGTGATGTGGAGGTCTGGTGATAAGGATGTGTGATAAGGATAGGACCACTGCGGTTCGACGTGGTAGCCTGTGGTAGCCAGGGCAGAGTCTTTGACAGAGGCTTTTCGACGACGCCGCCGGAAATTCGAAATTTGATAAAAAAATAAAATAGTAATTTTTGTGGGTATCTAGCAGTTCGGTCACCTAGAGTGACGTTCGCCGTAGTAATAGTATTTGGGGTCTAGCGGGTCAGTCACGTTCCTCGACTTTGGTCGTAGTCACCCTTTAAGACAATATTCGACGGTCGGGGCACGTCATCACGTATGCAATCCGACTGCGTCGAATCGCGGACGACGTTCATTACTGTTACCGAAAAAGCAAAAAAAGTAATAAATTACTTGAAAAGTATTTAAAAAATTTCGGACGTCCATGCAAATCATATAGCCGCCGTATTTTTTAGGGTGTCTAGCAGGTCAGTCACCTCGAATGACATTCGCTATAATAATAGGAGTAGGCTATCCGACTTGGACGGATAGCGGACACTGTGCGACGGCCGGGTCACGTCATCACGTATGCAATCCGACTGCGTCGAATCGCGGACGACGTTCATTACTGTTACCGAAAACTCAAAATTAAAGAATAAATTACGTGAAGAAAATTCAAAATATTTCGGTTGTCCATTCAAATCATATAGCCACCGTCTGATTTTTCGGTGTCTAGCAGGTCAGTCATCTATGTTATCCGGGTAGGCAATGTGCGGCCGGGACAGCGTCCATTGCAGTCACCGACAACGCAAAATTAAGTTATGAAATACGTGAAAAAAAATTCAAAACATTTCGTAAGCAATCCGACTACCGAGTCACCTTCCTCGACGTAATTACGCGAAAATATGTTTTAGGGTCTAGCAGGATCTAGGGTCTAGCGTCGGATAGCGGACAACGTGTGACTTCTGACGCAAAATTAAGTAAAGAAATTGGTATATGTTTTGGTGTCTAGCAGGTCAGTCACCTTCCTCGACGTTGGACGTAGCAACCCTGGTAGGCAATCTGACTTCGTCGGATAGTGCGACGTCCGGGTCAAGGCATGAAAACGCCAAATGACGTAAATCAAATGTATATAAATAATAACATTTCGGGCGCCCGTGCTAGTCATAATATAGTCGCCGTGATTTGTTGAGTGTCTAGCAAGTCGGGCGGCCACGTTTAATAGTTTTTGTCGTTTATAGTAATTAGTAGGTAGTAGAGCGATTTAGAAGCAAAACTCGATAAGCTGATGACGTTTCCGTTAATCATATTTATATGACGAAAAAAAAAACGCGAAAAAAACATTGAAACTTTTCGTCGCATATTTTCATTTCAGTATATAGTAATAACGACACTGTCCGCTCTCCGATCTCCTCCGCGGCACTCGACTCGAGCGAAGTACTGACTTATACATTTGGCGGGGAACGCGAATAAGCCTTCGACGGGGAAACTCGAAAAAATCGTAAAATGTTCGTTATAATATGATAAGGCTGAAGTGAAATCGAAAAGTAATAATAAAGAAAAAAGTGAAAAAAAAATTCCGGCGGCCTTGCTACCTATCTACCTACCTACTGAGTTCAGAACGCTATATTCGAGAAAAAAAAAGGAACCTTCGACGCATGCATTTCGATGCCTGTATATAGTAACACCTACTCGACGGTGGTCGAGTAAATGTAGAGGGGAACGCGAATAAGTCATCAACTGGGATTGCAGAAGTGTCGAAAAGGGCTAAAACTGGAAATTTAGAAAAAAACGGCAAAAAACGACGCGACGCATATATTTAGCGTTACCTACTCTCGTTTCCGCGACAACGCTCCTCCCCGGGACTCATATCTGAAAAAGTAGGGCCGCGCGCCGGCTGTAAATTTACCGAGTAACGCGAATAAGGTCCGAACGGGAACTTCCGGGGCCCCCGAGGGTGGTAAAACTCGAACATTTTGAAAAAAAACCGAACATTTTCGTTAAATACGATAAGACGGAAGTGATAGCGAAACGACGAAAAAAAAAAGTGAAAAAAAAAAAAAGTTTTAACACGGCCGCCGCAAATTACCGAAAATCCGGGCGGCCGGATTCGAAACCACGACCCTCGAGTCACTTGTCCTAACGCCTAAACTACCTGGCCACCTACTGAGATGAATATCTTGGTCAAATCTATGACTCTTAAGCCGCGTCGCCGTGCTCGCGAAAGGCGAACGCCGTTTGGACGGCCATCTATAGGCGTTTGAGCGGGCGATCCGACCGCTTCGGCGAGCGGACCTCCGGATCCGCCGCCCTCTGACGTATAAAACGCGAGATTTGCGAAAAAAATCGAACCTCGAGACGCATGTATTTATGCCTCTATATAGCGATACGTAATCGGTACCTACTCTCGTTTCCGCGACGCCACTACTCCCCGGGGCTCGTTTTTGAAAAAGTAGGGCCGCGCGCCGGCTATAAATTTAGCGGGGAACGCGAATAAGGTCCGAACGGGGCCGCCCGAGGCCTCCGAGGGGGATAAAACTCGAAAATTTTGAAAAAAAATCGTGAAAGACGTTCGAAACCGCGAAAAGCGATAAGGAGGAGTGATAACGCAGCGACGGCTCCGCCGCCGCGATTTCCCGCCATTGTTCACTATAGCAGTTCGGATTTAACACATAGGCGGCGCCACTCGTGTTTCTGTTTTATAGATATAGATATATTATCTAGGACTTCAGAATTTATATGATTTTATTTATTTTTATATCAATCTAATATAAATTTTTTAGTTGGAAATCGTATTACTATTAACATTAATATTATGCAATAAACATAATAATACAATATTTGTATAGACATTTAATAACAAATAAAAAAAAAATACAAAATAATTTATAATTTATAATCACGTTTTACTATAATTGCTTACGAAACAAACTATATTCCCTCAAAAAGTGTATTGTAAATCCTAAATACCTTTTTGTGGATAAACTACACCAAATATCAATTGTTTAAGTAAAATTTTTAGTTTGATTTTGTTTTTTCTTAAACTTTGTTACCAAATACTCATATTTCTCACTTTATATTTTATGTCTTTCGTAAAATGCTTAAACCCACACAGTTGTCTACTGTTGAATGGTTCGTTATCTTTAGCTCTATATCGCACCAAAACATTTGTAATCTTGCCAGACTTAGAGATACTTTACAAAACAAAATTATACAAATCAATATACTATTATCTATGGTTTTATCTTAAATGCTTACGTCTTGTCATAGATGACATATATGTCATAGGTACACTATCTTAAATTTGCGGCTGCATTTTAAATCTTTTATATTTTAAATGTGATCCTTTCACATCAGGTGTGTTTACTGACTGTAGAGAGACAGAAGTGTTTTAAAAAATAATTTTTAATAAATATATCAATGGATATATTACCAACAATAACAATACATGAAATGAGTAACGTACAATTTAAACAATTCACTTACATTCTCTGGATCGTCAACATGAATCTTCTTCTGGTTCGAAGTTATTCCTACCATCCAGTGTTAGATTGCGAACATTTAGCAGGTGTTGACGAAAGTAATTAGTATTACCTGTAGTTTTAATATTATTACCACAAACCTTGCAAGCGGGCTTACGTTTCATTAATTTTATCGAAGTGTCTCGCCACACTGCATTTAGTTTAGGCATGGTAAAAATTAAGTATTTTAACAATATAGTTGACAAAACATGAACAAAAGACTAAAGACAAAACATGAAAAAAAGACTAAAGACCATGTTGTTTACTTGTAATATGAATGTGACAATTGACAAGTGAAAACTTACAATTGACAAATGTTTAATGACTAATGACAATGTGTCTATAGTAGTAGGTATTGAACCTTGGGCGGTGTGAGTGTCGGGTAGCCGTGTGTGAAATATGGTGAACTATGAATACCGAAAATCTGGAAAGCATAATAACCTCAAAAATACCTATTATTTGTTCACTTATTAGTTATTTAACCATGCACCAACACTAATCATAATAATGCATGTGGACTACAGTAATTATGATATGAACAAATTATTTATCAATTGTTATTAATCAACTTAACCACTTGGACCTCAAATGTTTTAAAAATATAAATAATACCTATTATCATAAGAAATTTAAATTTAAAAATATAAAAAAAAACTATACCTAGTTACATAGCTACTTTGCTACATCAATGCATCAGTATCATTGAAGTTAATTTTTGATGGACCAATATAAATCTGGTGATATAATAAACATTGATACATCGACAAACAATCGATGTACCTACCGTTGACATCCCTATCTATGCTATATTACTGATTAGTTCATTGTTGCTGGCAACAGCGTGCTACCAGTAATTAACAATAGTATTTAATATTTTTAATTATTTAATTATTAATTTATAAAAACAATTAATTTATTGAAAATGTTTTTTTTTTAAAACAAACATTTTATATAAACTTAAAAATTTTAAATAATTTGTAATAAATCAGACATACAAATGTTGAGTAAATTGTTTCCCTGAGTGGTAAATGAACCTATATATTCTATTATTTGTCATATATACACAATTTAAATTAATACCCTTACAATATAATATATTTAAATCATCCATATTAATTAATATAACTCTAAGGGAATTCCAAATGAACTATTGATGGAAGTATTATTAAATGAACTCCTTTTTAATTCCTCATATATTCTAAATGTTGGCACCTAGAGAACTTCTAAACTTAAGTTTCTTCTAGCAAATTTATCCAACATCTAAAGAATGTATGAAACACAACAGTTATTTTATAATTTTGAACTAATTTAATAACAGATACTTATTAATACATTGATAGAAACAGTTTAAGTTTGATCAAAGCTATCTTTGGAATATATATATTTTTAAATGCTTTTCCAGTAAAGGATATTTGTATAGATATCCCATTGGAAAATAATTTCTTTAAGCAGGAATTTACAAAATTTGAAATGTCTATTCCTCTCAATGTTTTGATTATTTTCATCCATAAAATAAATTACATTATTAGGATAAGGAAAGATAAAGTAAATATAATGGATGATTGAGAAACATTAAATTTTCTTTTATTTCTGATTACTCTGTTCAGTTTGTTCAACAAATAATAAATAATTGTATATACCTACCTACTACCTATTCTAATAAGTGTTTAAAAATATGACACATATTTTTGAGTATAGGTAAACCTATAGTACACTGCCATTTAAAATAAAAATAGTATTTTCTTGAATAGAGTAGGATTAGAAAATCTATAGTTAAATTATATAGGTATTAGAATATATAATAGATTTTAAAACTTATTAATAATAATCAAGAGTAGACATGTACATCTAATAACATTTGTTTATTAATTATACAGTAGACGCCGCTTATAAGACTCACTTTGGGACCAGCATAAAGTGAGTCTTATAACCGAATGAATCTTATAGGCGAAGTGGAAAAAAAAAAGTAATTATGTATTTATAAATATTAGATGAAAATACGTTAGATTAGCACTCATGTTAACAACAAGAAAAGCACACGTTGAAATTCGTATATAATATGACCTTTTATCTGCGATAAAAATTATTATACGTTATAAGGTACCACCAGAAACTAGAAAAAATCAACACGAATATTATTTAATTTTTCAATACCAATTTATTTCTAAATTATAACCAAAAAAGTTTATTTTCTACTATTTATTTTACGAAATTTGAGTCTTATAACCGATTTTTTTTTAATGTATTTAGATACGTCCGGACCGTTCCAGACGATTTTGAGTCTAATAAGCGACTGAACCTTATATCCGTGAGTCTTATAAGCGGCGTTTACTGTATAAACATTATTAAAAATTATATAGGTACAAAAAAATATTTGATTGCACCAGAAAATAAACAAATTCTAAATAATATTATATATTATAACCTTGTTCATAATTTGTGGTATCGGTACTTATGATTAACATCCTATCCATCATCCACATATAATATTATATACTTAATATATAATTAAAAATACATTATTTTATTTTCAACATACAAAGACAAATGTATGCTCTTTTTAAACATGTCCATAATACTAACAGAAATAAATTTAATTTTTAGTATAATTAATAATTGAAAATTGCCTAGGGTTCATAAGTTATAACTTGTCAAATGTCATACAATTTATATGAGGGTACGTTTACGGTATTAGAACATTGGACATCAACAATAATTAAAACAAATCATATTTGGTATAAAGAATTGCCAACTAACATATTTACCATAATCTGTTATTTGTTTGATTTTTAAATAAAAAAAACCCCTGAATATTACTATTAAAATCTATTAGGTACCTACCAAAGAAAGTTTATGGCAACACATGAATACATTTAGTACGACCTAATTAAATTAATACCTACTTTAAAGTAGTTAGTCGTAGAGAAACAATTAAAAGTGATAAGTAAAAATAATAAACGTTATAATAAAAATATATGGCTTCAATTTGACAATAAGTATATAAATCTAGTGTTTGAAAATTTCATGAAATTTAAAAAAATGAAATATTTCAGTATTTTAATATATTTTGTTTTATTTTTAAATAAGTTTTATATTTACATATAGTTGTCATACATTACCTTCATCACTATATGGTACCTGTATGTATACCTAACCTTTGGTATTATACATTTAAATTGGTATTCAAAATTTTTAAATATTTTAATGTTTAAATGATACAAGTAGGTATACAATATTATACATGTATATTGTATACTTACTGAATTCTGACATTAGAATTTAGAACACTGAACATTGTGTTAAAAAAATAAATAAAATGTGTTTTTATTTGTGTTAAAAAAAATTTCAATGTTTCACGTTTTTGTGAAATATTTCACAACTTAGTGAAATATTTCAAAATGAAATATTTCATGAAATATTTCTCATACTTCAAACACTATATAAATCTAATATTCTGTTAAACCTATGTGTCATACTATAACTTAAAATGTGTATAGAGATTTGCATAAAAAACATTGCTATATAATTTAAAATGAATTGTTATACACTGAGTCAGTTTGAAATAATAATATTATTTATTATTAACATGTACCTAGATATCAGATATGAAATTAAAACTTGTTAAAACACAAAATATTAATTTATATTTAGGTAATTTGTGTGAATGTCCACTTTTAACAATAGTATAGGTACCTACTGGCTACTATCGTAGTTAAATATAAGTCAATAGAAAACTATGTACTTACTTGGACAAGAATACTTTTAGATACAACAGTTAATTTACAACTTAGCAATTGACAGATCTCATTCTTGTGTATGTAAGTACTACATACACGTATAACCAATGAAATGTATCGTTACTTTCATGATTTATAATTTGATGGTATGTTTTTGATCTTAGAGTTCAAAATTGACAAGTGTGTACACTTAAAGAACCTCTGGCGAGACATAGCGTCCTGTAAGTTCTGAGTGTTTTCAAATGAGTGTATATGTGGAGCCACTGTAATGGCATGTAAGTGTTCCATCTTGTGTAGTGAATAATAATCATGAAAATAAGTAATAAATAAGCATCGTCCAAGTATTGCAACCAGTTACAAACAATATTTGTATATACAAGTAGTACCTATATTATGTGCAGTGAAGTGGACAAATACATTAAAATATTAGATGATGATGATAATATAATAGATATTTAATTTATAAGGTACTAAAATTTTATATATAACATTAATTTGTATTAAAATATTTTAATAGCACTATTAACTGTAAATTGCGATTATATTACATATATTGGTATCACACATATTTTAACAGAACTGTAGACAATTTTATTTGAGCCAAGAAAATTATTTTATTTTTTTTAATTTAATTAACGTAGGCTATAGAACTTTAAGTCAAGATAACGTTAATTTACTACTGTCAGAATTGAGAAAAATACTAATATGAAATGTCAATTTTTATCAAACAAAAACTAAATCAAATTATTTCTCTACGAATATCTATTTACAGTTATTGGTGACACCATATGATTAAATTAAAAGTAGGTGTGGTGTTTATATTTATACTTTATACTACAAAATTAAAATACTGTAAAAAAAAATTCTGTACCTAATACATCTCACACATAAATTAACAAAATAAACAGGGGTTATAAATAGTGATAGGCACTACCGAATAGTTTGGACAATCGATTGTCTATCGATAGTTTCAAAAACTGCCGAGTAATTTTTCAATTTAATAGATATTATTATTCATCGATTGTTTTAAAAACCATCGAATGAATTGCTCGATAGTTTTCATTCGTTAGTGGAACAGACTAGTTTTAACTATCGATAGTTTTCATTCGGTAGTAAATAGTAATACACGTCTAGTACCAACTAGTTTTGACTATCTAGTTAAAAAAAACAATCGAGTGATTTTTCGGTATTATCGACTGAATTTTCTTGATAATTTTCACTTTTTACATTTTTATTAGGCAAGTAGGCCTAAAAATTAATCAAAACAGGTAATATTTAATCGGATTCCCAATTGTCTTGACGTCTTCCAGGCGAATATACCACCTAAAATATTGGAACGGGGATGTTTTACATACAAAATCCATATAACTTATTAACTTTGGTAATTCTTTTTGTATAACTTTTTAATTTATTAGCTTTAATTAATACAATCTAATCAATCTAATCATAGGCAAATGGTGGGGTGGTGGGTTGTCTAAGGGGACTATAGCCCCCCTAGAATTTTGTTTAGCCCTCCCATTTCGTGAATTTTTTTAGTTACATTTTTAGAATATATGTTGTGTACCAGACATTAAATTGACTATAGCCCCCCCCCCTCCATATAAATTCATCAGCATATGCCTATGAATCTAATTAATCTAAGTTATAAAACCATGAGATGATATATGTATTATGAGAAGAAAATCATAATAAATTATACGATAGGTTTTTGGTAGGTAACTCTTATTTGGAAAATAGTAAATACTAAATACTGAGTATTTTAGAATTGTATACGCTATGTATGATTTGTATTTTGTACTAGATGGACAGTTGATACTTGATATATAACTAAAACACTATAAAAGTACATACAATTTATCCAAACCAGTTGGATGTATTTTACTATTTAGAGTTTAAAAAAAAACAATCAAAATAAGTATTTTTATTTTTATTTTTTTTATTTTACTTTTTTAATAGGGTATTATCAAAGTTTCAAGGGATTCTTAAGTTACAACTTACAATTATTAAAATAGATATGTGCAGTACTAGGTTTAATGACATTAATACAAGTTAAAAAACTTGTATGCAGGATGATGGGCCACAAGCAGTCTGTCATTGTTCACCCCATATTTCATACTCACCACAGCTATAAATATATTAGCTTAAAATTGCAAATTTATATGTCAACTTAAACCTTGTTCGACATATTTTTAAATAAAAATTATAACCACCGATATACCCTTATATGACCTTCCAGAGGTATATATTCAATCTTCAAACCAGTTGAATATTATCTGCAAAATAAAAAAATTAATATTTTCAAACTACAACAAAATGTATTTTGGTTTTTAATTTCGAAGTATAAATTATACTGTATATTTTTATTTTTTACCACAATAAAATAAATAACTACATTACCTTGGCACATACTTGTTCCTAAAATTAAAAAAAACTTCCATATTTTTGTTTAAAAAAATTAACTTATCGACATTTTGAGGCAATAACCTATTACGCCGAGCGCTTAATATTTTCCCAACTTTAGAAAAAATTCTCTCGGCCGGCACTGAAGTTGCTGGAATAATATAGTATTTCAATGCAATGTCACTAAGTGCTTATAATACAGTTTTGTGGTCGTTCCAAAATACAGCAACATTGCATTTTAACTTTTAAGTCTTGATGAGGCATACTTAAGTACTGTCCCATCAAGGATATAGCACTACTTGTTGTTGTTGTCTGCGATAGGACATTGGTGACTCTGGAGTTAAGAAAATTCCACACATTGTCATTATCAGTATTCAGATTTTCTTGATATGTACCTAGGTTGTTCTGAAATTAAGTAAAATCTGATTATTTATTATTAATTATATGAGTGTTTAGAATTGAATTCTCAACATTTTTAATTACATTTTTCTACAAAAAGGTTTAATAAAATCACATTTAATATTAATAATATTTTTGTAGTTACGATTAACATTTATTATTAGGAGCATGGAAATATTTTGAAATATAACCAAACAAGACAAGTGTTGATAGGACATCTGTAAGTACCACCTATATTTAAGGAGTACCTACTTACTTACTTAGTTTATTAATTAGTAATTACTTAATGTATTGATCAATCATGAAATAAACTAAATTCGATTTCATATTTAACTTACCATTAAATGTATCCTCTGGCATCATAAAACGCCGAACTTCATTATCCAATGGTAGATTATTTAATACCATATTTGATATTTTGCATTAAATTATGTTGCATTATAATAAAATCTACATAGTCATTAGCCATGATCAATAATGTGTAATTTTACACACAGGTACCTATAAGTACTTTGAAAGAAAACAAACAACAAATAACAAATCGGTCAATACCGTTGTAAATTGTACAGGTAAATCGTTTCTTAAACACTAGCTGTAGCTACTGTTAAAGTATACTATCAGTCGAAATCAAGTTTACGATTGGTAAACAGTAGTCGAAACGAGAAATCGAATACAACGGTCGAAACGTCGATCGAAAACTGTTTGAGAATACGGATTTTTGAATTGGTCGTAAATATATTCGCTTTCGACCAACTTTTGATTGAAAACCCTTTTCGATTGATTTGAGAATAGGCCCCTCTACATATTTTATACTATATGAAAGTCTTTGTTTTAACAACAAGTTCGTATTATGAATAATATCTAGATTTTTCAGAATAAATTATATAAATCATCAAAAATCAAAATTTAAACACAGTTGTGTATAATAAATAATAATAATCTATTATACATCATTTATAAATAAGATAAAAAATAATATAACAGTCTATAGTTAGATATAAATACAGTCTCGTAAACAAATGAAAAAAATCGCGTAATGCTCGTCGTCGCTATGCAGTCTTATCGATTAATTCTATATAATATAATAATAAAAAACATATAACAATATTAAATCGGATAATTTACTTACAAAAAAAAAATTTAAACACATAAAGACGTTTTTTAAAACGATTCTATAGCAACAATATATTCAACGAACTAAAATTATTATTCTTTGTCATCTTAGGTAATTCTACAGATAAGTTTTTTGTTATTATTAAATAATATTGGCGGTTTAATGCATTCATCGATACGCGTAACAATTATACGACAAAGTTCATCGTAATTCTTTGCTTTTGACAATATCAAGTCATTGATATTATCTATACAAGACGTATTTTTTGAGTTCTTCCTCAAATTTGTATTCAATGAAATATACTCAACTACCCAACAAACGATACGTAGTCAGTAGCAGAGATACGATTAATAATGTAATGTTGCTTTTGACGAACGCTACACTTTTCGTAGACACGTGGTTTTTTTCGTGTACAAAATTAGCATGATTTTGCAAAAGTTTGCCGAATTTTTCGTAGTATTAATCAGCCACGCGTTTGTTGTTGTCCGCCTTGTGGCTAGTTCGATAAATGTCGGCAAACAAATGAAATAGCATTTTTTTCTGAACGCTTCTATCAACGAGTTCATTGTATGTCAAAAGTCAACGGTCTCCATAGTCCAATAAGTGTACATGAGTACTTCCAACTCGCCTTCAATGACATCGAATTCCGGTTGTCGTTGTTGATTTTTCGCGCTGCCGTTGCCTTTGTACTATATACTCGTATACCCGCCCCTTATCTGACATTGGTGACATCTCACTCAACCCGTTCAAGTAGGATTCAACCCAGTTGAAGTCACCGTATGGCATGTACTCACTCATAGCCCATCCATAGAGATTATTACCTATAAAGTTTATAGTTTAAAGTTTAGGTTTGAAAAAATTAAAAATCAAATATGTTGACAGTCCTGATATATCAACCATGATTTATCCTTAGTCTAGTCATAGTCTGGGGTCTTTATATTATTCCCCTTCGCGTGCCTCATGCTTGCCTGTACCAATCCACCACGAATACCTATACAAATATATAAGATTATTATATATATTTTTTTTTTAAATAATATTGATATACTAACCATTCTCAAACATTAACAACATGTCATAATCAGACAGCAGCTGCAACTTTTGACCTGTATATTTCAACATTGCGTCAAAGCTCAACTCGGGTGCGGTGAAGTAGTGTGTTGCGTCCAAATTGTATATCTTCATACAGACATCACGAAAATTGTCAAAGACGTCCGCCAACAATAAAACGTCGATTTTTAAATATAAATCGCTGTACTCGCCCAACGTCTTGCAACCGAAGTGGTCCCAGACCTCCTTCGCGTGATCAAATTCCTCCTCCTTTATTCCCGACTCGTTTAACGTACTATAAAATTCTCTCTTCCTCGGTAGTCTTTTTCATCCAGCCTCTTCCAACTATCCGTGTACTCGTACGGGTACACCCCCTTCTGAGTAACGAGTGGCATATCGACTTCATCAAAAACTCTAGCGGTCTCTCTGAAGTACTCCAGACCCGGTGTCACAAGATTTTTAGCTAGATTTGACAGTCCTGACGCCATAAACCGAAAAGCAGGGCCGTAGCAAGGGGGGGGGGCAAGAGGTGCCTACGCCCCGGGCGCAATTCCTGGGAGGGCGCAAAAATTATAAATTTTAATTTTATGTTAAAAATTACAGCGGTCAGGGTTGTATATTTTATTTACAAAAACTTCAACGTCCTTGAGGTATATTAATTGAAGCATAGTTGAAAATAATATCTAATAATTATTATATATTTTATATAAAAGTATAAAACCAATAATAGTTAGTAAATACAATCTATCAATGTACAGGAAGACCTTACACTTAAGAAATAATTCTTAATAATTGATTAAAAATAATTACTATTTTATGGAAATGTGGAATTACCAATTATGTTTGCGTTGTCGCCGAGCATTTCATCTATTCTTATTTCTTATACATCTTATAATATATCTATTATTATTTATTATTAATATTGTTATGATTATGTCACGTGATTACGTGATTGCGAATCGATGCGTCCGTCGCAATGTTTACAAGTATTTATTATTATTTTTAATCATATACGATATGCGCGAGCGCGCCAATTGCCAGTATTTATTTATTATTCGTCGTCAAATCGTCTCGTTTACGTACTTTTTTTTGTAATATTATCTTTGTTGGGCGCTATTTCCCGTGTTAAACGTAATATTTTTTACAAATTATTAATTATAATATCGTGGCCGCAGTAGATCACTGTTAATTATATTTTAATATTTTATATTAGCAGCAGGTGGCCAGCAAGGATAGCCAAATTGTGAGTTTATTTAATACATTTATTTATTATTACTTTTTCTCAACAGCTCAAATAGCTGTATATTTATTATTTATTTATGGTATTGGTAAAAGGGCCGTAATCTATTGTTTTCTGTATTATCTATTTGTTGTTGTGAACTTTTTCCATACAGTTTATTCGAGATATTTAGTATTTACACCATTACACATCGACACCATACCCAATAATTAACAGGTCGATCGGTGTGTAAGTAGCGTTAGTGCGTTACGAAGTATTTCGGTCACTGGGCGCGCGTACTAAAACTGTATGCTCCCGACGGGTACAAATTTCAAAATTATGTTAATACATTTAATAATATAAGTTGTTAAAATATTATTATATAAAATATTAAATTTGTTTTATTTATTTATATCTTCTTACCCCGGGGAAATGTCAACTTACTCCAGCACATGGGTAAGATGACGAATTTTGTTTTTTTTACTTAAAAAAAAATTGGTTTAAAAACAAATTTTGACACTGATATTTTTTTTACAACTTTTCCACAAGTTAAATAACAAATTGGTGTAGAATTTGGACTTGAGCGATAATAATTAATCATTTGAGAATACTTCAAACTTTAGATTCGTCTACTTGCCCGGGTTATAGCTACTTTTTTTTCACAACAATTTGTTAAGTCTTCATAATTAAGAAATCGTTACTTTTAAATATTAATAGCTGTGTAATTTTTAAAAAAGGGTCCAAAAACATTTAAATATGGCTCCAAAATTATCCGGTGCAGCTTTCAAAAAATTAAGAGAAAAAAAAAAAGAAACTCAAGAATCACTTTCAAAAACAATGAATACCTGGCTATCTAAACCTAAAGTAGATCTACCATTAAACCACTTAGACCCAGATAATCATATTTCTTTACCTATTTCTTCTAAATTAGTAGAACTAGAAGAAAATCAAGTAGAAAAACTTCAAACACTTGTGGACTATCCTCATAATATCAAAGACCCAAAACAAAAAAAAAATTTAGATTTGGAAGTTGAAGTTCAAAACAAAACTTCTGAAGTTATATTTTTAAATCCCGCCACTAAACAAATCGATGATAATAATGACATTCAATCTTTATCTGATGCAATATCACAACCTGAACCTACTCCTCTTATTTCACTCCTAGAATCACCATGTGAAATTAAATTGTCAGAAAATTTTGATTTCGAAGATCCAGTTACTTGGCCATTAATCAATGATAAATTTCGTACATTCATAGTAGAACACGGTCCAAAGTTAGAAACTTACAAAAACTACAATTTTCCACTTGATGAAACTGGTAGACATTTTCATGAAAAATGGCTTTTCAGGACTTTACCAAATGGTGAAGAAGTAAGACGTACTTGGTTACTTTATAGTAAACAAAAAAATGTATTGTTTTGTTTTCCATGTGTTATTTTTTCTATTGAAAATACTCAATATTTTTCAAGCATTTCTTTGGGATTCAACAATTGGAAAAAATTAAATCCGAAAATTTCGGATCACGAGAAAAGTCCTTCACACAAAGAGAGTGTATTTAAATGGAAGGAATTTGAAAAAAGACTTCATGGTGGCAAGACCATTGATTGCACTTTACAGAATGCAATAAAATCTGAAAAAGAAAAATGGAAAGCTATTTTAAAAATTTTGTTTGACGTTATTTTATTTTGTGCGAAAAATAATCTCGCTCTTAGAGGTACTGATGAACGAATTGGAAAACCTAATTGTGGTATATTTTTGAGTACACTTGAATTGTTAAGTCATTATAATCCAATTTTGGCAAAGCATATTGAAGAAGTAAACGCTAAGAATAATGTTATCAGCTATTTTTCTCCTCAAATTCAAAACGAAATAATTTCACTTCTTGGAAAATCAACTAGGGAAAAACTGTTAAATCGTGTTAAAGAATCAAAATATTATTCAATTATGTTTGATTGTACACCTGATGTGTCTCACAAAGAGCAAATGTCCCAGGTTTTAAGATACGTGTACATTTCTAACGGCACTGTTTCAGTTGAAGAAACTTTTATAGACTTTATGGAAAGTCATGAAAAAACTGGCGAAGGATTATCTTTAGAAATCATAGAAAAATTAAATAAAGATGATTTAAAACTAAGCAATTGTAGAGGACAGAGTTATGACAATGCTGCCAACATGTCTGGAAAGTATAAAGGTGTAAAAACACGTATTATGCAAATTAATAATTTAGCTGTATATGTACCATGTAATGCTCATAGCTTGAATTTAGTTGGCAATGATGCCGCTAAAGTATGTGTACGTATGATAACGTTCTTTGACACAGTCCAACAAATTTTTAACTTTTTTTCATCCTCAACAAGCAGATGGACAACTTTAATGAAATGTATTAATATTTCATTAAAATGTACTAGTGCCACGCGGTGGTCTGCAAAACAAGATTCTGTATCAGCACTTAAACGTAATTTAAAAAATGTATATAATGTTCTAAAAGAAATGTCAGAAAACCCAAAGTTACCTAAAGAGGTAATTCTTGGAGCAACAAATCTTTTGAAACATCTTGATTTTAATTTTTTTTGCCTACTGGATTTGTGGAATGAAATATTAACAACAATTAATCGCGTTAATTTAGCTTTACAAAAGAAAAGTTTAACGATTGATAGCGCAACCAAAATGGTTAAAGGTTTAATCTTATCAGTACAAACAATGCGAAATGAAGGAATTGAAAAAACAATTGAATTCGGTAAAGTGATTGCAAATGATCTCGGTATTAAAGCAAATTTTTCTGATAAGCGAAAGAGGAAAGTGAAAAAATTAGATTTCGAGATAATTGAAGATAATGTGCAAGTTTTATCTCAACAGAATGAATTTAAAAAAGATATTTTTGAAGTTTATGATCGAATTCTTACAGAGTTAAGCAATCGATTCGAAAATATGTCAGAAATTAATGAAAATTTTGGATTTTTGTATGGTAGTAGCTTGACGGACCACTCTATGGACTATATACAAAAATGTGCAGCTGACTTATCTCTGAAGTATGAAACCGATCTAAATTCTTCCGATTTTATCTCTGAAATAAAAGATTTTAAGTCTCAAGCATTTTCTCTTTTACCTGACTTAAGAGCCGCAACACCTTTAGCCCTACTACAATTAATTACAACATATTCTTTGCGTGCTGAATATCCAAATGTCGAAATAGCTTTACGCATATTTTTGACTTTGCCAATAACTGTGGCGACGTGTGAAAGATCATTCAGTAAGTTAAAGCTCATAAAAAACTATTTGAGGTCGACTATGGGACAAGATCGAATATCTGATATGGCTATTTTATCTATTGAACATACAGTGGTAAATACTTTAGATATAAACAAACTTATTGAAGACTTTGCTGGGAAAAAAGCTAGAAAAATTGCAATTTAAATGTTACTTATAAGTAAAAATAATATTATTATTTATTATGTTACATCAATGTTCTTATAATAATTATGTATATTTATATTTTAATAAGTTATTGATTTAAATAAAGTTAACATACGCTTACATAATTATAAGGCAAAATCATTATTTATATTGCGTTTATAAATATTATACAGTGTTTAGTTTTTTTATAAATTAAAATACTTAAGGGCGCATTTTGAAGTTTCGCCCCGGGCGCAATATTCGGTTGCTACGGCCCTGCCGAAAAGTGTCGATGAAGCGGATTGTGAATTTATTTGACACGTATTTAGAGAACGATATATATTTTAACTCACTGTTTGGTATTACTGTAATGGCTTGGGTGTCATGACCAAGTTCCGTAACTATCAGGTGCGCGTCGTAGTTCGATAAGTTGTGGAAGTAGCATGGTACGAAAACAGGTGTTTTAAGTTTTTGATTGCACGTATTGCATAGAGCTTGACGATATTTCCCTGAGAGATGGCAATGGTCAGCTGTCTTACGATGCTGTATTTCTGTGGGTGATGTGAACTTGATTCGACAGAGGTTGCACTGTGTAACTGCTTCATGATTCTGAACATCATCCGCAGACATTTTTATCGGAATATTCGTCTTCAATAATTTCTCAATCTTTAATGCTATTTCAGTTACGGTTTCAACAAACAAATTTTTTCCAATTTATTCAGCGGTATTGAATACAACGATGATGCTCTATGTCCGTCGTCCGCGTGAAAATCTACGTCCACGACATACGTACATTGATTGACCGTTATAATGATCGTCGATTGAACACATTGGTGCGATAACGATTTGTGAATACTCTTCGTTGGTGTTGTCGTCGTCGTCGTCGTCGTTGTTCGAATGACGACGCTGCGAAATCTTGTCACCATAGTTAATAATAATATGAAATACTTTAAAAATATACTATTATAAAAAATAAAATAAAAATATAAACTGTTTTATTTTTTTCACTATTGACTTTATTAAACTGTTGGTACAAGTCTTTTGTCCGATCAATGTGTGTTTCATATACTTGTTTACAGTTAATATTTAGCAAATCAACTGTTTCGTCGCGCCATGGTAAAAATAGCATACCATTTTCTCTGTAAAAGTCTTGTTCATTTTTATCCACATTAAACAGTACATACCGTATAATTTTTCTGATTTTAAGTTTATGTATACATTTGTTCGGTTTTCCGATTAGCGTGGAGTCAATCGAATGAGCGGTTTCTTCTTCAATATCAGTGTCCAACTCTGAATTGTTCTTGGCAGGTTTTTTTACCACTAATTTCATAATTGGCTCCAAATTCAGCCAAAGTTATATCTTCAAGACTATAAGGTCTTGACGAATAGTATTCAATGAGGCCATCATAGAAAGTATCATCATATTGTGGATCCATTTCTTCTCTTACTGCTAATGGCTTCAACATTCTAGTTCTTTTATCCGGGTGGCTGGTGTTTATTAATGTATACCCAGTTGACGTATTGCTTTGCTTCATACCTAAGCAAGTGTACACTGCTTCCAGTGCAGACATTTCCTGACTTCCCGAAAACATGGAAGCTATCCTTTTCAGTTATTCTTTGACATATATATCAGTGGACTTGAGATTCTCGACAATGTTCCTCATTAACTTTGATATTCCACGTTGACTTTTTTCCAATAAATCGTACTCTATTACATATCTGACACAAGATTAAACATCCAATATAAACTGTATGTCCATATTAGATTGTCACAGCGAAAATAATTCCTCATTGAATCCAGAAATCATTCTTTGTTTTATGGATCGTTTGATAACAGTTCGAAAATGGATTTATATTCATTAACATCTGATATTGATAATTTTTGTAAACTATCTTCTAATGACGGATCTGAAGATGTGTCACAGTCTTTGAAGTCTCTGAGATATTGCAAAAGTTTTTCATATTGTTATATACGAATTTGTCTTGTGATTGCATTACTGTTGTCAGCTGTTAGCGGAGTCAATATGCAGGTTTCATTCATCGGTGGATATGGTATGTTGAAGCGACACTTTTTCATTTGTTTATCTTTGTCAGTCCTGTAACAAGTGTGTGTATATTTATGAGTATTTTTATGTAAATACTCATGTGCAGGACTGCTATCGTCTACCATACACTTGATGTATTTGTTAATTAGCGTTACACAGGCACCAAAAGTTTCCGGTTTAACTGGATCGAAAACAGGTGAATTGTCTAACCACAATAGTATATGTACATGTGGATTTCCTCTATGTTGGTATTCGACCCGGTTAAGAAGTGTTCTTTAAAAATTACATTTTTTGATTTAATCAATTTGAACAGGGATCTAAACCTGTGGTCAAAAAAAGAAGCACAAACAACAGGATCTTGTCGAATTAAACCTGATTTTTTAGCATAAGTTAGTTCAGTATCGTCAGATAAAGTTTTGGAGTAACGCAGCTTGTATAGAATTTTCAATAAATCAATCCAAGTTGATTCACAAGGGCTAAATATTATTAATAATGTCGGTTGCCCTTTTTGACGCACCATAGCGAAAACGGTTTTAATCATTGCAGCTAGATATGACGGTGAGTTTTGTGCGTTGTGTAGCATTCGGTATCCTTGATCGTTATCTATCATTTTATTTTTAAGACTTCTGGATTTGCTACGTCATTAACAGTTGTGTTTCCTTTTTTATTTTTTCGTAAAACAATTTGCACATTACTAGCGATTAATTTTTGAACTAATACTTTGCATTTGAAAAATAAGTTAGAAGAGTCTGATGCAAATCTTCGATCTACGTTCAGCAGTTCAGATCTTACTACTTTTGAATAATTCTTTAGAGGTGATTTATTAGTGCGTGGATGTCCTCCAAACAAATTGGGAAACGCTTTTTCTTCCGCTTGATCATCAATGAGAATAGGTTTAACGGAATAGAACAACGGTTTCATGCCTTCACCTGGAGCAAAAGAGACGAAATCGCAGTTTTCAATCATCCATTGTTCCCGGATTGATTGGTTTGATATTTGTATCTTCATCATCAGTTCCTTCGCTTTCGAGATCCGAACTATTTTCCATACTCTTGGTGGTTTCTGTGACATGAGCCGACCAAACTCTGTCTATTTCAGCATCTTTATACAGTGGTTTTTTAATCAAATCTTGCAATGCTGCTACTACTAACGACGGTCTAACATTTTGATAAAGATAATGTTGTTTAAAACATGATTTTCTTTTCAATTTAACTTTTATCATTTTAACCGCTGCTAAATTGTCGGCACGTCTGGGCAAAATAGATGTAGTCTTAGTGAGATCTATCTGAACATTGATAACGTTGCCTTTGATTTTTAGCTGTCCGTCACTGCGGAGACATTTGAATATTTTCATAAATGGTAATCTAAGTGAAACCATCTGCTTTTCAAATTGATTTAGTTGAGTAACTGAAGGTGGAACACTGTTCAACTCAAAACCATTTCATATGTACAATGGAAGAATTTTTGATTTCTTCATATGCGGATGACAACTTGTGCATACCTGTACACTACTCTTGACATCACTTGGAATTTACATCCCTAATCGCCTGAGAAGATCGGAGTTGCACTTATTGACACTACATGGGAAACGTAATCGATGGCACGAATAACATTTTTCTGATAAACCTTGTGACCTTTTCAAAATATATTCAGAAAATAAAACATCTTCCCTCTGCCTGGTTTCATTTAATTTCTGCCGTTCTCTTCTTTTATATGATGTAGAATTTGGTGTTTTTCTTTTACTAGATATATTTTGCAGAAGACTACTATCAGATGGTATTCTTCTCTTCTTCATGTTTCAAGAGTTCTTTATTTTATATGTATTTTTGAAAACTGAATTTTTCAGTCTTTTTGATCTGTTTATTTCACTGGCAATCTGGTTTTTAACTTAATTCGCCGGATCTTGCAATTGTTTGTCCATGTTTAAACGACTGGTGATCTGGTTTTTAAGTTTATTCGCCAGATCTTGCAATCGTTTGTCCATATTTTTCCGACAAGTGATCTGGTGTTTTTTTCTATTCACAGGGTCTTGCAATCGTTTCACCATGGTTTGACGACTGGTAATCTGGTTTTTAACTTTATTCGGTGGATCTTGCAGTCGTACGTCTATGTTTTTACGACTAGTGATCTCGTTTTTTAATTTATTCACCGGATTAAATCACATTGAGGTAAATTACCAACCAGTTTTTCAAAACTAGGAGCCATAAATCTACAAGTATCCACGAATTGAATTTGAAATCGATTTGTAATATATTTTGTAAATAAAATAAATTTTTCTTCTGAGTTTGGTATTACGCTAATCGACTGGTTGTCAAAACCTAACTGTGTAACTAAAAAATGCAAGTCATAACCCGAGAGGTTATGAAAAAAACATGGTACAAAATTAGGTTTTATTATTTATAAATTACATTTACTGCATGTAGTTCCTCTGTATTTTCCAGTTAAATGGTTGTGGTCTCTTACAGGTAAATTGTTGCTCTTAAATTTACCTTTACACAGCGAACACGTCTCTCGATCAGCGATATCACGGTGTAATCTATTTTCATTTTCGTTCATTATAAGCCCTATGTTTGTGTTTAACAGCTTTTCTATTTTGAAACCTACTTGTACAATTTCTTGCAAAAACTTTTTTTGCAACGTCACCTTTGCTAAAACTTGAATCACCTCTGCACACGACGGGGCCCGTCTCAATATCATATTTTTCTAACAATTCTTTAGGTATATCATCACTCGGTTTAACATAATAGCAATAACTCATGACATCATGATGGTGAATAATACGAGTGTTTGATTCATTATCGCTATTATTTTCTTTTTGCAATAATGATTCAAAATCTGTTGTATTAAACCTGGCTGGTTACGGCTTTTGAACGTTGATTTGTTTATAAGTTTCTGTAATCGCCTGTCAGTCACTACGATTTCCATTTTTAATCTATGCCTCATCGATTCAAGGGTTTTCCCTGTAAAGTAATAAATTAAGTTTTTAAAAGTTCAAAACAAAAGATCAAAAGTTAAAAGTAACATACCAAATACAGCGTTAATCATGAGCTTAAAAAATTGACTCTCAAAATCATTTTTCGAGTTCTTCCTCAAATTCGTATTCAATAATATATATTCAGCTAACCACCCTGACTGATTGAATTGAATAACTCTATGCACCTAAAGTAATAATAATAATAATAATAATATGAAATTCATTAAAAATATAATATTATAAAAAATATAAATAGTTTTACTTTTTCGACTATTTATCCGTTTTTAATAGCCTGCTGAAGGTTTCTGTAATGAACAATGTAGTTTTTTTTTTACTCTAGGGTTGCCATCAGTTTTGGAACCTTTGAGCTGAGGGGAGTGGCGTTTTGAGGGAGAAACGGAAAGTCGTTATGCCGATCGTGCACTTCTTTAGGATATGATATATCCACCTCATAAATACGTCCTATAGGTGAAGTGTCGTCTAAATCATTTAATCCTGCAAGCGTAGGTTTAACCCATTTAAATCCGTCAGTGGGCATGTATTGACTGATCGCGTAACCATAGAGATTATTACCTATGAATATTTTATATTAATAAGGTAGGAAAATATTTTTTTTTAAATTATATTTATTCTTACAATCCTGATACACCAACCACGATTTTTCTTTCTCAGCATCATAATCTGGAACTTTCTCATATTTTGCCGTCGCATACCGCTTGCTCGCCTGCACCAGTCCTCCACGAATACCTATAAAATAAAAATAATAATAAAAAATCTTTTAAACTTTTTAAACTTAAAAACTTTTTTTCTTACCTTTTTCGAACATTAACAGCATCTCGTAATCTGATAAAAGCTGTAATCTAATTTTTGTCTTTTTCAACATAGAATGAAAAGACATTCCTGGAGCAGTATAATAAAAAGCGGGATCGATGGCATAAGCTTTCATACATACATCTCGAAAGTTTTCAAATATGTCAGCAAGCAAAAGCACGTCAATTTTTAAGTATAAATCAGAATATGTTTTACACGCAAAGTGCTCCCAAACCACCACAGCGTGATCATACTCCTCGTCTTTAATCACTTTTTCTTTAAGTGTACTATAAAATTCGTCTTTCCCTGGTAAACTCTCCTCATCTAATTTCCCCCAACTATCCGTATACTCGTAAGGATATACCCCCTTACGAGTAACGAGTGACATATCTCCGGCAACAAAATGTTTGCCTGTCTCGCGGAATTTGTCAAGGCCTGGGGTTATAAGATTTTCAGCAAGACTTTCCAAGCTCGACGCCATAAACCTCATCGTATCAATAAACAGTATAGTGAAAGTACTACTTAAATATTTTGAAAAAGAAATAAATTTCTCTTCAGTATTCGGGATGACATTAATGGACTTGGTATCGTAAGCTAGTTCAGAAATTATAATTTTAGGGTCATAGTTACTTAAAAGTTAAATTGTGAAAGTAACACGGTACAAATTTCGGCTGTTGTAATATAAGATTGCATTTAGAACAAAGCGTCTGTCTAAATTTACCTGTTAGATGGTCGTGGTCCTAAACTTTATCACCTCTGAATACTGTACGATTACATAAATTACATATTTTACACTCTTGGTGTGTTTTTTCTTCTTCATCGCTCATAATGAATGTTATATTAGTTTTCAGTAACTTTTCTATCCGCCTACCTACATCTACGATTGCGTCTACAAAATGTTTGGCTACCTCCTCACAGTCTACATTTCCTCGGTAAATATCCGGTGTTGTCGGAATCATATATTTATCTAAAAGTTCTTTGATACGTTATCAGCCGCCTTAATCACGAATCCGTAGCTCATAGCTTTATGTCTATGCATGACCGTTGTATTATCCCCCCTATTCTCATCGGTCTTCACTAACAGCGCTTCGGAGTCAGCATATATTACAATAGGATGTCGGACCGTATTTTCCCATGACTTAAATTTGATTTGATCTTCGGGTTTAGGCATTACAGGTAAAATTGCGTTATGGGACCCACAAATTATCATATGCTCGTCAAGCCCCGCTTGATCATTTTTTCTATGTTTACGCTCTCTATTGTCAAAAGAAGTAAAACATCGCTTACAAAACACGTGACTCGCTACATGCCCCGTTGATTGAGAACGAATAAGCCTAGAAAAATTGCTTATATAAATATAATGTATTTTTTCCTCTTTCGTAATGTAGAGTAAATCAATATGTTCTTCTTTCTCCTTGTCGACGACTTTCAGCGGAAAAACAATATACGACATAGTTTTTAATAGGGGGTTTAATTTTTGCTCCAGTCCATAAACATTAATACTAACAGAAGGATTCTTCCGTTCAAAAATTTTAACTTCACTCAACGGCGTAGGGAACGATAAACCTGAGAAGTCATATTTTTCAGAATGTTGGTGGTAATTATTTCCGATACGACACCTGTTTCTACCAGTGACATGTTTTGCCAGAACACTCCATTTGAAACAGTGTCAATCTTTATTCTGTGGATTTGTCGTCCCCCGTTTTCTCTGAATTTCACCTGGTAAAGAAATATAAGTCTCACCATTTCTCTCCATAACCTGATCTCTTTCCCCCTCTTCGCTTTCAATATTTTCGTCACCTGCACCTCTACTGTTATTTTCATTATCGTTGTTTTGTATACACCCAGGTAGATTAGAATAACCTGCACCAAGCATAGGTGTATACCTATAAACTGTTAGTATGATGCCATCTATGTTTTGTAATGTAAACCGTGAAACGTACGAGAAACATACGTGAAACGTATGTCTCTTCCTCCTCTAATAGTTTTCCGTACTCCTGATCAATTATTTCGCATAAATCCGAATCTAAGAAAATCACCCTAGCCGAAGTCTTAAACGATCTATTCTCGGACGAGTTTTCAATGTTGATTCGGTGATACGTAGCCTCCAGTTTCAAATTAAATTTAATAGGACTTTTTCGAACAAAAGATTTTAATAATTTTTTTAAATCTAATTTAATTGATGCGAGAAAAGTAATATAATCTCGAATATTTAATACATTTTTTGCGAAATAATTTACTACGATCCTATTATGCGAAGAACTTATTTCAACGAACCCTGCCTCCTGAACTACCTGCATTCGTATTTTTTTTAATTTTTCGCGGTTTTCGTATTTTCTACGTGTATACACGCTTTCCCCTATTTGTAGTAGTATAATAATCTAAAATAATTTTAAAAAATCAGAAAAAAAAACCCTAATACCACCCTTTCATAATATTAAAAAAAAATCTTACCTGTCTCATCGCATAGCCCCGCATCCTCAACATATTTCATCGTTTCCACACATATTTCGTCGCTCGCTTCATCATCAAGCCATTGCTCATTTTCGCGTACTGGGAGAATAGCTGATTCCCGCATGACTTGACTACTGTTAGCTACCAGCTGGAGTGTCTGGTACAAGTATTTGCAGAGCAAGCTCTATGTAATATCTATACGGAATTATTTGACTGAGGGTCATTGGTTCTGGTTGAATGACAGATACACTGTGGTGTGGAGGAACAACTACCTCATTATATTGTACTGTAGGTATACGAGCAATACCTTAAGAAAAAAAATTAGTAAAGAAACTAAATAAATTAACTTCAAAAAAAATTATAATAGGTATATCAAAATATGTTCTGTACATACCATGTTTGATCTTCATATGGCGCGCCAAGTTAGACTTGTAGGAAAATGCTAAAAGGCAAGATGGACAAGAAAGGTGGACTGCATTATGCGTTTTCTCGTGTCCAACCAAATTATACTTTCGGCTGAATACCGCAGGACACTTACCACAGTTAAACATAATATTAAATTCGTTAAAAGAAAAAAAAGTGAGAAAAATATAACAAGAATATACTTGATAAAATAAAAATCTAAAGGTCGTAATCACGAAATATGTGTTCACCGGGCAAAAGACTGGATACACACTGACCGATCATCAGCGCTTGACGGATCAGGGTACCGAGCGGCCGTTGATGTCTGGAATTTTTAGAGGTGGTAAAATGTTAAGCCATGTATTACCAAAATATTATTTAGACTTTGGCTATGATAAATCCGTGATTCGAGTAATGTACTCAATTATTTTGATCAACATTTTCTTTAGAAATAATAGTTGTTATGTTACTAAAGCTAACTACGTGTGTGGTCACCAACAATAGTGGTTTATTTTCAACCCTGCTATAACAATGACTCTATCCTACGATACGAATCGACATGCTTACAATAGATTTTCTTCCCATTGACTCTCTAGATATTTCTTCGTCACTTACTCGAAGAAGCCATATAAAATTAGTTGCTAACATACCAAGAAATACAAGCATCTGCTAATCCAAAATTACTACTAACATAGCCAGCTAACAAAATATTAATATAGTTTGGAAATATGAATTATAGATATATTTATATAATTTATATATATATATTTGTTTATTCAGTGAGATAATTGAGTCGCCAGTCGTTCGGGGAGCTAACCCTGACACTATTATTTATTTAAGACGGTTGAATCAAGAATATTCACTTATAAATAATTCAGGTGAGAAGAAGAGGATATGGTCAGCACATGCGAGATCGGTTTCTCTACGGTGTAATGTAGAATTGAGAGTTTTGTGTATGTTGATGAGTGAAAGTCACTATGATCGAACGATTCCTGAAGATGAGGTTATAGTAAGTTTAAACATACGAATATTCAAATATTTTAGATAATATGATTAGATTTACTAATATCAGATAATTTATTATAGATTCAACTATCGTTTCGTGTGTTATTGCGCTCATCTATAACGATCAGGAGGCATACCCAGTACTATATCATTATGCAGTTACTATATGGACTCAGGAGAATTGCGATTTTTGATTCCGAACGCATTAGGGAAAAATTAGAAATGGATTGGACGTTAAATGTCCTAACCATTCTTTGAGACGGCACGGTCACTACGGACCGGCGTCCGGAATAAGAATGCGTAGGTTTCGGTATTACGTCTTATCCTTTATTTATTGACAAATTTATTTATATACAAAAATGTGGGTAGCGAGATTCACGGGTGCGACGGCTGGCCTGAATAGACGGACCGTCGCGATGAGAGCTCGGCGCGACCGGCGGAAGCCTGGTCCTATATACAGAGATGGGAGATGTTTGGAATATCGGTGTGTTACAATCACCGTACGGACGGGGTCGATATATCGTTGCGCGTGACTCGCTGGAAGCGGCTACAGCGATATATCGTACCCGGGGTTTGACACAACTCAATCAAGTGGCCAGGGGGGGACCGAAGAGGTTAGTTGACTCTTGATTGGTGGGTCGGTGTTGGCGGCTGGTCTTCTGGTCCTTCAGGCGTGCTGGCGGGTCGTCGTCCACGTTGCCTCGCTGCGTTCTGGATCGGCGTGTGATTGGTGGCGGCGGACTCTCGGTTGTCGTCGGCGGGTAGCAGTCGATCACGGAGCGCTGGGTCACGTGTGTTGGCGTTCAACGGCGGGCGGCAATGTTGTTTGACGGCGGGCTTAGGTAATTCGATCTGGAAGCGAATTACGGCCGGGCTCACGATTGTCGTCGGCGGGTAGCGGGTTTCGTCGGATGGTCAGCTCTTCGTTTCTTCTATGTATTGTAGTGTTACTGGATAGAAGGTTGAATGAAGACTGATGATGTGTGTCCGAAATCGTCCGGTATATATACTGTCTTCCGTACCGAATTGTAAACCGTGTGCAATCGCCGTGTGCGGTTGTGTTTCCGTTCGGTACGGAAAGTGATCTTGTTCACCCCGCTTTGGGGCTGTGTGTACGGGGTTGGGGCTATTGGCTTCGTGGCAGCTTCCCCTGCATTTATATTCTGGATTTATGTATTTGGGATAACTTGGGGCCCTGTAATGTGGGTTCCAAGTTGTCCTGGTCGTTTGTGCGGTAATACTGCGTTCTGATTTGTTGGTCCTGAGAAGGACCGTTTTATGTCGTGCGCTGGCGTACCGTTACAACTTACCTACTTAGATTTCGACTTCGACACTTCTCGTTTCATTCTTCACAGAATAAGAACCCAGGTGTAAATATTTATTAAAAATTAATTTACTAATAAATAATATTTGCTTTATTACCATACATCAGTTTATATTATTTCAGAAAAACTATATGCTCACTATCTTTACTCACATAATATTTATTTTTACCTAGCATAATGTTTCTCGAAATATTTAAAAATATTTCAAAAAACCATAATTCTATCAAAGTAAATGTTTAAATCAAATGTTTCTCTCCCTCCTTCACTATAAAAATGTTTGAAATCGAGGGACGGTCGGTACCTTACCTCATGTGGCTATGAGCGCTCAGTGTGTATCCAGTCTTTAGTCTGGTGTACACACATTTCACGTTTACAGTTTTTTTATACGAGATTTTTATTTACCATAGTAGGTATTAATTATTATTATTATTTTTTTTATATTTCGTTTGTGATAATCATTACCGGAAAAAATGTGAGCATTTTGTTTTATATTATTCATAAGATATTTAAGAATTACATATAATTTATTCGACTTTTAGATGTCTAATAATTCTTCGCCGAGTACTCTGATGTATGAAGGAGATGAGTTTAATCGACGTCTGGCGGGAATACCTATGGAAGGTAGTCAAAATACAGATCACCAGTCTCCAGTTGTCATTGAAGCCAACGTGCATGACATTTTCATGTATGGTGAGATGGTAATTTTATTATTTTTTAAAATAAAATATAAAATAAATTGTTTATTATTATTTAGATTCAATCCGGAGATAGTGGTTACTCCACTGACCAGAACACGCAGGTGGAAAATCGTGACTGGCATAGAGTTTTTTCTCCTTTTCTACCCTCTGCAAGTCCATCTCCATCTCGACTATCACAGAGGGAGAATAGGGTACGATCTTTGTCACCGGTTCAACCTGTTTTTCTGGAGGAAGCTTCGCCCGATATGTTCCCGCCAACAACTCCGAGGACCTACGAACTGAGGGTGAGAAACGATCTCTTCCCGGACTTAGTTTCTCAGCCCATGGTACCCCCGGAATATAACTTGTTAATTGTCGGGGAAATTTTGAACACGTCGCGGCATTCTGGAGGGCAATCACCAGAAATGGATTTGAGAGATGACGGAAATGATGAGGAGATGATCTGTCATATGGAAGCATATGAAGAAGATGAAGAGCTGAACCGGTGCATGGATTTATATGAAGGGGGGGAGTAATGACTGAATTATTTATTATTTTCAAAATATATGTTAATATATATATATTATAAATATATTTTTTTGATAAGCCAATTTCTTGGACGTGTCGCCATACACACTGAGATAAGTGAAAAAAATAATAAATAAAAATGTATTTTATTATTTCACCATTAGATACATGAACTCTTCCTCTACATTTTTGTTTGTATTGCACACATCGCCAAATGCTTTTTTCTGGCTTATTGCATTCACGCTGGTACATGTATCCACCATCCGCCAAAATGTTGGTGCCTCTTTCACTCTTAATATATTTTAAACTCATAATTAAGTCAATTATAATTTTAAAAATAAAATAAATTAAAAATAAGTTAATTCAATCAAATAAAATTAATTAATTTAGTATAACTAAAATATAAAAGTAAATGTTGTCGAAAACGTGGTACACTATCAATTGTCGTATACTATCAATTGTCGCGCAATCTATTGTCCACTATCTATTGTCGCACTATCAGTTGACCACTATCTATTGACGGTATACCATATAAATATATGGTAAGATAATGAAAAATTACTAACACTTACGCATTTTGTAAAATTCGTCTGTTAGGCGAGATGACGACTACACGACACATAATTATATTATAAAATATAAAAATATAAAAAAATTTTAAATAAACAAAACTATTAAAAAGGACTAAACAACACAAATGTACGGTTCAACGTTAAAAACACGACTAGTCTAACATCTGGGTTTCTAAGATATTTCATGAATACAATACGCTCGACGAAACCTTAAAAGAGATGTCGACTTACCCAGAATTGTATGTTATATTTTTATAAATATGTAATTATTTAGACGTATCATTCCTGTATAAAATATACAAATGGGTAATATGTGTAGTCTCAACCCTTGTTGAAGAATGTTGTTGTTAACAATAATTAGGCTATGTCGGACCCACACAAGACGTTTCATTCCTGTATAAAATATACAAAGGGGTGAACATGTTCAGTCTCGACCCTTGTTGAAGAATGTTATTGTTAACAATAGATAGGGTATGTCGGAACACACATGTCGTTGCCTGTATATTCCTGAAGATTGTAATTGTATAAGTATATAATTCTTAAATGTGTTACAAATACAAACATGTAGCATAAGACCTTGATACATAAATGTATCAACCAGTTATTACATTGAGATGTGTACAATAATATTCATACAGCTATATACATTAAGAATCATATCAACAATATATCAGGTGTGTGGCCTAGTCTCTAGGCCCTAGTGGTTTAAAGCGTCAGTGCTATAGCTCGGGGGTCGAGAGATCGAATCTCACCAATCTTTTTTTCAATATTTATTTAATGGTAAAAGATATTACAATAATATGCACGATAATATTGTATATGTACAATAATATGTACAATAATATGGTATCATATGACTGTTAGATAAGAGACTGATAACTCTATGTTGTACGCATGCGCTATATGATGACGAGCAAAGATGAGCAAGGACGGGGTGGGATAAAAAATACGTCGCGCACGTGTGCGGTCGGGCGGCGGTGATGACGATGATGAGCAAGGATCGGGGGGATGACGAGTATGACGAGTAAATGACGAGTAAATGTGGTGCCAAAACTATCCTTTTTATCCTACTTGAGCGGTATCCGACTGCTGTCCACTGGGAACGAGGCAGTCGTGTACACCATTGTAAGCCGGGTACATAACTTGGCGAACCAGGTTATACGTTGCGTGGTGCACCACCAGGTTCACTATGCGGGCGCCAATATAGGTACACCGTGTTAAACAGAGGTAACCAGGATACACTAGGCGGTGCACCGTCTTGGTGTACACCTCGGTCGATTATACTGCCACAATGTGCGAGTCGATCAGTACCGTCGCCGCGAGGTGATAATTCGGTTACCGACCGGTATCTGATCGCTATCCACTATAAGTGCGAGCCAATCGTGTATACCATTGTATACCGTTTACATAACTATATGGTGAACCAGGTTTTACATTGCGTGGTGCACCACCAGGTTAACATTGCGGGCGCCAAGGTACTCCGTGTTAAACAGAGGTACACCAGGATAATACACTACACGGTGCACCGTTGTAGTATGTATATCTTGGTAGCACGATTATACCGCCCCTGTGCGAGTCGCTTGGTACCGTCGCCGTTTGGTGATAATTCGGTGGGTAGTCCATCTGAAACGTCGTATGAGTCAATAGACTCTCCTGACACGTGTTGATGCTTAGACGTCAGAGTAACCGTTCCCGCCGCGATGGTAGCTAAAGTCGCCTGGCCCGTGGCTGTTATACTAATTGTAGTCCGCTTCGTCTTAGGTCCAATGAAATTAGAAGATTCTCATTTCAAACCAATGACTTAAAAACATATTTGGCGAAGTAACAAAAGAAACCAGCCGTATGTACAGATGTGTGAGTACCTACACTATCTTAGTACATTTTATAATATGACCATTGTTGTGTAAACGTGTGCAAAAAGACTCGAGTCATACGTTTAATGGTAGGTACCTACAGCCGTGCCGAGTAAGCTGTAGGCACACGTACTTTACAAACATAATATAATCATTTAAATAAAATCAATTTATATTAATACATTATTTTTTGTAATCAACGTCTAATAATGATAATATATTTTCGAGTTTTTATATAAAAAAATTAAAAATTGAATAATTTGTAGACTTAAATTTTTCACCAAACTTGTATATTAGTTTTTTCAAGACAAAATACAATTTTAAATATAACTCTTGAGCTATTTATAAATATTTAAAAAACTTGACTTATTTTAGTTTAAGATTCTGAGTGGAACGATAAATGTATTGCGAATGTATCTATTGGTTTAACAATAATGTGTCTTTTATTTTTGATGTGAAACATCTTATGGCGCGGTACAGTAGTGAGACCGACAGTGGCGTGGCGGCGCGTCGCCACTCCGTAGCCATGACAAAATAAACAGGTATGATATCAACTTTGCGATACGCAACTGTGTGTTCTCCCACCACAAAAATTCTCCATACTCCGAAGCTCGGCGATTTCCTCTCTATGTGTGCAGTATCGGCTTATCTATTTTTATACGATTTATAAACGTATAATATGTACACCTATGTTGTTGCGTATAAATAAATTTATTGTATATTACGTTGATTATATTATTACGTCTATGTATATTGTATATTATGTTGGTTTGAACGGACCGTTGTAATAACGATATATATTTTCTAATGAAATATGAGTGACAGTAAAAGTGAATATATTACAAATATAATGGAACGAGACAGTGCACCGCCGCCAGAAAAAAAGTTAAATTTCAAGTTCACCAAAATGCAGGTCGGAGTGAAATGTCTCCGTCATGTGCTTTTGATGTATATCCCGATTCATAATTTACTGATTCGAGCCAAAGGTTAGTTTGTTTATTTTAATAAGAATGATCTCTGTATAACTTTGTCTTTATATTACAAGATAGTGAAGAAGTAAAATACTAATTAGATTAATAGATATTAGTTATAAATTATGTTTATGACTTAATATGGTTAGTAAACGAAATGTGATAAGTGGTATTCGAATGGTGCTTATCGTGGTGCTATAGATAGTAACTTAACTCAATGATCTAAAATCTAAATGGACGCTTGTTATTGTTGAAGCGGTTGTACTAAAAATTTGATTAGTATTAAATATAAATTATATTATTAAGGCCAGTTTAAAATGTTATAAATATAATTTGTGAAAAAATAGAATTCATTTTTAATGGAATTATATAAAAATATATTGTTAGAAAAATCTAACACGTCATGGGCAATCGCGTATAATAAAACGCGATGTGCATGTGCGTGTTGAAAAAATACTTTTTTTTAATAATTCTTAATGGATATATTAAATATATTAAAAATATTATATTATATATGATATAAATATATTATAATATATTATTTATATATACTGTTTTATATTATATTATATTATATTATATTATGTATATATAATACGTATATTATAACAGTGCTCTTAGTAAAAAGGTCGGCAACAACGATACAGGGAACACCACCGTGAAGAACTAAAACAACTTGAAGCAGAAAGAAGGAAAAGTAAGCAAAATGTACCTTTCCAACCTACGACAAGCTGTTCAGATTTTAATAGTACAGAACACGTACCGCATAACGAAAATTCCAGTGAAAAGTAACATTTTATAACTATCCTCATTGCTCTGATAATAAACTGATTTTTATTCAACTTTTCGTTTCAATTTTCACAATTTCAGTACAGACATGAAGAGTGCTCGCAAAAAAGAGCGTCAGCGAAAATATAGAGAACTACACAGAGAACAACTTAAACAACGTTTTATGTTTCACATCTGCCAGGCTATCGCGACGGCTCACTTTTTTAATAATATAGTTAAAAATGCACATTTGTTGCCGAGATAAATTTATTTGTATTTTGGATTTCCTATATTATGTTTAATGGTATAATATTAAAATGTGTAAATGGTTATACAGTTTAAATACAACTATTTAGGTTACATATACTATAACTTTTAACTATATAATATCTAAGGATATATTTGATAAGAAATTAATATGATAAATTATAAAATTTTTATGAACATATACATCACTATACTTACTATTCCCGGCTATAATGTAAGGCTATATTTTTACCTACTATTAGTATTAATTCTTATCTTGAATAGGCTAAAAACATAATAATATAAAAGTTTATAAATAATTATTATTTATTTATATTTTATATTATAAAAAAATAATATGCTGCCAATGTCTGTTATTAATTTCCTTATAGTCGATACAAGCAAATTGTTTATTTCTTGTTAATGTTTATATTTCAATTTCGTTAAAAAAAAAATTTAAATTATATACGTAACAGTTTTAACTTTCATTCGAATAATATTAAATTGTTCCGATTGCCGTTTTAATTTGTAATTTGTTTAAGTTTTCCAAAATTATTTTTAACTTCCTTACTTTCTTTAAGTTTGTTGAAAATGAATTGTTCTTTATATTTTCAATATTTAAATATTTAGATACATATAGGTGCACACATCAACAATGAAATAATGCAATTTTAAATGAACAAAAGCTATTATTTATCAGAACATGGATCCAAAATAGTACTGTACGTACTTTGATGTTTTATAGCTATTGGCAATATGGAAAAGTTAATGAGTCCACGTGATAATAAGATATTATTTAAACTCAGCCAATTTAAATTTGGTACCCATAAACAGTTTAAACCAAGTAAGTAATGTATTTTGTCATATTTTGTGTATAGTATATTTTTGTAGTAGCATATAAAATAATATATAAGTAGGTAGGTGCTATAGATTTACACTTATTAGAGTATACTTACAAGAATAGCATCTAAATATATGCTATATGTGTATAGCACCTAAATAGTTTTTTTTTCTAACCCTCCGGACCCTCCTTCCGGATCTAATTCCCGACAGCTGGCTTAGAAGATGACCTGTTAAAATGACGAATAATACAGCAACCAGAGGTTTTCGGCGATTTGGTTTTAGATGAAAACGAAAATTGTCCGAGGTGCATCGTCCACATTATTCGTAATGAGTAAATTAATTATTGTATTTAATTTTCATATTGTCTTCATCTCCCTGTCAAACACATCACAGATTATTGCCGGATGGTCTCACTCACTTATTATTAGCTGACTTTTTACGGGAGTTTTTTTTATTATTTCAAATATTATGTTGTTGTGTTTATAATTTTTTGTATAATAATATTATGTATAAGTGTTAAAATTAGTTGAACAGTGGGAATCGTATTTTTAATTTCTTCTTTGAGTGATCTAAAATTATTTATTGCATTAATGGTATTGAATAGGCGCTAATCTCTGTGTCCTTTTTTAATATTATTTTATGTTGCACTCTTATTACTGCTAAAATATTATAATACACATCCAAATTATCCATATTTCGTATCATGTGTGCAAAACATCACTGTCTACATTGTAGTTTTGTAAAGCGTGTACCCCTCAGTATTATCGTAGACTTGAAAACGCTCTCATTAAATATAACTTCAACTTAATAATAACGCTGCAGCATCTCAAATAGGTGTCTAATTATTCTCAATATAATATTATATCATTGGAAATTATTTATTATTACTTTAATATTATAATATATTATACTATTATAGGGCCAGAACGCTATTGTATTTATTTTTCAATCGTCATTTACGTAGTTTATTGATTGTTTGCCCAAAAAAGACTATACTTAGGTACTTAATTTCAGAGTTCATCTTTGGGCCGAGTCCCGTATATTTCCATTAATAATTTCTTATTATTCTTTCATTATAATCCATATGCTACGATTAATTTATGTTTTTTTTTATTTATTTTTTTTTTTTTTGAATTATAAATATTATTATACAGCAACATATTTTATACTACCAGAAACTTCACACAGTAACACTATACACAATACACATTAACCCATTTACCCACTTATACCCACCATGGCACCATGCACTGCACTCGATGGTATAAGCAACCCAGGCCACTACCTTTTAAATACTAGTAAATATATATATTGTAAAGAATATTGGACAGGTTTGAATGAAAGTCAATGAATAGTGAATCCTGTCGGAAGTTGGTGTTATAGTGGTTGGTGAGTATAGAAATAGGATCTTAGTAACCATGTGGATGTTAAATAAAATTAGAGAAATAATAATAATAGTAATAATATAGTTATAGTAGTTATAATTATAGTTATAGTTATAGATATAGATATAATTATAGTTATAGATATAGTATTAGGAGTTAGGACAGTGTTGAATTTAAATAAGTATAAAGGTATCATCCTTTAAATAATTTCAAATTACTGTTATTATCAATAAGTTTTATTAACTATTCTCAGCCCCGTCACATGGTCGTTATAAATTCAAGGAGTAAAAACGATTAACCCTCCTTAAATTATACCCATTCTCAAATCCCAAACAAAATTTGACCCACTTTTATACCCCTTTTCTCGTATACCCGCAAATAATTGTACCCAGCAACTGTTCGTATATTAAATGCGTTTAAAGACCAGCGATAATACAGAGCAGAGGTGCCACCTACACATCAATGTAGCGAAATTGCATATAAGTAGCGCCGGCTAACAGATGTTAATATTACAATGATTAAAATAATATTAATATGAATGTAACAATTAAAATTATTTTGCAGACCATAAAGTTCTTTTTCGTGTTTAAGTTTTAGACTCAACAAAGCAAATTATACGTGAATCATATTAATATTATACCATGTCCACCGATTTTATTTCAACAGAATTTCTTAGTGAAAATATTTTATCAAATAAAATTTTTAAAAATCGGATAAGTGGGTGTCGCTTTGCTGTACTACAGTAATTTACACATTGGTGACTGAAATGGATAGTGCTAAATTTGAATTCAATGATATAATATCATTGTATAAGAAAAACGATTCTGAGCGTCGATGATTTGTCAGTCTGTGATATTATATTATATTGTTGTTATTAATAATACAATAGCAGCCGCTAAGTAGAATTAAATGTTATAAATATTATATGCATTATTAGGTATAATATTTCAATATTTGTACTTAATAATATAGGTACTTGAGAAGTTTCAATTCCCCACGAATATTATTTTAAATTTCAACAATATAACTAAAATCATTATTCTCATTATTTAATATGTGATTTTGTATAAATTTAAACTTAAAATAATAATAATAAACTGTATTTATATATTTTTAGATTTTTTTGATAAGTTATGTTAGGTTTATATATTAATGTATAGTTTATTAAATCTTAATATTTTTCTCATATAGATTACACTTTTGAAGATGAAGCTGGTATGTCTATTGAGATTATTATAGACTTTGGTGAGGTCCTATACTTCTACAAATGGCTATTTATTCTGGAAGTCCGAGGGTGGACAAACCACGCAGTTCAACAACCACATCACCAACAATAAATACAACAACAGCGGCTGCAACCAGGCCAACATGGTGGTGACCCTACAGGTGTCGGGTAATCTATATGTATAAGCTCATTACTCATGCACGAATTTCGGGTGCTACCAATATTATTTAAATAAATATATAATAAACATAAAATCTGTATTTCAAATTACAATGTGTATATAATGTTTAAAATCCACTTTTCTCCGACCTAACCAGTCTCGGATCCGTGGTGGTCAGTACGCTTTTAGTGTTCGACCGTAAGGGTAACCTTACAATTGTTCTCAAAAAGGGAATGTATTCTTTTTCCAAAATGGATATATTTACTTTTGTCCGTGACGTTTATTTATAAATATTGTAAGATCAACCTCTTAAATATTGAAATGGTATTATTTCAGATAAATTTTCCACAATTCTTCTTATTTGTTATCATGCTTCTTGTTACTTTTACGTCGTGGTGGACTTGATTCTCTCGATAAACGTTTTTCCAACCGTATAAAGCTGCTCAAACGCCCAGCTAGAGTTTAGAAACGAAAATCCTACCTAATCAACAGATCAGACCTCTACCATTTTTATATTAGGTACTTTTTTTTTGATGAAGGTAGAAAAACTTGTTGGGAATCAAAATGTCTAATGTTAATTATCAAATTAAAGATTTTTATTAATTTCTAACTGAAAAATAATTTTTAAGTTTAACATTTTATATGTTTACTACTTAGGTATAATTTATATTTATAATATATATTTTATGTAGGTATAATAGAAAATAAAATACGAAAGTGTCATCAATTGGTGGATTCTTCATTAAAATTGTTCATGTTTTCTTTTTATATAGGCAGATCATACTGTTATTGTACCTGCTGAACCATGCGCTGGTATGTGTTGTGTATAAATAATAAAAAAATAAAAATAAAAATGTATAGAATATCACAAATTACAAAGCGTTCTGTAATATATATTTTTACCTGACCATACAAAGTGTCTGTGTTATAGATTATAAACAATATTTTGTAATACTGTACTACTGTACCCAGGTACAAAATTACCGTTTACCATTCATTATTTGTTTTTACTTTGTGTAGGTATTTTAAAGTCGGAATATAATAAATAATTATGTGTCATTAATTAAATATAGCCGATACCTAGGTATATTTAGAAAATATAATGTAATATACTAACATAATACAAATTAAGCTAATACTCGAAAAATAATTGTATTTGTTATGAGTTATGTAATAATAATGATGCGCTTAATATGATAGCATGCGTTTATTATAACGAACATTTTACAACTGCCCGCGATCGGGCGTGTGCATCTCTTTAACGTCTTATTAGATTTCTAATTTGTTAACACAAATTTGTTTCGAATGCTTCTAGCCATTTCGAAGTCGCGTCGATGACAACCAGAAAGTTCTTATTTTTATAAGGACCTAAAAAATCCACGTGCAAACGTGTCCACGGTTGCTCCGGCCATTTCCACGGGGAGAGTACGGCCCTCGGCGGTGCCGGTCTTATTTGGATACAATTTTCGCACCTACGCGCTATGTCCTCGATGTCGCTGTCGAGCTTTGGCCACCAGAAATACGAGCGTGCTATTGCTTTCATGCTGCTCATACCCGAATGTACAGAATGTAACTCTCGCAATAATGCCGCTCTGAACTTGTCGGGAATTATAATTCTATACCCCCACATGAGACAGTCTTGTTCAGTCGTTATTTCATGTTTGCGCGAGAAATACGGTTTTAGGTGCGCGTCCTTGTGCGCGTCCGTCGGCCAATTATCGGTGTTAATGGCTCTAATTACACGCGATAAGGTGCTATCGACGCGCGTTTGTGTTTTTATTTTATGCCAATTAATTATAAACGGACAATTATCGTGTATAAAATTCACGCATTGTTGTTCGGGCGGACTGATACCGTAATTATCAAGCTTTATTCGCGATAAAAAATCTGCCGGGTTCTGTTCGGATTTAACGAAGACTATCTCGAAATCAAATGCTGATAACACGTATGCCCATCTTTGCAGTCTATTCGCGGCGTACATCGGGATGCCCTTTTTGTCCCCGAATATATGGTACAGTGGCTTGTGATCCGTTAATAGCGTAAACTTGCGGGCGTACAGGTAGTCATAAAATTTTTGAATGCCGTATATAATGGCTAAACCCTCTTTCTCTATCTGTGGATACCGGCGCTCGGAAGACTCACACAAACTCCTGTACAGTCTTTGTCTACCAGCAGACCCAAATGATCTACCTTTCAAAACATTATCAGGTCTGTTGTCCGATCATTTCGAGCCAAAAAAATCGTATTTCGCAGCACGATACCTGTTCTATCAAGCACGAAAATCAAACGACGAGAGCGTAGCCCAATGGGGTGCACGTTTAAGGGACCTAGCATCGAGATGTAAATTTGGCTCGGAACTGGACATAGTGATCCGCGATATTTTCATGGTCGGAATGGGGCCGGGAAAAATACAGGACCGGTTGCTGGAAGAAGACGCTTCAAAGTCGAATGTAACACTCGCGAAACTCATGGAAGTAGCTACTAACAGAGAAACGACGGCAAACGCTAGTAAGCAATGGGCTGCAAAGGGGTCACCTGTAACTGTGAACTTCACGAAACCAACGCAATCCAAAGCCAAGCGGTCATACCAACCCACCCCCCAAGGTAGAGGAGAGGTAAATACGTACAACGCTAGTGACAAGAGGAAATGCCAAGTCTGCGGACGGACAAACCACACCTCAAGCGCATGTAAGTTTAAAAGTTATTCTTGTAATACGTGTGGTACCGTGGGACATTTAGCACCAATGTGTAAATCGAAAGTAAAACCCAACCAGGGGGGAAGAAATAAAACACAAAATAAATTTATGTCGGAAAAAGTAGACACCGATTCGGATTCGTGCGTGCAGTTAGGAGATTCTTTTTTTTCAATTAAAGAAAATTCCAATGACAACGTAAAAATAAACCCGTTTAAAATAACTTTAACAGTAGAAGGGAAACCAATTACGTTTGAAATCGACACAGGTTCGCTATACAGCATAATATCGATGAAAACGTTTGATTCCTATTTCGGAACGAAAACGTTAGTAGATAACGATATCGCATTAACGGACTACGTCGGCAATAAAATGACACCGGCGGGCAAAGTACAATTAGCGGTTACTAATAATAATGAGTCAAGGTCGTTCTGGGCGTACGTTATTCCGAACGGCGGTCCGCCTTTAATAGGCAGGAACGATATAGTTTCGCTAGGTATCGAAAATATATATTCATGTAATTTCAACGCTGAAACCATAGACTCAATTTTGGGTAAGTACAAACAGTTATTCGAACCGGGCACTCGGCACTTTTAACGCGTATACCATATCGTTAAAATTGAAGCCAGGGGCTAGTCCGAAATTTTGTAAGCACCGTGCGGTTCCTTTAGCCCTTAGAGACAAGGTAATAACCGAGATTGAACGTTTAGTAGAAAATAACACGTTGATTCCAATCGATAGTTGCGAGTGGGCGACACCGGTAGTACCAATTTTAAAAGGTGACGGGTCGGTGAGATTGTGTGGCGACTATAAGATAACGATAAACCCGGTTTTAAACGGCACGGAATACCCGCTACCTAAGATGGAACACCTTTACGCTAAGATTGCGGGCGCGAAGTATTTCTCCAAAATAGATTTGAAAGATGCGTACCAGCAACTACTTCTTGATGACGACTCACAGCGGTTCACAACAATTAACACAATTAAAGGTTTGTTTAAATATACGCGGGTCCCGTTTGGGTTAAAGTCATCAGCGGGAGAGTTCCAAAGGGCAATCGAAAGTGTTACTAGTAAAGTAGAAGGAGTTGAGGTCTTTATAGATGATATTATAGTATCTGGTAGTACGGTAGCGGAGCATAACGCGAGACTCAATAAGCTACTAAATTGGTTAAATACGGCGGGTCTGAAAGTTAAGAAAGAAAAATGCAACTTTCTACAGAAATCAATCGAATACCTAGGACACAAAATCGACGGGGAGGGCCTACATACGTTAAGCAAGCACGTCAACGCAATCAAAGGGGCACCAGCACCTCAAAATAGGTCAGAGTTGAAAAGTTTTTTAGGGCTAGTTACGTATTACGCGAAGTTCATAAAAAACGCGGCCCAGATACTCACACCGTTGTACAACCTGTTGAGAGAGAACGTAAAATGGTCGTGGTCGCGAGACGCAAGCCAGGCATTTAATGATATAAAACGAATATTATCTTCTAAACCCGTATTAGACCACTATAACCCAAATATACCGATTAAATTAAGTGTAGACGCCTCTTCGTTCGCAATAGGCGCGGTGTTATCGCAAATATACGACAACAAGGCGGAGAGACCGGTGGCATACGTTTCGCGGGTCTTATCCGATCACGAGGTAAGCAATATGGCTTTCTTTTTTGTTTCATCGGTGATGCTGTTCGCTCCGAAAAAGTTGCGTAATCGTGATAAAAATATTCTTATGTCCGTGTCTAGTTCAAACGTACCAGGGGAGCCGATCACTTGCGAATATAAAATTTTGGTTATAACTGACTGCGGCGCATTTTCACTTTGACCATCTTGCTGATCACCCGCCATTTATATTATATTGTATTTGATTTTACGAATGCGTGTACGAGAAAAAAAAATATATGGTTTTTTTCGTCGCCAATTTGTTATGAGTTATGTAATAATAATGATGCGCTTAATATGATAGCATGCGTTTATTATAACGAACATTTTACAACTGCCTGCGATCGGGCGTGTGCATCTCTTTAACGTCTTATTAGTGCGCTGGACAATCCCCACCGCACCTTACTAAGATAGCTGTTATAACAATATAACATTTACTTTTATAATAATTATAATACTATTAATACTGGTTATGATTACAATAACCACCGTGGGTATCGGTATACAACAGTATTTATCAGGTATTCAGGACAGTTAACTGTGAAAATAAGAATTTTAAGTTCAAAAGTTACCCAGTATATAAAACAGTAGTATGTAACTGTTTATTTAACCTTAATAATAAGTACTTATTAATGATTTGGTCATTAACCTTTTTTTCTCAGTAATCACTAATCAATCGACATCAGTGTACTTCTTTTGAAAAATAGATGATCTATCAAAAGATAGATGACATATTATAATTAATAAATAAATAAAAAGACAATAAATTACTTAAAATATTTTGATTATATTATGAATAATTAAAGAAAAAATGACGAATGTAAAAAGTTTTTACTTTAAATTATAATAGAACAAACAGGCTATTTACTTGGATGTATATCAAATATCATGTACATTCAATATTTAAAATAAAGACAAATTGATTGATATACATAATATTATTTACAATTAATATTAAAGTGTCTGACGACGACGACGACGACTGCAGTATTTCCGGACAAATGCACTCGTCGCAAAAAATATTAACGCAGGGCGAGTCCTTCTCCTGCAGCAGATCGTCCCACCACTTCTATTATAATATTGTATTGTATATTAAGTGTAATATGTTTGTATAACGTTCTGCACACTCGAAGCGAGTCCAAAGTCGTAAAATTATCGTTTGGGTGCTCGACTCATACTCGTACAAATCGACTTTTCATCGCCATGCACCCACATTCACCTCCAACAGCAGCAGTTGAACTCGATCGAGTGCCTTCGTTCACAGGAAGCAGGTGACTATGGACTTGAGCCCAAACATCGACGATATCTGATAGTTGCGGTACATAATGCAACCGTCGTCCACCAGTACGGGGTAAATCTTGAGGGCCAGGAACATCGTAACGGTCAGCGTGATAGTGGTGACCACGTGGTTAGGTATGGACCTTGTGTTGGCCGAGAACAGCTTGCAGTTGATAGTGGACTGCAGCCAGCCAAGTCCGATTATGTGCGAGACCGACAACCCTCCGACGGCACCTACGCACGACCACCCGTTATCGGTTACGTCGTACGCGGTGCAAATGTCCGCGACAGCTTGTATGCTTGGACGGCCACGTGCATCTCGGCGAACGTGATGGACGTGAACTATATGATCGAAGTGACGCCGGCTGTCACCCGGAACACGGGTAGGCCCTGTACGACGATGAGCGCTTTAAGTCTTACCCAGTCCCTGAACGGCTTGGTGAAGGACGCGTTGCGCATTTCCTTGCATATGTACTCGACCATGGCGTCCATCTCATTGGCTACCGTACTGTCATCGTCTCGCAACCAGACCAACACCCGTTTGGCGTCCGCTAGCCGGTTCTTCATAACATACGTGTGAGGGGACTCGGGTATGGTAGCGAACAGTGCGCAGAACGCCACCGGGTCCGCCATCGCGGCATTCGTGAGCCGCGTATAATCCGGATACATGCCAGCCGCACACGGGTACAATATGGTTAGCCACCTGGAATGCACTTGATGAAAACCGATTCTTCATGATGTTGGTTATCCTAAAAAAAAATATTATAATTATTTAAAATCGTTTTTTTTTTTTTATCATAAAAAACTAACTTGGCCATCCGGTAAATTTGACGGTGTCCACCTCAACCGATCTGGGTCGATATGAATTTGTTTTAATTCAATTTTCTTCTTTATGTGGGAATCTACAACATTCCAGTCTATGCATATGGTCATTTCTTTAAAGATTTCCACAACCATGTGTAGAGATTTGAACGTGTCTATAATATCTTGTCTCATTAAACCTAAATTAAAATTGTTATTAATATTATGATTGTCAAAATTCTGATTAAAAAGTTTCAAATAAAATGTTTTTAAATTACCAGTTTCACTGCTAACATCATTGATGCATATGTTGTCAATGCCTCTGTGTTTATCTAAATATTCTAGAATAACACCTTTCCAATATGCATCGTACGTCATTTTTCCCAAGCCGGAAAGGGGTGTTTCCGGGGTTCCCGGTTGTCTTTCGATTCTAGATAGAAGGTAACCTGAAAAAATAAACTAAACATGATATATGCTAAAACGCCTAGGTCCATATAGTTTTCACTTACTGAATTCGATGAGAATTCGTCCATACCCTTGTCTTCGATACTGTGGCATGATAACGATACAAGCTACATTAAAATGTTCTTCATTTTGTTTTAGTTTTGAAAAATAACCAACCAAATGACAGCCCTTAACATTTTTAATTGAACATTATTACAATATAATAATGGTAGACAAATATAAAAAAAAATAAAAAGTGAATTACCGTCTTGCGACGGTAGACAGAATTGAATACATCTACTAATAAATTTGGACTATTGACTTGTATTAAAATTTAAAGTTATATAATGGGTGGACTTCTAATTGGGCCCAGAAAAACAAAAACACACATACACATAAATATAAATATATTAATGTATGGACTTAAGATATTAATTTTAATTGACAGCGTTACATATTTTGTTATAGTATCGCTCAATGATTCTTTTAAGCGTTTAGTCACATGATTCGAGCGAAGGGCAGACCCTGCCAAGATTAGTTTTCAGTTCGAAAATTACAATTTAAAATGTATTTATTTAGGTACACTTACAAAACCGTCGTTTTTCGTCACAATATAAAATAAGAACGGTTCAACACCATAGTCCAGAGTTTTTAGGTCCAAAAATAATTTCCCCAATCGACATAGTGTTTGGCAATAAGTTTTGTCTACTTTTCCATCAACCTGTTTGAAAAAATAAATAAAAAATTGTGTAGGTAGTTTTTCTCTAGTGAATTGTTTCATAAAATTAATTTACTTCAAAAACGCTTAAATCTCCACTTTGGTAGATCTCTGTGCCTGGTGGTGTTCTCCAATTACAGTGTCGCATATGTCTTTCCAAAATCGATTGACATTTAGTGTATTTTAAACAAAATTCACAAAATATTAATCTCGGAGAATCCTCCTCTTGCGGGAATGGGCATGAATAACATGTCTCCACTTCAAATTTTCCAAACTTTATTACACCAGGACATCGTACTGGAGTTTGAATTGTACTCTACAAATGTACATTATAGAAATATAAGACTTCATATAATATTAAAATAAAATAAATAATTTAAATTTTACATTCTTTTCGGTTGTTCTAGTCCGCTTACATATTTTGATATCCCCGTTCACAACTCCAGATGGTAAGTCTGATGCAACAGGTCGGATTATATTTTCCAGAACTGAAAATTGTATTTCATATTTATAACTAACTACTGAGACTGGTTAATAAGCCAAAAGAGTTAAGTACAGCATAAATAGTCACTAATATAAATTGTTAAAGTACATGGCAGAACACATATTAATACTGTTAAAAAATACAGCATAAATAAGTAATCACGCTTAATAATAATATTATATGCTTATTTATCCTGTAATTTGATGAACAATTTCCAGAACTATATGTTTTTTAACCAGTCCTAATGTCCTATGGAGTTTGTCTTAAACGGATTAATAATACTAGTAATATTAATATTACCTAGTAATAAAATAGGATGAAAACATTTAAATTGTATTCTAATATATAGCCCAAATTTTATGTGTGGCCCAGTGTTTATATGTATTTTTGAAATGAAATAAAATAATTAATTAATTAATAATACTTAAATTAAATAATTATCGACATTGTTTTTAATGTGAGATTGAAAGTTTTATTATTCTGTAAAGTAATATCATAATTTAATAAATCCGTATTTTACGAGATTGTACTGCCGTATATGTACTCAGCTATTATTAATGAATTCCTTATGTAAAACTAAATGATATTTGAATAATTCTCTACTAAGTAAACTCAAAAATTCAAAATGAAAAAAAAATGATTGGATTAGGGAAAGCTATAGGTACATAATAAATAGTTATAATAATGGATTTAAATTAGACTTAATGGTTTGAAATTCTACAAATAGTATCTCATAATTTTAGTTCACAGTTCAGATTATTATAAGTATTATAACATAATTTAATGTCACAATAACATAATATATCAACATATTTTTTGATTACTAGTTATTACAATTGTCTATCATTATTTATTGACATAATACTGGCCATTGCAATAATTTGTATTATTTGCTCTAACAGTTATTATTTTTATTTTTAAGTTTCTTATATTTTATGGCATATACTTATTTAATAAGAATAGTTATTATTATAAAATTATTATTTATTGTTTGAAAAATTATCTGTTATTATATAAAATGTAGAGTGTATACTGTTTTATACTATTTTTTTCACTGGCGGAGTTTACAAGCGCCCTAATTATGATATAATATCTACATTCTACACTTATTTAAGACGCATTTTTATGTCATCGATAAAAATATAAAAGTGTGACTTAAATATCATAATTAACTAATCATAATCGGAATTGGGTATTTTTTTTTCAATTTTCCATTCGTAATCTGCTCTTTGAGTAACGCCTGTGTATTTTTAATTCGCTCCTTAAAAGGTTAAATCTGTTTGATATATGCGCTCTCGACAAATAAAAGTAATATTGTGGTATGATATACTATGGGTACTTGGTATCTATACATACTATGTTTGATTAATATACTCAAAAAAGAACACAAAATATGTAAACATGCAACATGCAATGGATCAAAATTAAACACACCAGATCATATCTCGTTGCATTAAGTGCAGCACTTTGCTTAAATAATTTTGAGTTCTTCTTGGAGATAGCAGTGTCCCACCGGCCCACCGAACACTACCTCTAATTGGACGATGTGTTTGGGGGAGGGGGTGGTGAGAATTAAGGAGAGACATTACCGTTTTCTGCGACATCACGTTGATTTGTTGAACCAACATTGGAAACCAACAGTTTTTCATGCTTTTCCTATTAAAATTACAATACATTAATATATACATGGGTAATGAAAAAAATAATAATTTTTCTTTATTACTTTTTTAAGTTTTCTGGCGCTGGCCTCAGTCAATACTCTTTTTCTTTTTGCCCCCGAAGCTTTAGGGAGTGAAAGGGGAACATTACCGTCTCCCTTGACATCGAGTAAGTACTTCGATCCAGAAATGGGTGGTTTTCCATACTTTCCCTGTAAAAATTATAATATATTAATAAATCCAGAATATAATAATAATTATCCTATGTTACTTTTTTAATCTTTTTGTCTCTATCCTCAGGCGGTACGTGAGTACGCGATACCCTCAGACGATGATGACGTATTACACTAGTTACTAAATCCGCTTCAGATTGAACAATAGTTGACTTGTCATTACTATTTGTTACATTATCGTTCGGCATGATGTCTAGATATGATATCGACAATGAAGTTATCACGGAGTGAAAGAAGGGCAGTTTTGATTTTAGTAGGATTAACAAAATGTACGCATCAAAATGTACGGACAATAAGAAACAATGATACGATCCCATCTATCGTGTATGTTTATAATTATCCACAAGGAATCATGCTTGAAACTCTGTCATTGTATAGAACTAATGGTCAATGTTTACAATAACTATTTTTCTACTTAGCCCGTAACATATATATCTACATAGGTAACTATTTATTTCTACGATAGTAACTCCAAAAAGTGTACGTGCTAGATACGCGGTAGGCCCAACTCCTCAATCCAACAAAAAAAAAATAACAACTAATCCTATTTCTAATAGTTATGTGATGTAATTAAAAAAAAACAACCGAGGAACTGATGAGTTAAATTTGAATTCAATGGGATATAAAATGAGTGTATATATACCTATGCAAAACGAATCTGTGGAAAGACTGTCTGTCAGTCTATGTATAATTATATACCAATTACTAAGCATATTTTATGATTTTATTGTGATTTATGTAATTTATTTAACTATTAGACATTATAGTGGGAATTACAGTAGGTAAAATTAATTTTTGGTGAAAATTTGCGTTTGAAAATGTTATTGTGTTTTATTTGAATACTTGTTTTAAATTTTCAATCTTTAGCAATAAAAATTTAAAATTTTATACATATTTAACTACAAAATAAATTGTGAATAATAACAATAATAATATGTAAAGTGATATAATGTATCAAATTTAATGTTTATGTTATGCTCACTTTTTTAGTGTTGCATCAAAAACCAAAATCGATTTTGTGTTAACATTCTCGTTTTTCTTTAAGTTTTTTTTCCAAGACGCTATAGAAAATTACTTTGAATTTTTTAATTTTGATCTCCCAAACGCAAAAACAATATTCTACATTTTCACAAGAATCAAGTACCTATATGTTCTGAAGTTGAAAATCGAAACATTATTTTTGACTACCTATCGTGTATACAGACCCAAATACTGAGAAAAAACTCATAGGTACATCCTGCATTGTTGTATATTTATTATTATTTAAATATATTAAAAATTAGTTTTATCTACTGTATTACTTAGATAACCTGGTATATATCTAGAATTCTTAATAAATAGATATATAATTATCTCTATCTTATCTAAATTAAATGTTTTTTTGTATCTATTCTCAACACTGCGTACACCATGGAAAAATCAATACAATCATCGCTCTGGTTAGGCTCTAAAATAGTGAAGCACTGATATCGACCGTATAGTTTAGGTATAGGTATATTTCGTTATCATGTCTTTGGGTGGTTGACGTGTATATTACTTACCAATTACATGATGGATATCGAGTGCGGATGTTGAGGTTCGCGACAATTTTCTATTATGTTGGTCATCATATTCATAAGATGATCGCTTTCGCTTGTAGTTAGGTAAGGTCTTGTTGGTAGCTACAGCTACGTTCTTTCCGGTATATGCAAGGGCCTTAAATAAGTACAAATGGATTTTTATTAATATAATGTCTTCGACTTTCAGACATAATTGTTCTTATACTCCATGATGTATAATATATTATATTATGTGTATATAGTGTATAGAATATCATAATTTAAAAATAAAATTTAAGTTCGCATAGTGCATACACAATGAACATCTGCGTATTTAGAAGAGAAATTGTGTTGGAAATATTGTAAATCGTAACTATGAGAAAAATTTACCTTTTCAGTAGAAGTAGACGACGCCGCTTTCTCTAAGATGTTCCTAATGCCATATTTGTATTTAAGTTTTCCATATTCTCCATTGTTGCTGTTTTCCGATGCGTTTGTTTTGTCCATTGTATCAAGTCGGTTTGGTTTTTTGAGGTTCTCCATATGATTCCCACGAGTATGCATGATATAAAAGTCGCACTGCGGCAGTGCAGCGTACCGCAGTGAAGGCTGCCAAAATAGGCTACTGTGGAAGGTTGCCTGGTCTTCCACAGGGTCCTCGTAGACACGTTTCACTGACCTCCGTGCCAAGTACTCCCCCTTTACGAGTTGGGGGTTAAGGGTTTTTTTTATCATGGTTTTTCTTCCACTATAGGGCATTCGCTCAGCGGGAGCAGGCTGCCTCCGACCTTACCAGCCCTCTCTCCTATCACTTATTCAGAGAAAGGGCCAGCTCAGAATTTTTTATCGTGGTTTTCCTTCCACTAGGGCTTTGCTAGCGCTAGCAGGCTACCTCCAACCTGCCGACCCCAGCTGCTTAAGGCAAGGGCGGCTCTTGAAGCTCCGACTTCAACCGGTTAAGGTCACAGCCGGGTTGGGACCGCTTGGTAAGACCTAATTAAAGGCCCGCAAGCTCCCCCACCACATCAAGGTGGGTCCCGACGGGGGAGATAATGTTATTTATTTGCAAATATTTACAAAAAAAAAACAATTTTCTTTTGCATCATAGGGGATTTCCAAGTTTTGGAGAAAAAAAGTTTGAAAGGAAGTTTAAAACATCGGTGGCAGCTGAAATTTTTACGATAATCTATTATATATCCATTGTGATAGGTACGTATTCAATTAAAATCTATATGTTTCCTTGTTATAATGAAAGTATAGTCAATAATTATAGTTATGCTGTGCATTAATGAGTATAAAAGTTAAAGTTGAGTTAAACATTTAGTTTCTTAAAGGTTTTGAGTTTCTGTCGATTTAAATATTCATATTATGAATTACATTATTAAATTATCGTAAATATAAAAATATTATTATACATGTAGGTGCTTTAAATCGCTAAGTATAATACAATATCAATCAATTTATTTTATGTTCAATTGCAGAAACTATAATGTACCGTCAGCAAAACAAATAATATTGCCTGACATTTTAAGATTAATTAGACCATATTTTACATAAATAAGAAATAAAACAGGAGCCTAAGACGACTTATCCTCGAGTACTGTAATGATATCTACATCATTTCATCAACACAGCTTCATGATTCAATACCATCATAATACTATTAGCTAATACTATAGGTACAGCGATTATTAATTTAACGTACTCATTCCAATTTTATATCTTGTTGTCAATTATTAAAATAACTTTTACTCATATCAAAATTGTACTTACGTTATCTCCAGAAAACTAACATCGTCCAACTCTCATCTTAAAATCCATCATCGTTTAATCATATACCTAACATCACCCAGGTAAGAAATTATAATAATACATACTCACACAATTTCAACTATAGAATTATCATCAGCAACAAATTAATAAAGACACGCAGACTCGGGTGTGTCATAAATCAACATAACCTTCTTTTATAAATCTATACTCATGATCCCAATCAATCGTAATAAATATATGCTTTAATTAATAATAAAAGATTGGAAAAAAAAAGTCGACATTCTAAATCCTTTTAATTATTATTCATTACAATAGCTAACTATTATAGTAACTACACCACCTCAGTTAATATATTATTATGATTTATAAGGTAAAGTTTTATCAATATGAGTACTCTATAGAATTATCATCAGCAACAAATTAATAAAGACACGCAGACTCAGGTGTATCATAAATCAACATAATACCTTCGTTTATAAATCTATAGATACTCACGATCCCAATTAATCGTAATAAATATATGCTTTAATTAATAAAAAAATATTGGAAAAAAAAGGTTATAAACTCCAAAAAGAAAAATTGGTTTTTACCTATAATTTATTAGTTTAAGACAATCACTGGATTTACAGATATAAAATATAATACATATTGTTTTTTTAGGTAAACTAAATAGTTATATTGAATGAATAATATTAGTTATACAGAATGAATAAAATTTGAAGCTAATAACAATGCAAATTTTGTTGATTTATTTTTCCAAAAACCAAATTGGTTTGTAGTAAAAATTTATGTATATTAAAAAATCAATCAAACGTTGTTCTAATCGTTTTTCAAATATTTTGGATTATGGAAAGAGATAGAAGGATATAGCTATATAGATCTATAATTTGTACAATGATCAATATCGCCGCATTTAAGAATTTCGTTATTAGTCTTACCTACTACCTACTTCCTGAATATTCGACAGTTTTCTGATATATTATAATCATCACCTTCAGCTTAACGTGATCGCTTTCGGTTGTAGATTATTTTGGAGATACTATGTAAATTGACGCGAAATTCCAAAAAGAAAAAACTGTTAAATATAGTGCACACTGTTTTTTTTAGCTAAATTAATAATTAAATATGTTTATTATTCAGCGTCGATAAACCGACCTGCTAGTATCCGTGGTTATCTCGTTTGAATGTTTATTTATTTTCAGCCAACAACAATCAGTTACGTACCTTTTAGTATTTTTATTACCTATTATATTATTTTTACGCAGATTTACGCTTATAACAATTAATATCGCAGTATTTTAACTTCAATCAATTATCTGTGATTCACTTTGACTGAATTTTTATGCATTTGCGTTACATTATACTATATGTTATTAATTATTACGTGAATATATATGTATAATATTATAATGTTTTATCATTTGAGTTCTAAAATAGATTAGGGTATAATAACTAATAAGCATATAAATTATGTTTCAGTTTTTTTGTACCTCAGTGATTTGAGTAAATATGTCACCCATTGACAACACTCCTATGTAATCTTCGCATCATAATATAATATGTATATCGATATTGTAATTAAGTATTTAAAAAATAAACATTAATGAATAGTACATAAATTATTTATAAATTTAAGGTTTAAAAATCCTATCATTATTTTTTGTTTGCTAAATGTATTAGGTTTTTTGAAGTGGTGTCAAGCCTTCGTGTTCTTTTCGTTTTTTCGCTTAAGCTTTCATAATTTACTTATTGTATTATTTTATGTATACAGATTGTAAATATTCATTTAATAAAATAAAAAAAAAAACAAAAAACAAAAAAAAAATGTATTAGGTAGTGATTTTATTTGTTGAAGTCATGAATTTTTGATAGTACCTATTAATAATTTTTTGTTATTAGGTAGTTACCTATGTTTTATACCTCCTACGGTAGATATTTTAACTTAAAAGGTGAAAAGATTTATGGATTTGATTGCATATTCAAATATTTGTCAATTCTAGCTCATCCGACTTCTATAGTTCTATGCCCTAAATCCCAATGATTACCTACATCAGGGATGGGCAACTCAATTCTACTAGAGGGCCAATTTTGAATGTCCATAAATCTAATGCTAATAGAAAGATGTTTTGCGTTAGCAATAATGACAATTTAATCAGAAATAACAAGTAGGTAGGTACGTAAAGCAGATTTTTAAGAAATTATCGCTTTATTTTCAAATCTCCATTCTAGGAGATGGTTGTCCGTATAATATAGAAAAATTAATTGGTGTTCGTTAGTCTCGCTAAAATTCGAGAACGGCTTTTCCGATTTGGCTCAAATTTTTTTTAAGATGTTCGTAATTACCAGAAGAAGGTTGATACGAAAGAAAATTTTATTTCAGGAAAATCCAACTGAAAAGTAGGAAATCTGGATGTAAAAAATACAACAGTGGCGCAACAGTGTATTATATGTATATTGTTTGCTATTGGTTAATCGGGCATGTTTGTTGATTTGTATTATTATTTTTTGTCAATATATGTATATAAATGAATATTTGTTTGTAGATGAAACCTCTGGGCAGAATACAGGCTATTTTAAAAATGATTAAATTTGGTTATTTTTTATTCATCTGATATTAGTATGGTTACTGGTTATTTTTTGAATCAATTAAATTTTATAAATTTATAACATCCTAATAAAATAAAAAAATATTAAACTGATTGTTGAATATTCTAACTAAACTAGATACATAGAATAATCATAAAGTAAAAAAGAATTAATATAAAATTAAAAATGTTCAAACGATTTAAATTTTCTTAAATCTATTTGAAAATATTTACATAATTTAACACCATAATATTAATTGTTCCCTGATGAATAAATGTATGTCTGATGATTGTAAATTATTATTTTACATTTGTTCGTCAGTAGGTACTAGGATTATAGTTTAGATTTATAAAATAGTTTTCTAATTAAATTACAAACATAATATATTATATTATTATAATATGATCTTTCCATTTCAGGTTTTAATCAAAAATAATACCTAAAGAATTTAATTTAGAAATTATTTCAAATTAAAAACAGTTACTAATTTATAAATTATTCAAGCATCTAAAATTATGTAGGTACTGTGATATTTTTTAATCGAATTGTCTACTAATTTATACTAAAAAGATATATACAGATTTTTTAATATTCATTTCTAGAAAATGCTTATCCAACCAAGCTTTTATATTATTAATAGGTACATACTACATTGATTCACTAAGTAATACAATATTCATCAATTTCTTTTATGTTCAATTGAAACTATAATGTATCGTCAACAAAATAAATAATATCTCCTGAAATATTAAGATTAATAAGACAATATTTTGTGTGAATAAGAAATAACAAGACGACTGTTCCTAGAGTTTCACAAGTTTACATTTCTTCATTTTTAACTACTTGCTATCTATTTGAAATAAACACATCTGGAGCAATAGGTAGGTACCAAGAATACCAAAATATTTAAATTTTTTTAATGGAAAGTATTTTTAAATCTGAATACAAGCAAAATTACATACCTACATTATTATTGTCATTGTCCATACCTACTAGAAGGAATAAAATTCGAAGCTAATAACAGTGCATATTTTGTTGATTTATTTTTCCCAATTGCTTTGTAGAAATAAGTTAAATATATTCAAAAAAAACAATCAAACGTTTTTCAAATATTTAATATATGAAAAGAGATGAGATAGAGGTCTATAAATGTGTACATGTTGTAGTATCGACGGTTTTAATAATTTCGTTATTATTCTTACCTACGACTTCAAGGATATATCTTATCTCCATCATAACGTGATCGCTTTTGGTTGTAGTTTATTTCGAAAATACTATATAAATCGACGCGAAATTCCAAAAAGAAAAATTATTGTTAAATGTAGTGCACACCGTTTTTTTTTAGCTAAACTAAATAATTAAATTTGTTTATTATACAGCGTCGATGTACCGACCGGCTAGGTAGTATCCGTGGTTATCTCACTTGAATGTTTATTTATTTTCAGCCAGCGACAAAATATGACGATCAGTTATAGCCTAAAGGTATCTACCTATTATATAGTATTTTTAATATTATATTATTTTCACGCAGATTCACGCTTATAATAAATATCGAAATAATTTACCTCCAAGCAATTATCTGTGATTCACCTTATTACATTTGACTGAAATTTATGCATTTGAGTTATACTTTACTTTGATATGTTATGACGTTAGTACCTATATGTATAATATTATAATGTTTTATCATTTGCTTTGTACGCAATAATTTAGGATATAATAAGCATAAATTATGTTTAGGTTTTTTTTAGTACATCTGTGATTTGAGTGAATATGTCACTCATTGTCAACACTCCTATGTAATCTTCACAACATAATATAATATGTATAACGAAATTGTAATTAAGTATTTAAAAAATAAACATTAATTAATAATACATATTTTATTTATTCATTTGATGTTTAAAAATCCTATCAGTATTTTTTTTTTATGTATGTACCTCGTGATTTTATTTGTTGAAATTATGAATTTTTGATATTATGAATAATTTTTTTTAAAACTTTAATTTGTTTATTTAACATTTGCAATTTAAGTGTCAACTAATGGATGAAAATATATGAAATTTTCTTTTAACAAATGCAGTTTATAGTTTCTAAGCAATTTTATTTCAAAATTTGAATTTTTAGGTACTTATACATCTTTAACACATTGGTCAAATTAGAAATTACATATCATACTTAGGTACTTTTTATTTTATTGTTGGGTACCTAATAAAGTAATTTAATTTTAAAAAAACCGATAGGAATAAAGAAACTCACGGATTTCAAAAAGCTATACATTTTAAACTCATAAGTCCGACAGAAAATTTTGATTGCGCCATTTATCTTAACTCATTAAAATAGGTACATACATTTTTAAAAATCACTTGGCAGCTAAACTGCATTTATGCCTCAAAAAAGTAGTTATACCTTATAGGTACATTTAAAGAAATAACTTTTTTTAATGTGTTTGAGGTGCAAATTATGTTGCCATGGGGTGCAAAATGTTCATAACGGCACTGATGAGTTGTAAAATTAGTTAGGTTGACAATAATTACAATGCTCACTTACCTTTGAGATTTCCAGTTTTCACGATTTTTCTGATCACCATATTCGATTTTATGTTTATGATGCTTGCAGTCCATTCAGTAAGATGTTGCATGTGATATTTCAAAATGTACAATAATTGCATTTAATACACTGACGTAAAATTACAAGAATGAAGAATCGATTTCGAATTTCAAACAAACTTAAACTAAATTAATAATATTATATATTTTGTGTATTTTTCTGTTGATAGCAAACGGTCGGCGGTATTTCCGTGGTTACACGTTTGAACGTTTTATTTCATTTTCAGCCACACAATTATAAAAAAAAAACATTTTGTTTATGTGAATATTTTATTTCTTATGGACACCATGTATATATAATAATTTAAAAAAGCGCGTTAAGTGGATGTCGCTCTGCTGTACAGTAGGTTACAAGTGGGTCACTGTATGATGGATTGTATTAAATTTGAATTCAATGATAAAACAAACCGAAAAACGATTCTTACTGGAGACGGTTTGTATGGATATTTTATAATATATTTTAATTATACTCTATTAACTCTACAAGTACGAGGCTACGGTCAACCGACTTGTAACAATAATATGAAATTGTTTATGGGTACCTGCATATTTGTTGCCCAGTGTATTGTTAGGCAAAATAGGTTTTATGACTGCAGTGTTTAATATTAACCATAATCATTATGTACATCTTTAGCAATCAATAGGGCCCTGGATTATATAGTGGCAAGCACAAGGGGGTAGGTTAGTGGGTTTATCCTCCTTCAATTCGTCTTTTTTTACCATCAGAAAGCAACTTATTAGTTATAACATCTGTTTAGAGTCATTCATTTTTATTAATTATTAATTTTATTCGTTGATTCAGCAAGCTTGAAATTTAATACAAGGTTCCTAATATATTTTTACAATGGCAGCTGAAAAATATTGAAAATACAATCACATTTTTTTTTTATATTAAGCATTACGAATTTTGACAAAATACGTAAAAATCACGAAAATGTACAAATTATTTTGAGTTAAAAATTCATAAAAAATTATCTTTTTAAATCTAAGATTTGAATTTCAATACAATTTTACTCCATTAGTTTGTCAACAAAAATGTCCATCAGATTATCAAATTAAATTTTTATAAGAATTTTAAGTTAAAATTTTACAATGTTGGGTATTCACTGAATTTCTTAAGTAACGATTTTGTTATGTTATAAAATATGTATTAAAACAATTCAAAAACGAATAACCGTAGAAGTTTGAAATTTACACCATGTTACCAATTTTTTGTACACGATAAAATTTTAAAAATATTTTATTTGTTTTGAACCGTGAACAGATATTTTCAATTTTTTTTAGTTTTTTTTTTTTTTTATGTCAATACACATTTTTATTTGTTGGGTCAAAAAGCCTGCAAATATAATACGAGCCTACTGATATATTTTTACAATAGCAGTTGAAAAATATTAAAAATATATATGCATAATTTTTATTTATAAATACTTAAAGTTCGAATTTTGACAAAATAAATCAAATTTAGGATTTATAAAAAATGATTTTGTAGTTAGAAATATATATATTATATATATTAATAATAATAATAACAATATAAAATATATAATATATAAAATAGGTGACAAACCGTCTATGATCAGAACCATTTTTTTGCACATGATAATATATTATATCATTGAAGTCGTCAAGTCGTCATCAGTAGTGTCATTATAATAGAATTTTATTATTTCTTCTCAGTTTGGTAATTAAATTATGTTTATTCGTGTAATAATAATTATTATTTTATAATATTTTGTAGTTTTATTTACCAAACAAATATAATTCGCTAACGGATTGAAAAATATAATTATTATTATATACGTATTATACCAAAAAATACAATTTCATCAAGATAAACGTTTTTTCCAACATATTATTACGTATTATTTTAATTTTCAACATTTTATTAAACAATAATCATTATAAATCAGTCTATTACAATTTACAGTACTTAATTAGTAGGTACTAACTACAGTTATTAACTTATTAGTGTATATTACTATGACAAACAGTATAGTTATTATAAAATATTCAGTCTTATTATTCAGTTTACTATGATAAACATTTAATTTGAAAACTTTTAATCTGAATTTTGTGACATAATTAGGTATAACAATAATAACAACTTAAATTCAGGTGTAATGAGGCTAGATGTAACAGACACTTTACAATCGATGTTAAGCGAATTTTAGTTATCTCCTACAACCGGGAACACCGGAAAAACTCCTTTCCGGCTTGGGTAAAATTACATACGATACATATTGGAAAAGTGTTATTCTAGAATATTTAGATAAACACAGAGGCATTGACAACATATGCATCATTGATGTTAGCAGTGAAACTGGCAAATTAAAAACTTGTCATTTGAAACTTCAGATGAAATCCAGATCGTTTGAGATGGACACCTCCAAATAAATCATCAAACACATCAAGACGAATATTCATATTGCAATATGTGCCATGATTACTCATAATGGAATACTTAAACACGGGGACTTATCTGTATTAAATACAATTAGCTAATTAATTATTTTCACGATCTTCCTACGACTCTTTATCATTGGTATTTTCCATCCATAATGCACTAAATTAGAAAAGGTTCTTTAAAATTTTGAGTTTACTGAAAAAAAAAAATATTATATTATTTCAAAAATGTTACCTATTTTTTTATCAGGAAAAACTAACTTTGCCATCTGGTGATGGTTTAGATCGTGGTGTCCATCTCAAATGATCAGGTTCAATATGAATTCGTTTTGACGATTATTTCCTCTTTATATCAATATTTACAATATTCCAGTGGATACATATATTGTAATTTTGCTATAGATCTCTTCAAACATGTTAAGCTATTGGAATTTGGAAATTGTCTGTTATATCTTGTCTCATTAAACCTAAATTAAAATTTTTATTTCTTATTAATGTTATGATTGTCTCTCGAAATTCTGATTAAAATAAGTTTCTAATTAAATGTTTTTAAATTACCAGTTTCACTGCTAACATCATTGATGCATATGTTGTCAATGCCTCTGTGTTTATGTAAATATCCTAAAGTAACACGTTTCCAATATGCATTGTATGTAATTTTACCCAAGCCGGAAACGGGTGTAGTAAACCGTATTACGTAAACGCACGGTTTACTTTAATTATGTATAAATAGGTAACTTGTCCATGACGCAGAGTAAATCCTTGTACCTTGTACTTTTGACTGTTATTGCGAATTTCATATTTATGGAAACTGCGTGATTAACTTGTTTTTTTATTGATTACGTAAAACACTTCTAAGCATGTAAGCCAATCCCGTGGCTCCCTAGAGATCACGCCACGGGCATACATTTATATAAATATAGCAACTAAGTAGTCACTAAGTTAGAATTATTTTACTTTAGCTTAACTGCACATAGTTCTCGGGTACCGAGCGTAACCTCTGCCCACAAATTTCTACAATTATAAACTGTTATAGTCTGTAACTTTGTTAAACATAATAAACATTAATACTGTGAATATATACTTATTCATTTCTAAGTGCAACCTCATCGTCACTCAAGCTCAACAACGAAACGTCGAAGCACGTCATTAAATAATTAAGTGTACAAGTGTAGTACGAGAGTACTACATACGTAACTTTTGGTGTCAGGTGTGGGGTTTCTCTGAGTGAAAAATTTTGATTCATCAAAAAAGTAACTCGGGAACTCACTGACGAACTTCGACAACCCGTTCTTGGGACACTACGAAACCCAATTATTTACTAATTGGTCTACGCGCCAGCAGTTTCGTAGCTAGATCGTCGAGCCACTTCGTACATCCATTTTTGCAGTCACAGAGCATTCCACAGAGCATTTCCACAGAGCATTCCACAGAGCATTTCCACAGAGCATTCCACAGAGCATTCCACAGAGCATTTCCACAGAGCATTCCACAGAGCATTCCACAGAGCATTCCACGGAGCATCCAATTTTCAATTGCGGACCAGACCATTTTTAACTATGCAAGCTTTGTAAGTTATTATTGTATAGTATATTTTTATGTCTGACAGTCCACGCAATAATTGGCAAATAGTCGCATATAATCCTAATAATTTACGTATAACTATGGCCGCCACAACTTTGGGACTCGAAACCGTTATTAGGCAGGCACCTTCTTTCTCGGGGGGTACTGATAGTCAACTTTCCATTTTTATAACAAAATGTGAGTTCCTTTTTTCCAATGTAACCGACACTATTAAACCGCAGTTGTTACGTGCTATAATAACTAACATAGAGGGGAACGCTCACGAATACATTAAATACCATGAATTTGAAACTTGGGATCAATTAAAGAATCACCTTAAAACAATATACCAAACTTCTCATTCCATTAACTATCTTCAGAAACAATTAACGAGTATGAAACAACGCCATGACGAAAGTATACAGAATTTCTCTAATCGCATACAACAAATTTATCATCAACTTACAAGCGCTCTAACCATAGGCAAAACCGTAACCGAATCGCGAACAATAGCCGAGACCATGCTAACCACCGCACTTGTTGTATTTATGGAAGGCATTAATCCTTCAATACGCCTTATTCTGGAAGCGCGCAATATTTCATCTTATGAGGAGGCAGTGCGAATTGCCACCGAAAAAGAAAACGTATGCGGGAAAAATGATATTCAGAAAAATAATCGTCCATTTAATAATAACCCGCGTATTTCTAATAAAGCGCATATCAAATGTAACAAGTGTAGTAAAATGGGGCATTATGCTAACGAATGTAGGTCAGGGGCATCAGGCTCATCGAATTTTAGGAATCCGATAAACTATCGCACGGAGATTAAAACGGAGCGGGAAAGCCACGTAAAATTTTGCAAGTATTGTAAACGTCCTAATCACGATATCACCGAATGTCGGAAGCGAATCTATAATGAAAATAAGAAAAAACAACAACAAGCGCAGGGCGATAACCAAAATAAAACGGTAGGCGAATTAAAAAATGTTCGAGTAATAACTACACAAATGGACGAGGAACACATTATTATTAACGCAAACAATTTCGCAGCAGGTAATCAACGTTTTTTAATAGACTCAGGGGCAGAGATGAACATAATTAAGTTATCAGCTCTAATGGACCATGTAATCGTAAATGAGACCGATAAGAAAAATATCAAGGGTATTAACGCTATAACTATCAAAACGTTAGGCTCAATTGTAATTCCTATTCAAATTAAAGACGAAACTTTCATTACTAAATTTGACATTGTAAAAGACGACTTTCCGATACCCGGGAGTGGCATAATTGGCCGTACTTTTCTTAAAGAAAATAAAGCGATCTTAGACATGAATCAGGAACTTTTATTAATACCCGAACGCGAATGTAATCAATCATTAATAATACCGCCGCGAAGTAACTGTGTCATGCTAATTAAAAATACAGAAAATATCCAACATAAAGAAATAACTATAGCGAAACAAGATCTAAATGACGACGTAATAATCGCAAACAGTGTTAGTCCGGTAAACGAAAATGTATTAATTAGTAACGTAATAAATATATCGGAACAACCATATCTTATCGAAGAATTAACTTCACGAAACATTAATTGGGAACCTTATCACGAAAATATACGCGTAGTCACGAATAATATTAATGGAAATAAAATAAAACAATTATCGGAAATTATTAAAACAGACCACTTGAACAAGGAAGAGGAAAACAATTTAATGGAGTTAATTAAAGAATATGCCGATTTATTTCATTTAGACGGGGAACATTTAAGCGCAACCGATGTAGTGACGCACAAAATTAACACACCGCGCTGCGCGAAACCCATTAACATCCGACCTTATCGTTTACCTTGGGCATATCAACAAGAAATAGAAAAACAGATTACTGACATGAAACAAAATAATATTATACGCAATTCTACTTCTCCTTTTAACTTTCCATTGGTAGTAGTTAAAAAGAAGGGGACTGATCCAGATGGGAAACAAAAACTTAGAATCTGCGTAGATTTTCGGAAACTGAATGAGATAACCGAAAACGAAGCTTATAGCTTACCTAACCTACTTGAAATTTTGGAATCGTTAGGGTCGTCAAAGTATTTTTCTACCCTCGACCTTAAGTCGGGCTATCACCAAATTAAGATTGACGAAAGTGATATTCATAAAACCGCGTTTTCAACTAAATCCGGACATTATGAGTATATACGTATGCCTTTTGGGTTGAGTTCTGCTCCAGCCACATTTACACGGGCAATGAAAGCAGTCTTAATGGGTCTAGAAGAGATGTGCACAGCATATCTTGACGACATAGTGGTACACGGTTCTAGTCTCCGAGATCATCAGGAGAAATTAATTCAAGTTTTTGATAGACTACGGGCACATAATCTCAAACTACATCCTGAAAAATGTAATTTCCTTAGGAAAGAGGTAGCCTATTTAGGACATATTATTAGCGAAACGGGGGTCTCGCCGGACCCAAGCAAGATTCAATGTATAAAAAATTATCCACGACCATTAAATGCGAAAGACGTTAAATCTTTTTTAGGACTATTGAATTACTACAGGCGTTTTGTCGATAATTTTGCTAAAATCGCGAAACCGTTAACTTATTTGCTAAAAAAAGACGTAACCTTCACATGGACTGATAGGTGTGAAGAGGCGTTTTGTGAACTCAAAAACAAACTTATAAGCCCACCATTACTAACCTATCCGGATTGGGAGACGGGGAAGTTTAATTTAATCACTGACGCGAGCCAATTTGCAATTGGTGCGGTACTTTCTCAGGGAGATATTCCTACTGACCAACCGATTGCATACGCAAGTCGTACATTAAATAAAGCAGAAATTAACTACAGTGTGATACAGAAGGAACTATTAGCCATAATCTGGGCCGTAAAATATTTTCGACCATATCTATACGGACGTAAATTTAATATAATTACAGATCACCGACCTCTTACTTTTTTATTCGGTCTTAAAGATGTCTCATCGCAACTCATGCGATGGAGATTACAGTTATCGGAATACGATTATACAATAATCTATAGGGCAGGGTCCGAAAACGCGAACGCCGACTGTCTATCACGAATACACGTATTACGAACTGCCGACTTGCCTAACCTTGAATACGATGATTTTCTTATAGCAGAAACAAAACCTATATTTAACACTAAAGTAATCGATATAGACGGTAGTATTAAAGACGCCGACGAGCGAAATGATTTGTTCTTACCAATTTCAAATGATATGATAATTATTCATCCGGCGATTAGGAAAATCATAGAGAAATTTAACATTGACCTTCCTACATTTAACGAGAACGAAAGCCTTACGGTAATTCACCATTTAACACGTACTATTATTTTTTACAAATTAAAAGAAACACATACCGCTGTTTTAACAGAACAACAGATTTTCAACGCATTCAACGCAATGAAACAAGCCTGTATAAAAAATAACATTGAAACATGTGCGACCATTAGACTAGAGGGGGTAACTACCATGACTAGTTTCGAACGAACCCGATCCATGATTAGATTCATTTTTAAAGGGACAAACATAACCGTTCATATTTATAAGGAGCAAAATTTCTCTGAAACCGAAAAGCAGCAAATTATTTACGAATATCACAATTCACCTTTGGGGGGACATTCCGGGGTCTCCAGAACAGTTAAACGGTTAAAAGCAAATTATCAATGGAAAAATTTAAAAAAAACCGTCAAACAATACATAGCGCGATGCGAAATATGCCAGAAAACCAAAAGTAACTTAAAGACCAAACAACCTATGATAATTACAACTACCGTTACCAAATCGTTTGAACGTATCTGTTTAGATATAGTAGGACCTTTACCACAAACTAGTTTGGGTAATCAGTTCATTCTGACTATGCAAGACGAACTTACGCGTTACGCCCTAGCAGTAGCACTAAGTGCCACTGACGCGCAAACCGTGGCCCAAGCGTTTGTGGAATGTTTCGTGTGTGTATACGGAATACCGAAATCTATACTAACGGACTGTGGAACGAATTTCTTATCCGACGTTTTTAAACAAATGTGTAAATTACTTGATATTGAAAAATCTCAGACCACTCCTTTTCACCCACAAACAAATGGATTTTTAGAGCGATCACATAAGACGTTAAAAACTTATCTACGTAGTTTTGTCGACAAAGATAATGAATGGGACCAGTTGCTTTGTTATGCTATGTACTGCTATAACAGTACAATTCATACATCAACTAATTACACGCCTTACGAACTTGTTTTTGGACATAAACCTACTATTCCGGCAATATTATCGAGAAAAGTCGAACCACAATATAACTATGACCATTATGTTTTCGATCTAAAACGTAATATGCAACAAGCCCATGAGATCGCGCGAAACAATTTAATTAACAAAAAAGAATCAAATAAACGTAATTACGATAAGACTATGAATCCGGTAGATGTACACGTAAGTGATAAAGTACTAATAAAAGAACAACATAAAAAAAATACATTATGTCTTAATTGGTCAGGGCCGTACGAGGTTATAATGGTTCATGATAATGAAAACATAACAATTAAGAAAGGCCGGCGCGATTATCGCATACACATAAACAATATTAAACCATTCAATGAATGACTATATGTATATATATATATTTATATATAATATATTATACATATAGCTATGATAATTAGTAAATAGTCACGATTATTATTATTATTTTGTTTTCATTATTATCAATATTATTATTATTTCACTAAGTAAATGTTTTTTTTTCGTGTTGTAGGGACAACACTCACAAATTTATCGTTATTGATTTCGAGTTTACGGTATTAGAGAAAAACAAACACGTATTAATCTGCGGAGCGTTATCTAATAGTTTGGACCGATTTAAAGTGATAAAATTGGAAGGACATCCACTACTTTTAACGGACTCAACCGTTAGACAAATCAATGATAAGGAACAAACATGGGCAGTTAAAAATTTGATTAAGTTTTTTGGGTGGCCATCAGCCAAAGCCGCTATAAGTTTAGCACAAATCTATGACAGCATTAATTCCAAAATAAATAATTTACATAGGGACACGATTTACAACTACTTACAACGGGGCGACCAAAAAACAATAATCGTTTTATGGAACGGGGATACTGACGCGCTTATTCTAAACAGACTAAATTTGAACTATCCTATTTTGAACATTAGAGCATCTGATGTGGACAATAACCAACAATTTGTACTACAGTTAATGTACCATAAACGCGTCATAGTAACCATAGCCTTAGGTTGGGTTGACAAAAACGGTAACATGTTAAACTTACTTGAAACACACGATATGTGTTGTCGCAAGGAACACGACATAACACACGCACATGACCCATGTACCGACGTAATCCTAACCAAGTGTTTATTTGATAAACTTTTACGAAAAATAACCTACCGAAACTTAATAAACATGTTACAATAATTACAGGCAATTTCTAACGTTTGTCTGCATTTCGATGGTAACAGGCGTTATACGATTCCACGACGAAAAATTACCACAACAATCCGGGTTATATTACGAGAACCGCGGAACAGTAAATATTGCGACATCTAAATGGGACTTAACGGCATTTGTCGATCTTAAAAAATACAATGATCAATGGGATTTCATTGACAACTTAGTAACAAAAACTGAACAATCCTGTAAAAACATAAGTCAGTACGCAGAAGCGAACTGCAATAATCTATTATTTTTAGTAAACGGTATAGCTAGGCAAATTAAAGAAAAGAAAGGGGCCCTCTACCATTCGATAGGTCATCGCGACCACGTAACTAAACGTAGCGTTAATATTGGAACTATAACTAAAATCGCGCAAACACTTTATGGCTTATGCGATCTTAATTGTATAAAAAGTTTTGATTTAGGAATTGGGAAATTGTTAGGAAATGATATTAAATTAGAAAAAGAACAACTTAAAGTTATTAAATTAAAACAAGAATACGAAAGTCGTGAAAGTTACCACTTACAATTACAGATAACCGAACTTAAAAACATAACGATGGAACAACAAATTAATAACTTTGTCTTCAGACATTTTGGTTACATGAACTTGTTATTTACAAAATATATGGCAGAAACTGACATTTTACTATCCATTATTGAGGCAGCAAAACTAGGGCAAATCCACCCATACCTGTTAGGACCGACGGATTTGTTAGCTCAGTTCCAAGATATTAGACTGTCCCTACCTATAGGAACAGATTTTCCATACCAACTTTCTCTTGAAACGGTTAACGACATAGTAAAACTGTCAGACGTTAAGATATACTATTCTAATAACAATATAGTGTTTATACTAACCATACCACTAATTTATCAAAATAATTTTATTTTATATCACTTAATACCAAAACCTTATTGTCACACAAATATTAACTGTGTTTATATTGCACCTAGTCATAAGTTCTTAGCCATAAGTAAAAATAAGGAACATTATGTAGCGTACGACGAATTTCACTATAACCAATGTAAACATGCTAGAAGTTTCCTTTTATGTCCCGAGATCCAATCCCTCCATCCTCGGAATCTACGACCAATATGCGAAGTACAACTACTGCAAGACCCTAAAGAGGTACCAACTACCTGTGATATACGACATGTAAGACTGCAAGCTACCATTTTTCACAAACTAAGTTACCGAAATAAATGGTTATATGCAACCGATAGCGAAATTATTATAATAAACTGCGAAAACAACCAAGAAGCAAGCACGCACCTATTAGAAGGGGTAGGAATCATTTCTATCAACGAAACTTGTAAGGGATACGCAACCAGGGATTTGTTATTACCGAGCACAAATTCCGAGAACAATTTTGCAGATTTTATACCAACGTCAATTATCACACCACAAGAATTTCAACACGTATCACTCGACCTCTACACTATGAAAGACGAGAATGTAATTAACAATCACATGAGCGATCTAAATTTAATTTCCAAAACACATATGCAACTACAAGAACATAACAATAACATATACAAAGTAACACAGCTACAAAATAATCAAATTATACATAACTATATATTGTATTTGGCAATTTTTGTGATTTTTGTAATATCAATTGCATTCTTACAAATCAAAAGCAATGAACAACGAAGTCTTATTGTAGAACAAAGGGAAATGGTACAATTAAGGCAGAGCACGGGGACAATACATTGTGAAGAACCGGCAACATCAGAAACAACGGCTCCTCCTATCACAGAAGAAGCACAAACAGCACACGCATACACTATCTACCCAACCCTCAAGACATGCTATTGATTGGAACCTACGGCTCCAATTTTACAGGGGAGGCATGTAGTAAACCGTATTACGTAAACGCACGGTTTACTTTAATTATGTATAAATAGGTAACTTGTCCATGACGCAGAGTAAATCCTTGTACCTTGTACTTTTGACTGTTATTGCGAATTTCATATTTATGGAAACTGCGTGATTAACTTGTTTTTTTATTGATTACGTAAAACACTTCTAAGCATGTAAGCCAATCCCGTGGCTCCCTAGAGATCACGCCACGGGCATACATTTATATAAATATAGCAACTAAGTAGTCACTAAGTTAGAATTATTTTACTTTAGCTTAACTGCACATAGTTCTCGGGTACCGAGCGTAACCTCTGCCCACAAATTTCTACAATTATAAACTGTTATAGTCTGTAACTTTGTTAAACATAATAAACATTAATACTGTGAATATATACTTATTCATTTCTAAGTGCAACCTCATCGTCACTCAAGCTCAACAACGAAACGTCGAAGCACGTCATTAAATAATTAAGTGTACAAGTGTAGTACGAGAGTACTACACGGGTATTTCCAGTGTTAACAGTGTCTTTCAATTTTAGATAGGAGATAACCTGAAAAGACGAATTAGACGTGGCATTTATTGCTAAAACGACTAGGTAGGTTCATATACTTACTGAATTCGATGAGAATTCGTTTATAGTCCATAGAGTTGTTTTTGATACTGTAGTATAGTTACGATACAAGCTACATGTTACTATTTCCCACATCATGTTTTAGTTTTGAAAAATAACCCTCAACCAAATGACTGCCTTAACATTTTTAATGAAGCATTATTAGGTACAGTACTATAGACAAAAATACAATATGTTTTGTTTACGTTTCCATAAAACTGGGTAAAAAAAAATAGTAAACAATCGTATAGTTTACCTCTTATGAATTAATTAATAAAATTGATTTACTTCATAAACACTCAAATGTCCATTTCGGTAAATTTCTACGCCTGGTGGTTGTCTCCAATCACAGTACCGCGAGTGTCTTTCCAGAATCGATTGGCATTTAGTGTATTTTATCAATAGGTATTCACAAAACATAAATGCCATGCCGATTTTTGCTTATCTACAGCCACAGCTGCCGAAGGTCGAAAACGTGACGTCGGAAATGGTAACCTCGATCACATATGACGTAGGTACCTATCACAGTTTAATAAATTATACGTCATCCATTATCGGAAATTTCGTGAAATTACTGGATGGGCTTAGCATTACCATAGTCCGTTTCGACATAACGTATATTAAATAATAATAATATTAAATATTAATAGGGCGTACAATCTCACCTAAACAGGTTTTACATATTATAAGTGTAGGGGCTCATAGAAATAAACAATATGCCAGGATTATGTGTATAATCGATACAGTATAATTAAACAAATTAATATTTTAGTTCGCGACAAACTACATCAAACAATTAATAATTAAAAATATAGTTAAAGATAAACAATCAATCAAAAATTATAAGTGTTACAATTACAATATTACAATTAAAACCAATGAGAAAACAATGTGAGAGAGCGGTGGACACAATTTTGCCTATATATATATATATATATAATTTTTTATTCAAATGTTATCGTTAAATGTGATTGGCAAGTAAATAGGTAACTATACAAAACGGTTAATGAAAACTTATTGAAATGTTTCTAGCGGTATTAATGATAAATATATTTTTATTAAAATCAGCTGATCCCGTGCACTTCGTTACCCGTCAAATGTACTAACTCTATATATGACTAAAACTTCGTTCGATTCGTTATTTAATATTCGGTGTATGGCGTCCAAAACTTGACTTATTTTTTCCTTTGCCCAGAATAAAAATTCTACTTCACAGCAGTATTTTAGCAGGTAGGCAAAATACCTGCGGTAGATCGCATACCCCTGCTGTTTGTATACGTAAGTGTATGATTTAGAGTATAAAAGACCTAGGTTATACTAAGTTTATCGTTTTTACTTAATACCACCTACGGCGGATTAATGTAATCAATTAATACAAAATCCTAACCCAACTGTACTAAAATCTGATAAATAAAAAAAAACAAATTTAACCTTCCTTAAATTAGCCAGCTATCTTTTAACAATTTTTCAATTAGCCTATCTTCTACCCAGAGGTTTAATCTACACACAAACATTTATTTTTATATATATATATAAAAAGAAGAATGAGCTGAGAGAATGGTCAAACGATCTATGTCTCCTTCAGTTGCGATGGCATTACTCAAGTGGATGTACTCGTCTGATCGTAACTTCGGCTGATTGAAACTCAACGCTCCATTAATATTCAAATTAAAAAAAAAATAATAATAAATAAATATTATTCTCAACTCCTATAGGCTATAACCCATACAACCATTATTAATAAACTAAAATGTCTATTGTAAACTTAAAATTCCAGTTTTAGCAATTTAGCACCTACCGGGGGTGATCAATTCCCTTTTTAAATTAGCCTATAACCTTCTCTGTGATGTCCTCTTTAATTTAAAAACAAACTGCAAGACTATCCAATAAGTACTTTCGGAGTTGACCCCGAACATACAAACAAAAGCTATCATTTTATATATTAGTATAGATAAGAAAGGGGGTGGCAGGTCGGCGAACAGATGACTAAATGCTCATAATTCAGTTTTAAGCGGATTATTTAAAACGCAATACGCATTTCTGCACACCTAACAAAAAGAGCCTACATCATATACCTATAACCTAACCTAACCCATACAGTATATAATATAAATAGACATGATATTATGTGGTTTCTCGGGCAGACTTAGGTGTGGGATGATAGTATAATACAGATAATAAATTGTCCTGTATGGACAACGACAACGGATAAGTCGATAGACAGGGGGAAGGTAGGAGAGTAAGAAATCCTTATAAAAACAGAGCCGAAACGGCCTGTAATCAGACGTGATTTACCATAGTACATGCGAGCACCTACGTGAGAGACAGTATATAACGATTTTGTCATTTTGGACTTGGCTTATTTTTCTGAAGAATATTTTACAATAAACAACTTTAGCATTTCAACGAGTCTATATTTTATCAAACATCCTAAGTTATTTCTCACATCAACGGTCTTGCTACCTAGTACGTGCAACTAATATGCTAAGCAGTTAACAACATTTTTAGATTATTACAATTATATGCTCATAACAAGTCCTATAGGTACCACTTTACTATAGCCGCTGCCAATTATTTATTTCAACAAGACAATTTACAAAGTTTGGCATATTAAACAATTTCACCATAATTAAGTACAAAAAAAATGATGTGCCTTATCTATAGGTAACATTTTAGAAGTATTCTAAACAGAAATTATTAAGTTATTAATTTTAAATTTAGAATTTGGTATAACTAACGGCAGATTTAAGGGTTTAAAATAAGTCGCCAAATCCAAAAAAGGTGCCTCGTGCACCTATAAGTCACTTTTAATACTTACCCCCATACCATATTAATACGTAATTTCATCGAAACACCGGTCACGACGAGGACGATTGCTGATAAACAACCTATTAGAGGCTATTATATTACTTATTAAATATTATTAACACTACATAATCACGATCGTTCCAAGTTATGATTATAAGTTAGTAAAATCTTACGAATTTAATTTAATTTTTATCACAGAATATTTTTTTATAATTTATTTTTTAATAAAGTTATTAAATATGAATTTTTCAATTGTAACAATTATTGTATATTTAGTCACTTTAAAATTTTGTGGCCCAGGGGGGATAAGACCTGTAATTTGAACTGATGGGGGAGCTTAGTCCCCTGAAGCCCCCCACCCCGATTTCCACCTACGACGACATCTGTGTATAATACAAATTTAATACCAAGATTTTTAATTTTATTTTAATTGCATACTTACACGTTCGGTCATTGAACACGTTGGAGTCGCCGAGCACGTTCTCGTCAACAGTCCTGACAAACCCATTGGAATCCGCTAGCTGGCACAGTAGTCGAAGGTCCGCCTTGAATTGCCGAACAAGACGGATTATGCAACAAAACACCACAATCACTTGGCCTCGAGCCTTGTCCGCTGCCCTCGGCCAGTGGGAGACTCCCAAACGGTTTCACTTCGGGTAAAAACAGCAGAATACGCGTACGGCCTTTGTGATACCTCTCCACTCAGCGGACGCGATTCTCGCCGCCGTCCGTCTGCGCAGAGCTGAGCGTTTTGCTGCCTTTGCCACTCGATCAAGTCCGCAAGCTGTTCCTGACCTGTTCAGCTCCTCTGGACGGTGTGACGAACTCCGCCTCGTCACTTGGTGCTTCCGCCGCTGACACAGCGACCACGTCGTTTTTGATCCATTCAACCGGTCCAGTACTGGATTTGCCGTCCTGCAGTTGAAGGGTTTTCGACGAGTCGCCGCCCGCGAACAGGCCCATCGAATCCGCAACCGTGGGCTCTACTCGGAAGTTGTCGAATGTGCTAAGTTCTGTTACCATTTTATCTTGACTCGATGTGGTTGATGATATATTCTTTATGACGTCCATAACGGTTTTCTCGATTTCTTGGGTTATTGTTTCGGTATTATGTGATTCGGCCATTTTCTATGCAGGTATATTTTGTGCGAGTATATTTAGTCGGAAAAATATTGCAAATGAGACGATTTCGAATTTCGTCCTAGGCCGTCGACGGTAATTTAAAACAAACATCGTTTATTAGTAGCCAGATACTACGACAATATATTTACATCACCTGGTTTCGGGACTGTTTATTTTTCCAAACAAAATTATTATTATTATTATTGATATGAAAACTATATTCACGCAAAGGTACAAAAACAATTGAATAACAAGACGTGATATATTTTATATACAGTATCGTACGCAAGATTTTAGTTCAGTTAGGGATTTATATGAGTAAATAATTTCCATTTTTTTTTTCTCAACAGTTTTTATATAACAAATTATAGTATGAATGGCAATTTCTTAAAAGGGGTATATTATGTACATTTTCAACTACTTTTCAGGAGAAACAAAAAAAAGGTTTCCTTTATTTCTATTTGCGGAATAAGTACATAGTTACATATAGCCTACCTTTTAACAAACTATGAAATATTTCATAATAACTTTGCACATACAAGATAATAGTACGAAATAAGTACTTTGTAACACAAAACAATGTGTTTACCTAAGAGGATGAATAATATACAACAAAACTATTTTTGTCAAAAATGTAACTATTGGGTCCCTTTTAACAAATTGCCATTCAATTACAGCATTGATTTTATAATATTATAAAACCAATCGTTATAGTCTCAAATTTAGTCTACATTTACAGTGTTTAACTGGTCATCAGCTATAGTGCCTCCTCGGGGCGTAATAAACGTGGTAATAATTGATGGACGATGATACGCCGTCGATTATGGCAGACGTTTATTAGTAATGTTCTAAATCAGCCAAAAAAAATAACAGAAACTATAGTTATCGACGTCTGTGTCATATTCAACAATTTATTTTACATCTATTAAAATGACCAACAATTGATCTGTGTGTATCAAAGTTATAGTAAATAAGATTTTTTTAAAGAAAAAATTTGGGGGGGGGGGGTCAGAACCCTACCCCTCCGTACGTGACTGTATATACTATATTAACGTAATTAATTTTTAAATTATTAATCATTTTGTTTATTTCACTATAATTATTAGTCCTGTATTGCTCCAGCTGTTTCTTTATGTGATTTTTCAAGAATATCATACATTTCATCATCATAATATTATACATAATATTTAACTTCATATTCGTCTGTTCTATGTACCTAAATGAAAATAAATTCATTAAATTCGCGAACCTACTTTAGCAATGGCACAGTGATGCAAACCTCTGTTGTAGTCTAAATTAAGTTTTTTTTTAAAATGTTAAATCATATATTTATAAGTAAGTAATTTGTTAATTTTTGTAATTATTTGCAATTGTCTTTATTATCTATTCCCGATAGACATTGAATTTTCATTTAAGCTAATATTTTTAATTTTGAGTACAATAAAACTATTTTCAACTGCACATATTATTTGTAAAATCTTTCTAATACACGTTGAAACACAGCAGTGTATAGTGCACTAGAACGGGCTAAGGTCTGTTGTAGTTATATTTTATGAACAACAGTAGGTATCTACAATATTGTAAAATAATTTAGATAATTGTTACATTTTCTCATTAATTGTATACTGTATGTAGTGATTGTTGACTGTTGTACACATCGTCTATATCCATTGTATAAACAAATGTATCTAGGTACATTGTAGGTTTACGTGTGTATAATATGTACACAAATCACGATTATACAGTGACCCACTTATAACCTACTGTACGGCAGAGCGACATCCACTTACTCGTTTTAGATTCCGAGTGGAACGATGAATGTATTGATTTTACAATGATGTGTGTTTTTTTTTTTCATTTTTGTGTCTGTCATTACAGTTTTAGGACAGTAAAAATGCTTGGATTTTCTTCAACAGTAGCTTTCCTGATAGGAAAGTGAATCTAATTGGTACTTTGGGGAGTCAAAAGTGAAAATTACCCAGTAGTTTTCAAAAGCGGCGTGAAAAACAAAATAAAAATTAAGGAAAAACGAAAATTTTTACACTAAAATCTGTTTTCGAAAAAATCGATTTTGGTTTTTGGTGCAACTCTTAAACAAATGACCGTAGGTACATGCAATTTTGACTGAATATTTATATTAGCATTTTCTATACACGATAACATTTTACAACTTAACATTTCAAATTAATCATATCACAATATCCATTAGGTACTTATAAAGCGTTATACGTCAATAACAAACAATGATACTATCATAGTCCATACTTCATAGATATATAATAGTGTACTTTAGAAGTTTCAAGTACCCACGAATAATATTACACAATCACAACAAAATAACTAAAATAGTTATTCTAGGTTTTTTTTTATGTAATTTTGTCCAAAGTTGAACTTAAAATGACTATAAAAATAAACTGTGGTTATGTATTTTTTAGAATTTTTGGTAACAGAATTAACAACTTATGTGGAATCTTGTTTTAAATGTTCAATCCTTAGATATAGAAGTTGAACATTTTATACATTTTTAACTACAAAATAATTATTCAATTTTAAATTTGATAAATTTTGTCGAAATTCAATCTTTAAATGCTTCAAAAAAAAAATTGTGCCTATGTATTTTTAATATTTTTCAATTGATATTGTAACAATATATCAGGAGCCTTGTATTATATTTTTACACTTTTTGGCATAACAGATAAAACTTTAATGATTTTTTGAAAATTCAAGCACTTTTACTGTCCTAAAACGTGATGACATACACAAAAAAAAAAATTTAATAATAAAATAAAAAAAACACACATCATTGTAAAATCAATACATTCATCGTTCCACTCTGAATCTAAAATGCGTAAGCATAAGTGCTCGAAAGTAGTAATATAATACTATTACATTATGTAGGTCAGTGGTGCAACTAGGTATGAAATGTTGGTTCGGGGCTGTAACCCCAACTGACATTACATGAAAAGTAACAAGTGAGACCTATGCCCCCACAACCCCCATATATGTTCTCTTAAAAAAATAAAAAATAAATCATACAAAGAAAACCAATTATTTATTTACTCATGTATTTAATATTTTAATTATACTTTATTTTTTAATATTTATATTATAATTTTCAAACATTAACAAGAATATTTTTTGCTTAATACCTTTATATTATATATATTAATATATCCCCGAAATAAAATATTTCGTTTTCTAATAATATTTTGACGATCATATGTAAATAATAATAGTTATTATTAGAAGTAGATTTTACAAGTTTTACTTAATATAGGTAGAATGGGTAGATAAAATATTTAAAAGATTATAAAATAAAAATATTTCGAATGATCGATACATTAACTAATAAAATAAATTATTATTAAACAAATAGTTATGCATTTAGGTACCTAATCAGTTATCATTTAAAATAACTATTAACATATTAAGTTGTTTCACATTGTGATATGAAACAAAACAATATTATTGTTAATTTTTGAATATTATTTATTATATAGTATTTTTTTTAATGAACAGTATACCTATATTATATAAGTATAATAATATATTTGTAATTAAATATTAATAATGTTCATATAAAAATGTATTGGTATTTTTTTTTTTTTTTTTTTTGTTAATCAGTATAAACTTTACTTTGTAACTATTATTATTATGATGTATAAGCTCTATGTCGTATATAAAATTGATATTATACTGTGTTGGCTATTATCTAAATAAACATATTATATTATATTGTGTATTACTGTACTGGCTATAATATTATTATTATTATTATTATTATTATTAAAGTAGGAAGCTGGTGAATATATTGTTTATTTTTTGACGACGACATACACTTTGTAAATGTTTAATCGAATAAAATTAGTTTATTTATATTGTAATATATTTCGACAGTGTTTTTTTTTAATAATTGTATCGAATAAGTTTTTAACTATTTTAACTTTGGTTTTTATATTATAGTGTTATTGAATTAAAGTAATGTTTTCAATTTGATTTTTGTCCACGGCTTAAAATAGCTGCCGACGCAGAAATTGTCGCTCTAACTTTCAAGCGTGAAGTCAATCAATATTATTAAGATGTGGCTGCAGCTGGTCGACGTTATGCTAAAGGTATGGTTTTAGTTAAATTAAATTTTCCTTGAGTATTAATAATACTTAACGTAGTTAAAATTAGTTATAGAACGATAGGTGCACTTAGGATTGATTCGATAATCCAGGTTTTTTAAAAACCGGATTTTAGTGAAATAATTTTTAGACGGAAGGCCGGCGGACTTGTTATAATATGTTTAAAATTTGTAGGAGATTAAATTTCTTTCAAAATTAACATCCTAAGACCACCTATGGTTATCGTATTAAATATTTGAACTCATAGACGTTACTTATATTTGAGAAACACTGCATTTTGCAATTTTTTTTCGTAGTCAAAATAATGTTTTGATTATCAACTTCAGTATCCTGTTCGATGGGAAAGTGAATCTAGTTGGTACTTTTGGGAGGTCAAAATTTAAAATTCCCAATATTTTTCGCTAATAATCATGAATTACAACTAACACATAGATCCTGGGCGTCTAAGACGAGATTAGGAATTACCTAAATGTTTTAAGTTCCACATAATTTTACAATCGAATATAGTACTAGAATAGTATTTTATCATTAGCTATCAGTTATAAAATAATGAATAATAATATTATATTGTTCTCAAAAAGGGAATGTATTCTTATTCTAAAATGAATATATTTACTTTTGTCGGTGACGTTTATTTGTATACATTGTAAGATAAACCTCTTAAATATTGGAATACACGTCAATTGATCGTAAACAATTTACCGCAAATTATTGATCGCAATTGCAATTTACCGCACATCAATTGATCGAAAAATAACATTTTCAGTAATATAAAAATATTTTGAATATATATTTAGTTTAAATCAATTTGGCACAACTCTGGTTACATGTATGGTTAAAAATATATTTTTCGTCTTATATTAAAAATGTTTAAAAAATATTGTTCAGTATATAAAAATGAGAAAAATTTAACTTTTAAAATTATAATCTGCAATATTTTTTTTATATAAATAGATAATATTTGTAGGTACATTTAATTGAATATAAAAAATAAATGAATATAATATTATAAAAACCATGTGTGTTACCAGTACGCGCGAGGGAAGTTAAACTTCTTTTGAATGGTACACGTGAGTGAGTGAAAAAGAAAGAAAAAATATTAATTAATTTAAAAAATGAGAAGAAGTATCCGGAATTATTTATTGATAGTTTTATTATTTTTTTTATATTTTTATTCAACAGATCGATGGATAATTGTTTGTAGTATTGTTTTTATCCAGACAATAGATTTGTGAGTGAATACTAATAATAATAATAAAAATAAATAATATTAAAAAAAAATTTGGTTGCTCGTAAAAAATTACAACTCTTAAAAAAATTATGATTATTGAACTCCTTTTGGGTGTAACTTGCTGGGATAAGTGCAGCTCAGCCACCCTGGTAAGCAATGTTCAATAATTTGATTTGATGCAAGCTTGTACCTGATCTGCTCGAATAACCAATGGCAACCAATAAATAAATGCTAATTTCTAATGTAGACTGTAACCAATGGCAACTATTAATAAATAAAAATAAAATTTCCAATTTCCTTCTTGAATCTCAATGTCCCTGTTTAAGCACCTATTTAAAATGCGAATTTCGAAAAATCCTTTCTTAGCGCACGTCTACATCATAATAGCTATCTGTATGCCAAATTTCAGCCAGATCCGTCCAATGGTTTGAGCTGTGCGTTGATAGCAGTCAATCAGCTTACTGTTGTATATATATACATATATATATATATATATTATAATAAATAATAAAACAACATTACCATGACAATATTTATTTATTTACGGACATGTACGCTTTCGCGTTCGTACGGCCGCCCGTTCGTACGCGCCGCCCGTTCGTACACGCCGCCCGTTCGCTTTTTTTTTTCCTCACTACCGTGCGTAAAGAAGTATAACTTCAATAAATCATCAAGGTAGGTATATAATAATGAAAAACAGTAAATATTAAATTTGCAATTGAAAATTGTATGCAATGCTACGAAGATAGTCTTCAATATTTGTATTATTGTTATAATTGGTTCAAATTTTTTTTATTTTAGCTGCTCTATCTCGGTAAATTTTTTTTTTGGGTGGCTCGTTTCCTCCAACATATTGTTCGATTTTGAATCTGTTAATGCTCTCTTCTTTTTTTAATGCATCTATAAATCGCCAAATTGAAGGACGCATACTATTTATAACTGATGTGAAACAATTGCGCCACCCTTCTATAGCATTATTTGCGGTAGCCAAATCTTGGATTACTCTCGAAAAACAGTTCCCTAATGTGATTGCATACTTTGGCGGCTTTCTTCTTCCTCTCCTGTCTAATTTTCCTACCCATGTATTTTCGAAATAATCCAACAGACGGTGTTTGTGTGTATATATGTAATCGTAGTTATGTGTAAGGGTGTGTATTCAACTATAAATTATATACAACAATATGATGTTGACTATATTTATATTTTCTATGTTGCTGTATTATATCAATAAAATGACCTATATATAATTCACAAAGATACAAAAAATATAATATAGACTCCTCCTGGCTCAGTAATTACATAATATAATAATATATTATACATAATACTAATACAATAATCAATTGCCTGTTGCAACCACCAGCTTATATAAATAATATTATAACTGTTGCCGCCGCAACATAAAAGCATTACGCAACGTACCTACCCAATTAAAAAAATAAGAATATAGGACATCGGTCACCGGGGAACAGCTGGACACACACACACACACTCACATATCACTATTTGTATTGTTTTATTATTATTATCGTTGAATGTGTCTTGTGAATTATATAATATGTAGATTAAACGTTATCGCACGCCGCCGCGCCGTCTATGCGAATATTTATTTAGCACGGCGGGCGTGAATCTGTCCTGTTTCGTTCGTCGTTCCACGAACACCGAAGTGTTAAATAATATTATACTTGTTGTTTTTTAATATCTAGTCATAGGCGCAAATCGCCACCCTTTTATATTTAATAAATTATATTACCGCATCATGTTATTATTGTGAGCCATAAGGGCATTATTATTATTATATTGGTCCATTTTTCAATATTCATTGTATTTTTACGTGTGTGAATCGTCAATTATTATTATTATATTTGTTATACGCCAAGTACCACGGCATATTGTATTTTTATTTAGCACGGGACCAGCTAGCTAGACTGCGCTCCACAAACTGTGAGTTTTTATTATTATATTATTATTTTACAATATTACACATTTAGTTGTTAATTGTTATGCCAAAAGGGCCTTAGATATTTTATAATTATAATACTACCGTGCCAGAAGGGCCGCATATCATTTTTATATTATATACCTGCATACAAGCTAACAGTTTAAATAGCTGGTCAATTTATATTTATTCTGTTTAGCCATAAGGGCCACATCTTAATTTAATATATTTTAACTATTATTCACCTTATATATTTGTTGGACCATAAGGGCCACATCATTTATTATCAATAGCAGCTCATAAAGTTTGCCGTATTATTTTATTATATTGTTTCGATAGGGCCAGAAGGGCTGTTTAATATTATTGTAATTTATTCTGTTCGGCCATAAGGGTCGTGCATTATTATTTTATTATTTATTATATTTTATGCCGCTTGGCTAAGAGCGTGTATTACCTAATATATTATTATATTGTTTATGCTGCTGGCTATAATAGCCGTGGACTAATTATTATATATTTATTTACTATCATATTTTTTATACCTACTGTGTTGCTGTGATTTTTTATATATTTGTATTATTATTATTATTGTGTATTATACAGCAACTCAGCTATCAGAAACCGTGTTACCATTTTTTATTACCTATTTGTTTAATTGTATACACACCTACACACATACACATATTTATAAACAATTACACATAATTACACAACACGCACTACATAGCCGACAGTACTTGCTAGGCGATCCCGACCACTACTGTTCGAGCTATTACACCATTACACATCCAGCTTGTTCTCCATAATTCCAGGAATTAGGTGTTAGTGGTGTAAGGTGAGTTATTGGTGTCCGGGCGCGCGTATTAATATTTTATGCTCCCGGCCCGCACAATAACACTCACGGTTTGTCGGTGCACTTTACTGGCCGGCTTCAAAACACACACATTTGAAATTATATGTGCCTGATAATTTAAAGAATTGTAATTTTAAATAATTACATTTTATAATGAAAAGCTCGTGAAGTTTAGCGCACACTGATATAATAGTCAATAATTATAAAAGTATGTAATCTCTAACAAAGCAAATAAAAATAATAATAATTGATGTTGATGTCTGACTATTTGAGCAATCGCAAAGCCAACCAGACAGTAATTTAGAAAAATATTATGCTTAACTTCCACAACTATTGCATATAATATGCATACAATAATAAAAAAAAATTCTACGATTAGCGCTCATACAATATAATAAAATAAACGGACATCATATCTTTATATAACTATACTATTTAAACGATTGTGAACTCACTAGCATCTATAAGAATAATGACCGATAAGTATAATTTTTTATGCATATCGATATATGATAGATATCTATCAATTAATGTGCATTATTTATACAATCAAACAAATAAGCTTCTTATATGCTAGATTGTATAAATCAAAGCTTTAAAAGTTTTAATAAACCGCATGGTTTATATGCATTAAGAGCACTTATTATCGCTCATTTTGAAGTACCTACCTTATATCTAGTTATAACGGATATTGATTGATGTCTTTTACATAGGTTTTTAAAACATCATACACACATAGAAATGTGGAGTTGTATTAACTCCAAATGTTCTCAATGCCAAACACATTCGCACGTCGATTTTCGCTTACTGCGGCTGGACGGTTGTTTTAACATCATCATATTTCTCACGCTATAATTTGAATGTAACTTCTTATTGGAGTTAAAACAACACCAGATTTTGTTGTTCCTTTTAATTGTTTGATGTTGTTTTAACATTATTTACGTGTTGTTCTGATAACAAATATTACGTGTTTCTACTACTAAAAATAGTTAAAGGAACACCCTATTGAAGGTTGGAAGAGACCCTATATTTAATGTTTATTCTTACAAATAAACAAGTTGAATCAACTTATCTACTTTTGAATTTAACTGTCATAAACAAGTGAAGTTAACAACAACCGATCTTAAAATATTGTAATTATTTTTAAAAAAAAAGTGACAAGAATTTTTCTCATCCATCCAGTTTCGAACCCGCGACTATTAACCTATCTGTCGATTTTCCTACCTAATTCCTACGCGTTAAACCATTAGACTACCTACCGGGGGTGATTATATCACGATAAAATACACTATTTAAACAAGTCGTTATAATATTGTAGAATTAGGTGTTTACTATTTTCAATCATATTTGTGATAATTATTTAAAAAAATAAAAAATAGTAAATATAAGAACTAAGTAGTAAGTAAAGTATAGGTACACAATCTACCTACCTCATAGATATTTAGCCTTATTTTTTTTGAGGAGTGAAAAAACTATTAGACCAGGCGTGCCTATAGCCTAACCTTTTTCAACTTTATATAAATTAATATCAACAGTGATTGGAAACATTTGACATTTAATTACAACTACTACGGTTATAAGCATATATTTTTTATTTTTTTTATACATATTATAATAAAAACAAATTTAACATTTAAAACCTAGTTATTTATTAGGTAGGTACTTAATTAACAATTAAAATACAAATATGTGTTTTATGTAATATCTAATATCATTATAAATTAATAATATTTATACAATTTATCACTTATGGGTTATACATTTATAAAGCATATCTTATGGTTACATAAAGACTACCATCACCTAAAACCCGGGTAACCGATGGGGTTGAATCAGGTATTTGATTAACATAGTATCCAATTAGATCATAGGTATTAGTATTGTCTTCTACTTCGTGAGCATAAAAGTGATCATTAAAACCTACAGAATATAATGGTTTAACTATAAAGTAGGGAATCATTGATTTTCCAATAAGTATTTTCTCAACTTTACCAAATAAACAACCATCTAAATTCACCTCTAAAGTCAAAACCACACCAGGCTTATAAAATATTCCTTTGTACTTACACCAAGATACAAGAAGAGAAATATTTTTTAATTCATCAGGCATTGCCTGGTGAAACAAATGGGTAAATTGAACTGCAGATAGAAAACTTTGTCCTGGGCCAATTTCCAAATCAGCTCTTAAACCCTCTTGTTTAAGTAATCGGCTTGCCATTTGTAATTGAATTTTATATGCTAAGGTATGACCAAGATTAATTCTACATGGCACAGAATTGGAAATTGATTTTAAAATTTTATGCTTTGCTTCAAAACGAATAGATGAAGTCAAAATAATTGGCCCATTTTTCAGTAAAAGACGACCATAATGTGTTAAAACATGAAATTTTGGCTTTAATTTAGACTGAGAGTGCAATAAGTATAGTCGATTATGTTCAGCAACTAAGTTGTCTAGTTGAACAGCACATTCTTTTTGAACGTTTCTGGCACAACACAAATCAATAATTTTTCTTAAAGTAAGATAAAGGTTCCATACATCACATTTTAAAGGGACCAGCTCACCAATAATAAGGCCAAAGTATCGTACGAAACATAACATTTCTGCTGCAGACATGATAATCATACCATTTTTCAAATTTCCCAGGGTAATACAAGGTGGCCTGTTTTTACTTTCCAATACGCCATAATCAAATAATTCTATACGACTATTTAAGTCATCGATGCTAAAAAAATTATTTTTAATTAAGTTATTTATAATTACAGCCATATCATATCGTGCTACACCTTCGGGAACGTCATGCATAAAATCACATACAATGTTTTCAGTTACATGAAAATTTGGTACATCATTAAAAATACAACGTTCATTCAATCCAGTTACAGAAACATTAGCTTGTATTAAATCGCTTTCATAATTTATTTTATTTCTGAGTAATTTTGACTCACAAATAAAATTTTTGAGATCTGATTTTGGAGAGCGACAAATCCTACAATAGTGATTAGCTGAAAAGCTTTCAACAAAACCTAATATTGAGTTCAGTCCCAAGTTATCCCCTAGTACTAAGCCCAATGCAAAGTAAATAGTTATGTTATTAGATAACTGAATTCCGTATTCTTGAATTTCAATTAATTCTTTTATCAATGCTCTAAACATTTTCTTATTAGAAATTTTATGGCGACTACGATCAGAAGAGTGGAATAAAAATGCAACAAAAACATTGTCCAATGAAGATAAGTACTCAGGGGGGAATGCGGGAATAGTGTAATAAATACATCCAATTTTATGGATTCCTGAATGGGAACCTAAAGGATTTCCCATTTCTGCATCGTCATAATATAAAAAAATAGGAAAAACTGTTTTATCAGAAAATTTTGATTTCATATTTATCCAAGTAGAACCATCTATAAAAGAAGAAAGTACACTTGGGTTAGTATGGTTATTTAAAAACTGTTGAGCAGTTTTTAATACTCCGGGGAGTTCAAAAAAAGATTTTAAATTTTTTTTTAAGGATAATAAGTGACCTTCTACTGGAACCATTAACAATTTTTCAACTCCATTTACACATTTTTTTTCTTTGCAATAACCTACATTTATTGTTTGAGGTTTAAAAAATAAATTGTTATCCTCTAAATATTTCATTCTTAAATGGTCAGTATTCAATTTAGAAAATGGATTTTCTAAAACTTCAAACAATTTATCTATTTCGTGTTTTTGAACAGGATCACAAGACTTTAAAAGTGGCTCTAATTTAATTTTTAGTTTATTTATTATTCCATTAGTAATTAAATCATCTGTGTCAGTAACTATCTTTTGCAACAGAGACCTAGTTACATTTGGTTTTGATTGCAAATCAACCACAAATCTCATTACACTTTGTAATATTGTATTTTTAAAATCTTCATCTATTTTATTTTCATATGTTTTATCAATATCTGAAGTATTAGGATCTAAGATAATGTTATTTATGGAAGGATTATGAACTTCAGAGTTTTCTGGTACTTGAGTTTTAGGCAAATTTGTACTTATACCAGGTTTTGAATTGGAATTATTATAAACTATAGAATGATCTCGATTTAAATGTTTTCTAAATTTATTAAATCCCCTGAAGTCCATTACACAATTATTTTGGTTACAAACACACAGTGATTGATTTGTTAAATTATGAAAAATTTGTAAATGTAAAATTAATTCATTTATTGTCAAAATTGTGTTTATAGGACACTTAAAACAGGTATACATATTAATAATATTTACTTTCTAAAACTTTTTGAATATATAAAATAAATGAATAGTAATACTTCAGTTATTGAAGAGCATCTAATTTTTTAGACAAAGTATTTGTTATGGCTGTTGGTTTATCATACTTGGTCTTTAAATTAAATACATGGATTTGAATAAGCAGCCATGTTTCATAGCACTCTCTAGGGTAAGAGCAATTAAAAGAGAAGTAAGTCTTAAAACATATACTAAGAGCTTTTAAAGGACAGTTGGTTGACCACAATTGGTCATTAACCTGAATATAACTATTTTCAATATCAGATAAAGTTTTACCAACTATGATTAAAAATGGTTGAATTGTTGCACCATGCTCCATATAATTTCTGCGTCTTCTAGAAATACTGTGTTCTAATGTAGTTAAGTTCTGAAACAATAATTTATATTTTATAGTTCATAAATTATAAGTAGTAAGTTTTCTAAATAAAAAAAAAATTTAATTAAACTATAAGTATTAAAAATAATAAGTTTATAATTTTAGTCTTACAGTAACATGTGTAACAAACGCAGAAGCTGACTCTTCTAAGGACGGTTTCCAGAATTTCTTAGCTGCATTAATTTTTGGATTTTTAATCTGAGTTTTTGTAGGGATGAGATAAGGTAAAAGTAGCAGTCTAATAATGTTGATAGTTCGGTATTCTAGAAGCAAATAATGATCTTATAATTTATTATATAAAACTTAATAAAAAAAACAATTAAAATAGTACCTACCTTTATTTAATTCTGCTGAATCAAGTTGGGAAAGTAATTGTAGAGCATGTTTATCTTTAACAGAACCTCGTCTAATGTTAACAATGGATCTAGTAAAACAAGTCCAGTTTCTTAGGAAAATATTCCAATCTTTGAATTCTTCTCTATTAGGGTACTGAAGTTCAAAATCTTTTTCAACCTGAAAAGTTATTATAGGTACCCAATAAAATATGTCAAAAATACATATTAACATCTACTAACCAATTCATATCCTCTTGGGTTTTGAAGAATGGGCCACAATTCAAATACATCTGACAAATTCAAGTTATTTTGAATTTCAGCGCATCTTAGTTCATATGTTATTTCCCATTTTTTAAAAATTTCATTGAAAGAAGCGTTTAATCCATCATTACTAAGCCACTCTTTAGCTAATTTAACTTCATCTAAATAAAACATTTTTACTTAACTATCCGGTGGGTACCCATATTTAAATTCAAATAAATAAGACATTACCTGAAAATACATATGGTATCAAAGTGCCTGTTGAATCATCAAGTTTTTTCTTTTGACTTTCTAATGCACCAACTTTTCTTAAACGCCTTGAAACATTTTTCCAACGTTCTATTAATTTACCTTTTGCATGAGATTGCCCTTCTTGATTTGCAGGTATAAAATAAACACTCTGTTTTTTTAAAAATATGTTATACATTTATTGTAGTGCTTATGTACATAAAAGGCATAATTAAAGAGATAGGATAATATAATTTACCTCTAATTCATTTGGAAATATTTCCGTTATTATCTTGGCAATGTTTCGAAAAAATAAATCTGTACCTCTAAAACATAATATTAAATTTTGATTTAGTTATATTAAGTTAATATTATTTTGATTATAGGTAGGTACATACTTGCACTGATCTTGGAATAAATAATTAATTAGCAACTTTGTCAACATATTTTGCCCATCATCAGTTAAGTAACCATTATGTGATTGTTCATCAGCAATAATAAATCGTCCATCATTTGTAGAACATAACAATTCTAATACAGTCTACAAAATAAAATAATAATTATTATACTAATAATATTCAATTTAGTTTTTCCAACAATACAATCTAAATAGCTGATAACTTTTAAAATGGTATAATAATATACTATCTATAATCAATGATAATATCTACACCTATATCAACTAACTATGGTCAAAATGAACCAATATGTCGCTGTATGTATTTAGCTAATCTAGACCCTTCCTTCTCACTAAATAATTTTTGATTTTTCTATTTATAATATATTTCTTGTAATAAATATATTATTGTAAATTGGGCAAAAGCCCATGTTGTATTATAAAATAAAATAAAAATAAATAAAATAAAAAATATCATAAAAAAATGTTATTGTTCCTATGGATGCTAGGTAGATAGTTGCTATTAACATTAATAAATAAATATTATTAAATAGGTATACACTAATGCATAGTATATTAATATGTATTACCTCTTTAGTCCACTGCATGGGTTTATAAAATCCATATTTTGTATGTGACTGAGTAGAAGTACTAGTAGATGAACTTGGATATGCCCTCGAATACGGTAGAAATCTGTTTGTGTTATTTTCTACTGCAACTTTATCATTCTCATATATTGATTTTGGGGCGTTTAAAATAATAGGTGCATCCAATGATGTTAAATAAAATCCTTCACTATTTTCAAAATCATGAACCTCATTTATTTTAACAGCTTCAGCTGTAACATAATTTGGAATTTGAAAATCTTCATTAACGATTTCCTAAAAGATATAAAGCATTATTGAAATAAAGTGTAATATAATATAAACTAAAGTCAGGACATCAAAATATTTAGATCGGTATGGATACCTATACGTTATACAAATTCACCAGTAATATTGTGATGATAGTGTTAATACCTAGGCACTTAATATGTAATAGGTATAATGATTAATCAATCTATTCCAAACCTGAATAAAATAAGTTTATTTGTATTTATTATTTGTCCAGCGACTAAGTATAATATAGGTACTATAATATTCTAAATAGGTACATACCGTGCAGTTTAATGAATCCATGATAGGTACTTGCAGTCTGCAGACTATATTATGTAACAGATTGATGTTGTACTAAACAAATAAACTTTAAGCACTGATACTTTAATAGCTATTATAAAAGCACATATTAATCGTCAATCGATATTGTTTTAATTATTCAGAGTTCAGACGTCATTTAGTGTGAATACTATGCGTCCACGCGCGGTACATAACAATTAACAACAATTATTATTCACAAATCACGGTGAAAAAATATAATAACATAACCCAACAATAACCGATATATAGGTACCAATACCATGGTAGTATGGTACAACTTGTTAACAGTAATAATTTGTATTGTGATTGGTGATGATATTGTTAATAGTTAAATTATGTCATGCTATTTTTATCACAACCGTAAAAATAATAATAATGTTTGAGTGTGTTTGTAGTCAAAATAACTCCATTGCCGTGTTATCACAATAACATTTAGCGGTCAAATTTACAATTATATTTTGACTTAACTCAAATCAAATTTTAATTGGTAACAACTTTACAAATATATTACATTGACCACAGTACCTACTATTTCAACTTAAAACTAAAATATATGAAAATAACTGCATACAATTGTTAGTTTAATATATATTATTACGTTTGATGTACGATTCTTAGAATAACAAGTTACAATTGTTAAGTTAAGACAATACTGGGACCATCTAAATACTAGTATATTCTTAAAACAACAGAAATATTAGTGCTAAAACAAACTTAATACAACTTTAAAATTAACTATTTCAACATTTTTTAAATGAGACCTATTAATTTTAATCGAAGCATAAATAAATTACGAGACGACAACGAAGTATTTTAACTTTACTATTTACAATTTGTTGCTTTAGAATGTTTAATGCTCAACACTTGATAGTTAAATCAAGGTTCCATTAAGGTTTCACTTAACAACAAAACCGATTAAACCGAGTTTCTAGTATGTGACATCAGAGTTAGGAGTTAATTTAACTACCCCATTTTTATGTGTGTAGACGTTGCAACTTGTACCTACCTACCTATTTAATATACCTAAGGATAATATTATAGGCATAATCTGAAATGTTTAACTTTTCAGAAGAGCCAAAATACAATATTAACATTCAAACCATCGATTTTAGTTACCTATTAAATTAAAAGATACATACCTGAAAATACACAGTTATAAAAGAATATAATGATCTATTTCTGGTTGCAGAATATAAAATCAAAAAACTCGTTGTACAATTGTACATAAGTACTTAACGTCTTAACCTTAAAAACTCTACACTGTTTAATATTGGAACAATACTATTCTATATCTTTATTGTTATGTTGATTTAACGCAAATATGGTTTATCAATAATCGAGGAAGTATAAATTAATACATTATATACATGATATAATAACTAAAATTAAAAAGTGTGAGCAATGTATAAACTGAGCCAAGAAAAATAGGTATGAATTATGTACGTATTATATTCTCTTTGGAAATGACATGGTCCGGTTTCAAAACGCATAGCCCATAGATATAGGTAAGAGTTTTTTTCGTTGCCCAGGAGATGTACGCTAAATATGTATTGTTTATACTTTCCTCCGATTGTGAATTTTCTTCGTCAGTACAGTTTTAATTTCATACGAATTATTTTCCAGTTTTAAAAAAGTTATTTTAGTGTCACTTTATACAAATTATAAATAATAGTTCAATAATGTGTGTATATTTCTTTTTTATAAAATGCACTTTTAGACAGTTAAAATTAATTTAAATTTTAAAATAACTATTGAACGAGAAACAACAGTATTGAATGTGGAAGGACGAAGACAACTACGGATATCATGAATGTGCTTTTAGATAACTCACGATTGACGGTAATATATCACAATAACATAGTACCGTCGTTAAACAAAATATATTAGATTCTCATTGGAGAGAACAATGTAACGACATAATACGACACAAGCAATAGACGCGACATATCAGAATAAGTAGTTTGTCAACAGGAAAGTTTCACGGAAATGACAAGCGAAAACCACATTAACAAAGCGAACACCAACGGGTCGAGGTGTGGTTATTGCTTGTCAAAACAACCACCCTCGACCAATCACAGGACAACAAAGAGAAACAAACAGTATATATACCGGGACAGTTCACCGGTCAAATCATCAATACAATCATTCTTAACCATACTATCCCCCCAAAATGGATAACTTAAAAATTCTATTTTGGAACTCAAACGGCATTAACCACAAACTTGACGAACTGCGCTCTTTAGCACTAAAACTGAAAACCGACATAATCCTACTTAACGAAACCCACCTAAAACCCTCTGCCAGACTTCACATTCCTAACTTTTTTACGTACAGGAACGACCTGCCGCCCGTGCGGGGCTCGCCCGCCCACGGAGGCACGGCCGTTCTCGTCAACCGACGTATCGTCCACCAACCAGTTACCCTAAACACAACCATCCAAACCTCTTCCATCCTCGTACAACTAAACGGCCACGAAGTACTTATTTCAGCCGTATACAAACCACCCGGAACCCTACTAACGACAAACGACCTCGACCTTTTGACAAAGAGTGCCGAATGGCAAATTTCGGCAGGCGACTTCAACGCCAAACATCCGCTGTGGTATAGCCACACGACTAACGCTGCCGGCCGTGTCCTCTTTGACCACGCACAACAATCGGACTACTCTGTAACTGCTCCCTCTTCTCCCACACATTTCCCGACATGCACACGATACAGACCTGACATACTCGACATCGCCCTCGTACGACTACCCTATCAAACCCAAATCATTAACCTCAACGAACTATCTTCCGACCACAACCCCATTCTTCTAGATACACTCTGCACTCCGATCTCTTCTTCTCCACCGGTTACGAATCGGTTTATTAACTGGAAAAAATACACGACAACTCTCGCGAACTTACCGAACTCAACCACTCAACTGACCAACGACCGTGAGTCTATCGACCTGGCAATCGAAAACCTCACAAAACATATCCAACAAGCGGTTGAATCCAGCGTATACGTACCGACACGCAAACACCCGTCCACTGTAGTACCAGACTACATTAAACTGGAAATACAAGACAAAAACCGTATACGCCGCGAATGGCAAATAAACCGCGACCCGACAATTAAACGACAACTAAACGCCAAAATATCTCTCATACGTACCTTACTCGCAACGCACAATACTGACCAATGGGACATCTTTCTTAACTCACTAGACCACCAAGACGGTTCAATATACAAACTCAACAAATGTCTCTTACACAAACGTCCAGCATCTCACCCACTAACCGGCCCCGACGGCCTAGTCTTTCCGGCCAACGAACGAGCAGAGCTGATAGCCGACTCGTTCGAACGTCAATTTCAAACAAACCCCGGCCCCGACTTACCAGACGTAACCGCTCACTCCCAGTACCTACAAGGCCTTGACATCACCCGATCTAACCTCTTTACCACTCCCGGCCAGATACAAGACATAATTCGCAACCTTCGCAAAAAGAAAGCCCCAGGTGACGACCTCATCACCAACACGGCTCTTAAATTCCTACCGAACAACGTTATACTGTCCCTTACTCGGATCATCAACAGCGCCTTCAGAATCTGCTACTTTCCCCTTGCCTGGAAAAAAGCAGTCATCATCTCCATTCCCAAACCAGGCAAAGACCATAAACAACCCGAAAACTATAGACCAATCGCCCTCCTCTCCTCCCTGTCCAAAATTTACGAACGACTCATCCTCACCCACCTACAAGACAAACTCAAAAACAAAATCCGTCCCGAACAGTTCGCCTTCAGACCCGAACACTCGACCACACTACAACTGACCAAACTCACCCACCAACTGAGCGAAAACTTTAACAACGACTTAAACACTGCTTCCGTCTTCCTCGACGTGGAGAAAGCATTCGACCGCGTCTGGCACGAAGGCCTACTCTACAAACTCTCCAAACTCAACATCTCGTTAGAAATCGTAAAAATCATCCAATCCTTTCTCACCGACCGTACTTTTACCACTAAAATTGAACACTCCTTCTCTACTACCAGACACGTACTCGCAGGAGTCCCTCAGGGCTCCTGTCTCTCACCGACGCTATACTTGACGTACATTAACGACATTCCAACGACTCCTAAAGCCAACCTCTCACTCTTCGCTGACGACACGATGTTCTTTACTAGTAATAAAAACCCCAAACGTGCAACCATACAACTACAACACCAACTCAACCTCGCGTCCAACTGGTTCCACAGGTGGCGAATCAAAATAAACCCGACCAAAACAGTAGGCGTCCTCTTCGGGCGTTCTAATACAACCCACATTCCACCTCTAACCATCGATAACCAACCCGTTAACTGGTCAAAACAGGCCAAATACTTAGGCGTCACGATTGGACGTAAACTTACATTCAACCAACACATTCAAGACGTAACCAAAAAAGCTACCCGCGTCCGTGGTATGCTTTACCCCTTACTTAACCGTACTAGTCCCGTTCCGCTGAAAACAAAACTTAACATACTTAAACTCTACGTGACCCCTATACTTACATATGCTGGCTCTTCCTGGGCACCCTTTATCGGCCCCTCCCATTGGAGACGTATTGAATCCGTCCAAAACATCGGCATACGCACGATAACCGGTATGCCCACTATCGTTAGAAACTCGGTCCTTTTAAAATCAGCCAACTTCAAATCTATCCAAAATTCCATTTGCTCTCAATCAAAAACAATGTTCTACAATAACTCTTTTTCCGAATACGATCATATCCGCCTCTTAGGTAAAACCCACTCCCCTCCAACCACCAAACGTTTACTCAAACCATACCCATTAAATTGGACTGACTTACATAACTGAACCTACCAATCAACCCCAAAATCCATCCACTAGTAGAGGCACAAGCCTGGAATAGTAAACGGCATAGCCACCCCTCCCAAAGCAAAGCAAAAGCAAAGGTCAAATCATCTTCAACACCAGTCTTCAACATATCTTCTATCAATCAACAAACACTATAGAAGACCCGAAGACCCGAAGACCTGAAGACCCGAAGACTATCAACGCAGCAGCAACATCGACCTGAACGACGCCGGCGAAGCTGATCCGACCTAGCCAGTCCACGACAACGCACCCTGAACGCACCGGTCTAGCGTAATCGCTCGATACCGCCGAGACTCTACAGTACCCGGCACACCTGGCCAACAAGCACCACCTCACCGACCGACGACGCCAAGCCTACCGTGTGCATCCAGCGATCGACGGCAACGGATAGCCGCCACACCGGGACCTGACTAATCCATCGACGGCAACGTATAATATAATTATACCCCGGCGACTCACTACTGTCAGTCCACCCGTTCAACCGAGTCCAGTCACGCCGTTGGACGAATACCAGGACACGCCGGAAACCGACTTCGCGACGTAACTTGGCCAACCGACTATTCAGCAAGTCGACAAGTAATACCACGTTTCCCCCCACGGTGAGCTTACTCGAGTTTCACCGCGAGGAAGAACCGAACCCACACGACTTGCTCGAGCCCGTGCACGGACGGTTCCTACTCTCCCCTATTATTGTACTATTTCTACAATACGTATAGGCAAGTCCCGACTATTGTTTTGCTCGCGCCTCTTCAGGCCCGAACCCGCCCGCCGCGGCCGCTTCTTCAAGCCTGCCGCGCGGCCCGGGATAACTTGCCCCGATCATTATAAACGTTATTTATTGATTATATAATAAACGATACCATAACAATACACAACGCATTGTTATTCACGATCACGGACTTCCCGGAAAGACGCTCCGTATCAAAATCTGGTGATGCTTCGGAAGTCACTAATTACAGACCAATATCAATAATCTCTCATATTGCCAAGCTACTTGAACTTGTTGTTTATCAGTGCATTAAACGTAGCCTTAATCATATATTGATTGATGAGCAGCATGGTTTCAGGCCAGGTAAATCTACTTGCACAAATGGTGTTTCCTTTCTATCATACATTATTGAGAACATTGAGACTGGTTCTCAAGTAGACGTCATAATCACTGATTTTAAAAAAGCATTTGATACGGTTAATTACGAGCTGCTTATTTATGAATTAGAACGTCTAGGCCTTGGATATCCGTTGCTCGGATGGTTCAAATCTTACATTACAGGTAGGAAGCAATTTGTAAAAGTGGCTGGGGTATCATCCTGCGTAATCAACATTCCATCAGGTGTTCCTCAAGGAGGGCACTTAAGTCCACTGCTGTTCTCTCTTTTTATAAATTCTCTGTCCAAACACCTTAACAGGGCCAAGTGTCTTCTCTTTGCTGATGACATCAAACTATTTTTGAAAGTTGACTCTACGGCTGACCAGGCTGTTCTACAGAGTGAGCTTGATTTATTTTCTATCTGGGTAAATCGTCTTGGACTGGTACTTAATCTTGACAAATGTCACTCAATTACCTTCACTAAATCACGTTCATCTACAAACAGAACATATTCCATCAATGGCTTTCCACTTAAACAAGTATTCCAAATTAAAGACCTTGGTATCCTTTATACGTCTTCTCTTTCATTTAACCAACATATTGATGCAATAGTAGCACGTGCTCTTAAGGTTCTCGGATTTATTAAACGCAACACTAAACATTTCACATCAGTGAATTGTCTTCGTTCCCTCTACTTTACATTAGTGCGATCAATTATCGAGTATGGAGTTGTGGTATGGCACCCATACCTTGCAAGACACCAGCATAAGCTAGAACAGGTACAAAATTTATTCCTAAGCTACTTAGCATTTACGAGTAAAACTGACGTGTCCCCACATGACTATGTCCAACTACGTAAAATGTTTAATATCCCATCTCTCTCTACGCGTCGCACCGATATAGATGTACACTTTTTAACTTCCCTTCTAAATGGTACTTTAGACGCTCCTAACTTACTTGCTAAAATTCCATTTAAAGTTCCTACCCGTGGAATACGAAACCTAGACCAGTTTTATGTTCCCCATCACTCTACTGCCTATGGTTACAATCATCCACTTCACAGAATGCTCAGAGTTACTAACTTAAATATACCTTAGCTGTTTTGGCTGCGTTCTCAGGCTGCTCTTGTTATTTGTACGCTCTAGTTTTTGTATAGAGTTTTTATGCTTATTACTAATTTGTTATCTAATTGTTATTACCTACATATTATGTATTATTGTTTAACTGCCGATTGGCGTAAAATATATATAAATAAATAAATAAATAAATTACCATGGAAACTAATAAAATGTAAAAATTACATAATTTTCACTAGGTAGGTATATGAATATGATATACAATTAATGGTCTCCAAAATGTGTTTATTTTAGTTTTTGTGCCAGTACTTATTAGATATAAATAACACTTAGCCACTAGGTATTACCCAAATTAAAATATGTTTATGTATTTTATTGAAAACAATTATCTAACAATTATTAAAACTAACGTTTACTAATAATTGACTACAATTATATTAAGAATCGTTAGTCGTATTTTAAAATTGAAAAGTGAACAAATTGTAGAAATCGAGCACATTAATTCATGATATACAGTGTATTATCATAATATAATATACATATTATGTACATTATCTGTATTCATAGGCAAAATTTCAACTTTTGACTTGGGGGGGGGGGGGCTGAATATATTAAAAGCAAGTAGACCATTGCAATATAGCATATTAAAACTGTATGTCCTAGGTTTTTTGGTGGAGGGGGGGGGCTAAGGCTTAGTTTATTAAAACTTATGGGTTTTCTTACTTGTCAAAGAAATAGATATTCTCTGTAATGTTTATTGTTTAAACTTAACACGTTCGTCCGATTGCAACTTTTCATCTTCAGTTTAGTTTCGATTTCGTATTGATGATTATTTTGAACAAAAAAGTCACTTTAAAATAACAATAAATAATAGTTCAATAATTTGTATATTACATTATATATTTTCTTATACGTGATTTTAAAGCAGTTTAAATTAATAATTTTAGTTTGGAAATATCTAGTACAGGAAAATTTAAACCACAGTATTACCTAACCTAACCTACGGAGAATACAACGGATATCACAAATAGGCCTTTTGCAGAAGGTTTCTACGGTAATCTTTCACACAATAGTCACATTGTTCCATTTATGGATTATATTATAATATTATAGTGCAGTGGTGGCAAATTATTTAATTGTCAAAAATTACCTCTATTTTCGTGCGTGTCATTAAATTATCGTAAAACTCGGTATCAAAATTAAATTTATTTAATCTTTTCTAAAAGGCGTCAATGATACTGGAAAATTAATAACATTGTGATGTTATTTATTATTAAAAATAAAAATAATATATATAATATGAATATTTGGGCACCTTGCGCACGCTTACTTGTCAGTAATATAAAAAAATATTATATGCTGAGATTTGAAATTCCTTTTTGTCAATACCTACTTTTATAAGTTTATTATTATTGTTTGATTTTGTTTATTTCAGTGTAGGTATAAACATTGTACCTATACATTGTTTATGACCATCATAACTAATTAAATCTATGCTTTTATAATATAATATTAAATAAAACTGTATTACACGACAGAGGAAATTTATTATAAATATGTAATACAGTTTATTGTGCATCTATACATAGCAATTTTACCGAATATTTAACCATTTGAAAATGTAATTTTGTGTATAAAATATAATATTAATATGTAGCCCACGTACCTGGTAGGCATACAAAATTATTAACTCTTATTTTAACATATTTAACGTATTTCTATAATTTCAATAATAAAATAACAGTGACAATATTGACACCCTCACTAAATTAATCTATAATTTTAGGGCACACGAATTTTTTATTTACCTGGAATTTAGGACGGCACTAGCTATAATGTATGTTTACCTACACGTAGTTACATAATATTAATTATTATTATTGAGTGTTGGCTACAAACATAATTTAAAACGTTAAAAAACATTTTATTCTTATGTTATATTATAATAAGTAACTATGCTGGCCAAATAATGTGTCTGGAAACCAACCTATTTTCACTGTTTATTTATTATTAATATTTATATTGTTTCAGTCTTGTTTCAAAACCTTTTAAACTATATAAGTACATCAGTTTTTACTTTCACGAATTTTATTTCTATTTTTCCGATTGCTGTTTTAATTTGTAATTTCTTATTATTTAAAATTGATTTTATCTTTCCATCTTTTAGTTTGTGAAGGATTTATTGTTCATTTTATTTTCAATATAAAACCATTACAGAGTTTTAAATTCAAAGATCAACAAATCAACAATGAAAGCAGCTTTCCACAATCAAAAGTTTTTTTTCATCAGAATACGGATCCAAAATAGTTGTATGTACCTCAATGATTAATACATTTTAAACAATAATATCGAAAAGTTTTTGAGTTGGCGTGTTTTAGCATGTTTTCATTAAGCAGTGTCGATTCCATATAATAAAAATAATATCTAGATAATATTATTATTATATTAGATTATATTTAACTCAATAAATATATATAGATTGATATGAGGATAGAATAATTAAATTTCTCTAGACAAATATTGTGTAGAAAATACTTTTTTTTATCTAGATTTGTATCTAACGTTATAGAATTCTGATAAATAGTTCATATTGAAACCAAAAATCTAAAAAAATATAAACCTAGTTGTTTTTTACGGATATTTCAAGTTAAATTTTAGTGATTTTAGTAACTTTTATATAAGTTAAAATTTAAACGGAATTACATTTTAAAACCCAGAATTACGATTTTAGTTGTACCTAATTTAAAAATATTATTCGTAGGTATATGAAACTGTTAGGGTACATTATTATATTTTATGCACACAATGACATTTTCCAATGTAATTTTTTTGCCAAAAATGAATTTAACCTGTTGTTGTACTAATTCATTAATGCCTTAGACCTAGTAAAATAAGTTTGGCACTTTAATCAATTGAATAATATCAACAAATATAAGTACCCTTAATAATATTATTGGCTGACAGACCGTCTTAGCTCAGAATTGTTTTTCGTATTGGATACAATGATTTCATATCATACCCCGTCGTATTTACTTATCAAACTAATAAGACTGTTGAACAAAAATATTATGATGATTCATGCTTGTTTCATTTTTTGACTTGCAATTATTTTGTAACATTTCATGTGTCTCATCCCCTAAACGGTTTATTCTGGATGTTAATAATTCAAGTGATTATTGTGATACAGCCCAGCTATTAATGTTATTATTAATTTTTACTCATATACCTGTAATATATTGATAGCAAGTACTGTGGTAATATTATATTTAATGCAAAATAAGACTGAACTAGTAAATGATCATTGACAAAAATACAAGTGCATTACACAATGAGATTAATCTGGATATTTTTGTAGATTTTAATTATTTAAATCTTAGACATAAATTAGAAACTAGTTTATTTATTAATCTATATAAAATATATGTTATTAATTTGTATCTAGATATCACTCGACACTGGACGTAAGTCAAGGAGTATGGACAGCTCAGCCAAGGTGAGCTACTAGCTAGGTACCTAAACCAAGTAAGTGAGATAATATTAAATAGATTTTGTAAATATAATATATCATATATGCAATATTATTTTCGCACATTTGTTTAATAAACATAAAGCATTTTTTGTATTTATTTTAATAGTATACAGGGCCACATTTAGTCCGTTAAGGGGGAGAACAATTGAGGGCTACAACTCATTTGCGCACATTTACCCTTTTTACAACTCATTTGCTCACAATTTACGAACAATAGAAACCTTTTTTCAAAGAAATTTATCCACGTACATAATCTGCGTACCTCCAAATTTTCGAAAGAGTCATTACTGTTCGTTGAAAATTATTATACTCAAACAATATTTTCCTTAACCTTATAAGCTTAGGACCTTCTCTCTCATCATATTCTGATGTTACTTAAATTATGTTATTTGACTAGTGGGTTTAAAAATGTTGTTTGAACTATATTTTAGAACAGCTTCCTTAGAAAGCCATTATTTACAACTTTTTTCAAATTACAAATTACAATCTGGTACTTACAAAAATGTATACAAAAAAATCATTAAAATTTACAAATTGCACAAATTACAATTATAATCATTTTTCATTTCAGAATATTAATTTATTTATTTGTTAATACATATTTATTATTAATACGTTTGCATTAAAAATGCTAAGAGATCAATTTTTTTGGGTTTGTAATCAAAATATATTATTTTCATATTTTTTTCATTTATTTTTCATATAATTTTGTTTTTTTAATATTTCTATTACTACTCACAGGTATTTTTTTTTTAAATTCAATTTTAATTTATTCTTCAAGAATATAATGGGCCCCACTGAACATGTACGTGGGGGGCCCATGAGTTCACAATTTGAAATATAAATACATTAAAATATAGTTCTTATAAATTAAATATTTACAATTTGTAATATATATTTCTCACATACCTAACTATAATATTAATAATATAAATAATATATATTTTCTTCTCTTTGTTTATATAATATAGTATTATTTAAAAAATTGTGTAGTTAAATAATACAATATAATATGGTAATATAAAACTTAAACTAACAATAATTTCTAAAGTCGTACAACTAATATGATAAATAATGCAGTAATTATATACGTTTGTTATGAGTCTGTCTATATTTTGTTCTTGTAATAGCCAAAGTGTAATTATTTATTTTAAGAATCATAAAAGAGTTGCTGTGTTTTATTTCTATTGATGGTATATTGTTAATTTTTTTAGCATAGTTAAAGTACTTTGATATTAGATATTTGCCTAGTTTTGAGTCCGTGTTCAATTTTAAAAGTAAGGTTATTTTTAGTTATGTCAAGTACCAATGCTTTATAAAACAATTTTTTTATTGGTAGTACATTCATGTTATTATATAAATATTTTGAGTGGTATCTGGAGTCTTTTTTTAGAATAATTTTTAGTATCTTGTTTTGGATTTTTTTTAATGGATCCATAGTAACCATCATACGTAACTCCCCATATACAAATACTATAATTAATTATGGATTCTATTAATGCTTGATACA
>CARXXK010000095.1:0-29877 GCA_949089665.1 Macrosiphum euphorbiae | reverse complement strand
AACTGTATTTGAAATATATATTGGGGAAACAGATGGGCCCCCAAAACCAATGGGCCCTGAGACTGAAACCCTCCTTGACCCCCCCCCCCCATAATCCGGGATTGGACACACGGTGCGCTGCAGCCGACTTCGTGCGGTTCGCTGACGACATGCGGTTCGCTGCGTAACTGGCGGTTCGCTGACGACGTGCGGATCGCTGACGGCGTGCCGTTGCGCTCGGGACGTTCGGTTCGCTGACGACGTATGGTGCCTTGACGACGTGTGGTTCAATGACGACTCTAGGTGCGCTAAAGAAGTGTGATTCGCGTGATAATTCATACATTTTCCATTAGAGGCTAGATATTCCCATTGGGTGCTTAATATTTCACACTTTCACAGACAAGCTATTTATTATAAAATCATTCATTTCACACATACAACTTACTGTAAAAGATTTTCTTAAAATGTGGACTATGCCTACCGGGGACACCACAATAAAAAAAACGCGCCACGTATAATACCTCTTGCGTTTAAACAACATGGACGATGTAATGTCTTACGTTTAACAAGCAAATGGTGGTGTGGAAATTTATGCACATCTTTGTCATCATGAATCGTGTGATACTAATAGTTGCAATAAATAATTGCAGAGACTTATTACATATATAAAAGTGATCTTAGTTTAAAATAATTTGGATTTAGAGATAATGTGGGATTCTAGGAAGAAATTTCACACTTTTCTAACTTTGTGAAGTGTTAGACAAAGAAAATGGATGATAATTTAGTTGTAGATTTAGATGAAAATTTTTCGCTGTGCATCGTCTCCGTACTATTCAATTTATTTTAATATTATTTAATTTAAGAATTTCGTTACTTTCTCGTTTATTCCATATTTTTTTTCCATTTCAGGCTAGATATTTCCTCGAAACAGGTGTTATGCTTATTTTATGATATGTTTCGAACAGTTATTATTTAAAATATATACTAAAAACAAGTCTCAAAGCGTCACAAACAGGAAATGTTAGATTTCATAATGACATTAAAAAATAAGGGAAAGTACGAGTGCCTATAAGCTGCAGGCTTCGATTATTATATTAATTACTAGATTTTGTAGCTCTCTACCATCATTACAAGCTTACTTACAGGTGGTAGATAGATTCATCTTATTAAATTCTTGTAAACTTGTTCTTTTGAGCTCTATATAATTTATAATAAATTAATTTTATTTAATAAAAAAAAAAAAATTACATGTGTCCGCGATATTGTCTGACTGGAAAAACCGACATTTTATAGTAATTATCGACGGTTGAATTTACTCTAAAACTTAGACGTACACGTATACACCTATAGGCTAGATAACCTTGCTAATTTTTTTTTAAATTATTGTAATTTGTAGTTCTACTTAGGCGAGTCGTCAATGTCTAACAAAAATGAAATTAACATGGACAATACTCCCAAAACCTACGGCCCAAAGGCTACGGTGGCACACGTTGGTATCACATTATAATATATGTATACAAACCTTTTTTAAAATATAAAACAAACTAAAACAACTGCAATTTTTTCGCTATAACAGCGCAGAACCTTCTTTTAATTGGATTGGGCTTGGAAATAGGAATGCCCACAATTGTTATTCAACAATTATATCGAAATTCGGAGAGTGAATTCTAATTAACATTAACTGAAGTTTCGTGGTATGGTTATTATATAATATAAATAATAGATTTACAGTTTAGGTTAAGTATACATTTGTAAGTAATGGAAATACTCTAGACGTTGAAAAAAAGGATTATTATACTTACCCAACTCAAAATAATTGATTTATTCTATAATATTGCTCTCTATCGAGTCTTAACTGTTTTCTAATAACTCACACCACATCACAATATGTGTTAGCAATAATAGTTGTTGTGGGTACTAACCGACCGACCCGACTCTCTAAAAACAAATCCAGCCACATTGTAGATTTGATTTTATTTTTATCATTGTTCTTGTAACATTTAACAATTATGGATAAGAAAAATAATAATGATAATAATAATGGATTATACATAAAGTTAGGTACAATTTATTATTATTTATAATGATGAAAATATTTGAACAACTAACATGTATTTGATTCTAATTTATGTAGTTATTAGTTCATTGAGATTTCAGAACATGAACTATCTAAGGTAACCAAAAAAAGGGTTAAGATTATTAAAAAACTAGAGGTTCGCTATTTAGTGAGTTTATCAAATTGAAAATCAGAACACTGCACTACAATACGTTTCACGAAATTGTACTCAGCTTATATGCGTCGTTTTTGTGATAAATTGTGGAGTATAATAATATTATTGTAGGTACCTATCAATATAATATTATACAAACTGTTGTTCGCGCACCAGTTCAAATCATCCACACTCTGCCGCATCAAATAGGTACGCTCAATTATACATTTATATTTTTTACTATTATACAGAGAGTATATTGTTTATATTTCATCCGACCGGAAGTTTTCTATCGGGATTCCTGCAAGAAAGATATGGAAGGAAACAGTGCATGATTCTCGCCAACGTCCCCAGTATTTTCGGATGGATATTGCTGTACTACACACACTCCACAGTTTCACTTTACTCGTCCACCGTGCTGATGGGCTTGGGCATAGGATTCAGCGAAGCCTCGATATCGTCGTACGTCGGCGAAATAACCGAACCGAGACTCAGGGGATCGATGGCTTCATTGGCGTGTAAATCGTCTATTCTTGGAGTGTTGTTGACTTACTTTTTGGTATATTAATTCGAATGGAGAAACGTCGCATTGCTGAGTACACTTTGTCCGATCACGTGTATATGCCTTGTGATTTTGGTACCTACATATATGTTTGTTGTACGTATAAGTTAATTTTAATGGTACTGCTTGTATTTCTTATAGATTCCAGAGTCTCCAGTGTGGCTGGTTTCCAAAGCGAAAAACGAAAAAGCCGAAAATTCCTTGTGTTGGTTAAGAGGATGGGTAGAACCCGAAATTGTCAAAACCGAACTCCTTGAACTCATCCGATATAACGAAGTACCTGGAACTCATCGAAGAACGGCCGATGTTAATCGTAGGAATTTATCATCAAAATTAGCCGAGCTTAAGGATCCTTCGGTGTACAGACCTTTTATATTTATAATGTTTTATTTCCTGATTTCCGATATCGTTAGCAGTGTACCTTGGAGACCGTAGGTATACCAGTAAAATCGTGACAGAAGTTGGTATATCGAATAATCAAAGTTTGCTTTTGGTAAATATAGGTACTACGGAAATATATACACTTTTATAGGTAAAATAATAAATATTTTTATTGAAATATTTCCAGGTAGTTTTTGCTGTAGTACAAACTATTGGATCCTCGATAGTTGTATTGACCGTCCATTATCTGGGGAAAATTTTTTTGACTAATTTGACATTTTTTATCAACACATTATTGATGTTTCTATTCGGTATCTACATTGTAGCAATTAAGAATGGCTATATATACTCAATTACTTGGATTCCTATAACTTATATATTATGTGGCATTAACTTTTTTGGAGCTTCAGTCATTATTTTGCCATGGATGTTACTTAGTGAAGTTTACCAAACAAATAAAGCTCATTAAAATTATACATTTTCTTACACAAAAATTTACTATTCTTAGAAATATAACAATAAGTCAGTTGACGAATATGTTTAAATAAAATCAACAAGTTATACTGAGAGTCGGTATAGTATTTATGGTGGGGAGAATGTAGGGGATTTTTATTCCCCCACTAAATATAATTTATAATATTCTAATATAGGTACCTCATCAAATAATTTTTGATTCAAGATAAAAATGTATTACTGTCCGTATGTTTGTACTTTTGTAGCTTATAGACCCAAATACTACTCCACCGTTTTTGACAAATATTCGCTATATTTGTTGATAGTCACCATATTATGTACCTATAGGTAGTTAGAAGGAACAGAGTACTTGTACGAATATTTGATATTTGATATTTGTTCTTCGCTACCTCCTGGTGCATTATCGGTGACACGAAACAACGATATACGTTATGTGTTCGTAAAATAAATTATTCGTTAAATAATTCCCAAGGGGGGGGGGGGGGTGGTCTACTTGGCTGGTCAAGTAATTTGATGATTATTCGAGCATTAGAGAATTGAAAGCCGATATAATATTATATATACATATATTATTATAATATTTTAATATAGCTGTGTTACCTACCCATTAATTATAAATTATTATTATGTAATAGTGTAGTACTAACATTTACTAAAAGTAGATTACAACATAGTACATTTTTGATGATGATTATGATAATTAGAGATAGTAAGTACAATATTCTATACACACCGAAGTATAATATCTATGTAGGTACCTAATTTTAGGGAATATTGTTTATTTTTATAGTTGACATATAAATTACGAATCAGCAATCAGGTATATTCCGTCCTTTTAATAATTTAATCTAATTGCAGTTGGTTATGATTTTTTTTTCAGAGCCCGAGGTATTGCGACTGGGTCATCTGCAGGATTGTCTTATTTATTAATATTCATATTAACAAAATCATACATAGAAATAGAGATTCTATTGACCTTGGAATACACTATGGTTCTCTTTGGTTGTTTGGGCATTTTTGGATCACTCTACTTATACTTTTATTTACCAGAAACGGAAAATAAAACACTATTAGAAATCGAAGAATTTTTAACATAAAATTTACAAATAAAGCTATTTATAATAATTAAACATATCATTAATAAATGTAGCTAGTTTTGTTTTTAGAATATCATGAAATGCATTTACTTGAAAATTCATAATTCCAATTTAAAGCTACATTGTGTCACATATCCGACATACCTACTTAATTAAGTCAGTACTATTCTGTGATGTGAAATATTTTTTTTAATTACCGTATACATTATTTCCTTTATTAAAGCAAATATTTTGACGTATAATCATAATATATTGTGCATTAAAATTAACGTAAATGTTTGGACGCCAAACAATTTATAATAAAGTGGGTAAGTGGATGTCGCTCTGATGTACAGTAGGTTACAAGTGGGTCAATGTATAAAGTGGTGGAGAACGATTCCGCAAAGTTTGCGGAATCGTGTTGATTTTAATAGCCACTGATAAACATTATACATACACGACTCCGCAAATGTAATATATATATACGATTCCGCATAATTATTATAAATGCAACGTTGCCATTCCGAAAACAAAATAATATTTTTAAATTTCAACGAAATAACTATTTGCTTGGTTAAGCTTGGTTGTAATATGAAGTAATCTTGTCTAAATTTTTTAGGTTGTATATGGTTACAGTAAAAACATTGGTAATATATAACAACATTCAGCGAAAATGTCATTTAAATTTGGTATTTTTTTTAGAGATATGGTTCCTACAATCCTGCTGTATAGTATAGTTGTTAAGCCATAGCTAAATAATAAATAGGTAGCGTACATTTCCGGTGAACATTTTCCTTTTTGACTGAGATAAAAAAACTGTTAGGGAAAACCATCTATTAAAATGATTGATATCAATCATAGCATGAATGATCGATACATTAACTAATAAAATAAATTATTATTAAACAAATAGTTAATGCATTTAGGTTCCTAATCAGTAATCATTTAAAAGAACTATTAACATATGTTGTTTCACATCGTGATATGAAACAAAACAATATTATTGTTAATTTTTGAATATTATTTATTATATATTATTTTTTTAATGAACAATATACCTATTATATAAGTATAATTATATATTTGTAATTAAATATTAATAATGTTCATATAAAAATGTATTAGTATTCTATTTTTTTAATTTTTTTGTTAATCAGTATAAACTTTACTTTGTAACGATTATTATTATGATGTATAAGCTCTATGTCGTGTATAAATTTGATATTATACTGTGTTGGCTATTATCTAAATAAACATTTTATATTGTATTGTGTATTACTGTGCTGGCTATAATATTATTATTATTATTATTATTATTATTAAAGTAGGAAGCTGGTGAATATATTGTTTATTTTTTGACGACGATAAACACTTTGTAAATGTTTAATCGAATACAATTAGTTTATTTATATTGTAATAAATTTCGACAGTGTTTTTTTAATAATTGTATCGAATAAGTTTTTAACTATTTTAACTTTGGTTTTTTTTACTATAGTGTTATTAAATTAAAGTAATGTTTTCAATTTGATTTTTGTCCACGACTTAAAATAGCTGCCGACACAGAAACTAGCACCCTAAGTTTCAAGCATGAAGTCAACCAGTATTATTAAGATGTGGCTGAAGCTGGTCCAAGTTATGCTAAAGGTATGGTTTTAGTTAAATTCCATTTTACTTGAGTATTAATAATACTTAACGTACTTAAAATTAGTTATAGAACGATAGGTGCACTTAGGATTGATTCGATAATCCAGATTTATTAAAAACCGAATTTTAGTGAAATATGTTACAGGCGGAAAGCCCAAGGACTCATCGTTATAAAATGTTTAAAATTTGTACGAGATTAAATTTCTTTCAACATTAAAATCCTAAGAAAGCCTATGGCTATCGTATTAAATATTTGAAATCATAGGCGTTATACTTATATTTGAGAAATGGTGCATTTTGCTATTTTTTTTCTTGTGGAATTTGGTTTTAAAATGCCAATAATAATTTCTAGTGCTAATACTTGATATTATATAAAAACACAAATATAATAAAAATATGCATAATATACATTAGAAACACAACATGATAATAAAAAAAAATAAATGGATAATTAGGTAACGAATTCAGTAAATCTAATAAAAATTACATAGGTACCTACTTATATTAAGGTAACGTCCCAGGCTTATATTTTATTTTTATTGTTGTGATTTTTCTATAATCACTGTATCTTTTAGTAGTTATCGCTAGTTATTAGGTACTTACTTATGTTCTACTCGAAATAACATATTTACAGTCAAAATTTATGTCATACAAATTCATCAGCCAGACAAATTATTTTTAAATGTTTTTAATCTTTTAATTGTAATTCATATACAATAATTTCAGTATTTGTTAAATTTAACTTTTTTACTTTCTATATATTTCACTGTAATGATTACCTATATATTAAGTGATTAAGCACATTTTTGTTAAAAAAAGTATTTTTTACCCATTGAAATTGAATAAAAATAGATGAAAAATAGTTTGTTCGCGTAACAATAGTTTTTAAAAACATTACAATTATGTATATAATTTTTAATTTGACAGCTCATTTCGACAAACCGTATAATTTTGGTGAACCGTAGGCAGCATTTGAAATGTAAGGTGCAACTTGTATATTAACGCCTGTAGAGATTTAAGCGCAAAATAATAATATAAAGTGTCAATTTTTAATTAGTTATAGTTTGTCGTTAGGGTTACCTACTTAATCGGTTTCTAAACATATTGAAGTTATTCTATTGTTGGGTTATTTTATCGGTTTTTAACTGTTAAATTATGTTAGTTTTAAGAATCATGTATTTCTGTATAGAAAATGTTAAATAAGTGAAGTTGATAAAGATGAACACGTCGTGTACCTTTATTTAAGTAAACAAAGACATGTAAGTTTACAAAAACTATTCACGTAGTTACCTATACTATAAATATTAGATGGGTAGAACCCGAAATTGTCAAAACTGAACTCCTTGAACTCATCCGATATAACGAAGTATCTGGAACTCATCGAAGAACTTCCGATGTTAATCGTAGGAATTTATCATCAAAATTAGCCGAGCTTAAGGATCTTTCGGTGTACAGACCTTTTATATTTATATGTTTTATTTCGTCGCCTCAGAATGAAAAGGTTCTAAATCAATTTTTTTGAAAAATGGTTTTTTTGCATATAATCATTTATAATTTTTTGTTGTATAATTCAATCTTGAAATCGGATCGATCCGTTGATTATTCAATGAGATACAGAGAATGAAAAGGTTCTAACTCATAAAAACGTGAATGATAAGCGCGAAACCGAGAAATATCAGTTACAACCTTTTCATTCTAAACAATAATTAAGAATGAAATAGTTCTAAACGGTCTTAAATGTAATATCTCAGAATGAAAAGGTACCGTTATAATACGGTTATACCACTGGTACAATATAAATTATTATTGTGCCATAATAAAATATTATTCCAGCATTCCAGCATAAATTTAGCGTCTATTTTTGTTTTGTTGAGGTGATAAGGTAGGTAATACCTACATGCCACATGTATATAGTACCTACTTTAGTATTATAAGAAATGGTACATTTAAATTTGAATTACGTTTTTGACATTTTTCATTATTGTGAATTATGATTTATGCCGTTTAATTTATATTGTTGCGTTTTCAATATACCCCCCTTCCCTACACTAATTGCGCCAATGGACCATACAATTGTAACTTATTAGTTATTACTTATTACTTATAGTAGGTATGTCCAGGCACATACACAACAAAAAAAAATTCCGGGGGTGGGGGGGACCCTCCGCCCACTACATATACGGGCATGTTATAATATAATAATACTTAACTTAAAAACTAAAAATATTGCATAATAAAAAAATGTATAATTTATAACATAGTTTACACTAGAAGTTGGTATCACTGCATAGAAAAAATGATTCAAATCAGAATGAAAAAGTTCTAACTAAATAAATAATTTTTATTTTCAGAATGAAAAAGTTCTACACCAGTAAAATCGTGACAGAACTTGGTATACCGAATAATCAAAGTTTGCTCTTGGTAAATATAGGTACTACGGAAATATATTATACACTTGTATAGGTAAAATAATAAATATTTTTATTGAAATATTTCCAGGTAGTTTTTGCTGTACTACAAACTATTGGATCCTTGATAGTAGTATTGACCGTCCATTATCTGGTTAAAAGGTTTTTTACTAATTTGACATTTTTTATCAACACATTATTGATGTTTTTATTCGGCATCTACATTGTAGCAATTAAGAATGGCTGTATCTACTCAACTCCTTGGATTACTTTAACTATATTATGTGGCATTAACTTATTTGGAGCTTCAGTCAATATTTTGCCATGGATGTTACTTAGTGAAGTTTTCCCAAACAAGTAAAGCTCATTAAAATTATACATTTTCTTACACAATAATTTACTATTCTTAGAAATATTACAATAAGTCAGTTGATGAATATGTTTAAATAAAATCAACAAGTTATACTGAGTCGGTATAGTATTTATGGTGGGGAGAATTTAGGGGATATTTATTCCCCCACCAAATATAATTTATAATATTCTTATATACCTAGTGTATATAGTATTAAATTTTATAGGGAAAAAAATGTCTATATTAATACAGTTGTTTTTCTTTTTTTTTTAAGAATTTATCTAGACACACGGTAGCGTGTCAAGCCAAGTTCTAGCTAACAGAACTGGCGAGCAGCACCGTGTGTAATATTACACGAACCATTTGGAGCCACTTTTGACCCCCTCATAACTCAAAAACTATTCCACATAAACATGTCAAATTTGGCTCATATATTGAGACTAACGAGATACATATGTGCTCTATATTTCATAAACACACTTCAAACCGTTATTTAGATATTAACATCCGAAAATCGTCATTTTTATCACTAACTGACCTATAGATCAAAATTCTAACCCAGTTCCAGATGACCTAGAAAGTTCAAATTTGGCATACAGATAGGTAGTTAGGTAAATACAAAGGAAAAAATCAGAAACTTGAAAATTTTTAATTTAAAATTTTTTAATTTTTAATTTTTAATTTTTTAATCAATTGATTTTATTATAATTTTGCAATTATTTTATCTATTATGTTTAATTTTTCAATTAATTAATGAATTTCCTCTAATTTAATGTAATGTTGACTTAAATAACCTTTCCCATATCGCCGCTCCAAAAATACGACTAGCCGAATATGTGTCGATATTGTCGACCCGCGCGCAGCAACATACTTTTTTTTCTATCTATATGTATGTAATTAATATTATTTTTTTTAAATATTACAATTAAAATAATTAAATAATTATTCTTACAAATTATGAATTATCCACCCAACAGTAGAAACTACAGTCAATAAAATTATGATAATTAAAAATATACTCAAAAAGAGTTAAAATAATTGTATACTAATTTTACATATACTCTGTATATACAATAGAAAATATTTTATAATAAATATTATTAATGTTATACGTTAGTAACTGAATTATAGTATTTAGTAATAAACTTTATTTATAGAATACGTCATGGTAAATTATTGTAAAAATAATATAAATAATATAATATAAATACAATAGTTTAATAAAAACCATTTGGAAATAATTTTATTATGAATAAATAGCTATTAAAAATTTACATACAAAAAGTAATGATATCCCAACAAAACATATATGTAAAATGATAGCCAAGTTCAATTATGTAAAATATGCTTTGATTGTTGACTTCAACGACAAAAGAAGTGAGATCTAAATGGATGCCAAGTTCAATGGTCAGTCCTGAAATTTATTTATAACAACATGAAATATAATTTCTTCTTATCACTTAGGATAATGTTTTGAAGCCTAAGGTCTGACTTGGCTAGTTTCTATATACGAATTATGTTATAGCCTTCGCAAGTTCTAAAAAGTTGGGAGTTCTTTTTTATTCTTCTAAAAATTTGGCTTCCTCTTAGAAACTAGCTATCGAACATAGTGCTCTTCCATGACTGTTTTAGTAGGTACTAGATGATAATTCGTAAAATATGGAAACTAGCCAAGTCAGACCTTAGGCTTCAAAACATTATCCTAAGCGATAAGAAGAAATTATATTTCATGTTGTTATAAATAAATTTCAGGACTGACCATTGAACTTGGCATCCATTTAGATCTCACTTCTTTTGTCGTTGAAGTCAACAATCAAAGCATATTTTACATAATTGAACTTGGCTATCATTTTACATATATGTTTTGTTGGGATAGTGGTTTCTTAATGGTGTACATAAAAATATATGTTAGGACTTAAAATTGTGATATCCATCAAATAATTTTTAATTCAAAATAAAAATTTATTACTGTCCGTATGTTTGTACTTTTGTAGCTTATAGACCCAAATAATACTCCACCGTTGTTGACAGATATACGCTATATTTGTTGATAGTCACCATATTATGTGCTTATAGGTAGTTAGAAGGAACAGAGTAGGTACCTACTTGTACGAATATTTGATATTTGATATTTGCTATTTGTTCTTCGCTACCTCCTGGTGGATTATCGGTGACACGAAACAATGATATACGTTATATGTTCGTAAAATAAATTACTATAAATAAATTATTCGTTCAATAATTCCCAAGTGGGAATGGTCTACTTGGCTGGTCAAGTAATTTGATGATTATTCGAGCATTGGAGAATTGAAAGCCGATATAATATTATATATACATAAATTATTATAATATTTTAACATAGGTAGCTGTGTTGCCTACCATTAATTATAAATTATTATGTAATAGTGTAGTACTAACATTAACTAAAAGTACATTACAACATAGTACATTTTTGGGGATGATTATGATAATTAGAGATAGTAAGTGCAATATTCTATACTCACCGAAGAATAATATCTATGTAGGTACCTAATTTTAGGTAATATTGTTTATTTTTATAATTGACATATAAATTACGAATCAGGTATATTCCATCCTTTTAATAATTCAATCTAATTGCAGTTGGGTATGATTTTTTTTTTCAGAGCCCGAGGTATTGTGACTGGCTCATCTGCAGGATTGTCTTATTTATTAATATTCATATTAAAAAAATCATACATAGAAATAGAGATTCTATCGACCTTGGAATACACTATGGTTCTCTTTGGTTGCTTGGGCATTTTTGGATCACTCTATTTATACTTTTATTTACCAGAAACGGAAAATAAAGCACTATTAGAAATCGAAGAATTTTTTACATACAATGTACAAATAAAGCTATTTATAATAATTAAACATAGCATTAATAAATGTAGCTAGTTTTGTTTTTAGAATATCATGAAATGCATTTACTTGAAAATTCATAATTCGAATTTAAAGCTACATTGTGTCACATATCCGACATACCTACTTAATTAAGTCAGTACTATTCTGTGATGTGAAATATTTTTTTTAATTACTGTATACATTATTTCCTTTATTAAAGCAAATATTCTGACGTATGGTCATAATATATTGTGCATTAAAATTAACGTAAATGTTTGGACTCAAAAACAATAAATAATAATAAAGTGGGTAAGTGGATGTCGCTCTGCTGTACAGTAGGTTACAAGTCAGTCAATGTATAAAGCGGTGGAGAACGATTCCGCAAACTTTGAGGAATCGTTTTGATTTTAATAGCCACTGATATACATACACGACTCCGCAAATGTAATATATATATAGTATTATATACACGATTCCACACAATTTTAAATGCAACGTTGCCATTCCGAAAACCAAATAGTACTTTAAATTTCAACGAAATAACTATTTGCTTGGTTAAGCTTGGTTTTAATATGAAGTAATCTTGTCTAAATTTGAAAATGTACGTAAATAATAACTGTAGTTTTATATTTTTTAGGTTGTATATGGTTACAGTAAAAAAATTGGTAATATATAACAATATTCAGCGAAAATGTCATTTAAATTTGGTATTTTTTTTTAGAGATACACAAAAAACAAAATAGTTTTTTTTTCGAAAAATAGTTTTGCATAAAAATCTCAGTTCTTAATGACAGTTTTGAAAACTATTTGGAATTTTTACTTTTTACCCCAAAGTACTAACTAGATTCACTTTTCTACAAGAAATATGTTGTTGAAGAAAATTCAAGCATTTTTACTGTCCCAAACGATGATGACAGACATAAATAAAGAGAACAAATGGTTCCTACAATCCTGCTGTATAGTATAGTTGTCGAGCCATAGCTAAATAATAAATAGGTATCGTACATTTCCGGTGAACATTTTTCTTTTTGACTGAGATAAAAAAACTTGTAGGGAACCATCTATTAAAATGATTGATAATAATTATCAATCATAGCACGAATGATGGATACATTATCTAATAAAATAAATCATTATTAAACAAATAGGTAATGTATTTTGGGACCTAATCAGTAATCATTTAAAAGAACTATTAACATATGTTGTTTCACATCGTGATATGAAACAAAACAATATTATTGTTAATTTTTGAATATTATTTATTATATATTATTTTTTTTAATGAACAGTATACCCATATTATATAAGTATAATAATATATTTTTAATTAAATATTAATAATGTTCATATAAAAATGTATTAGTATTCTATTTTTTTTTTTATTTTTTTTTTAAACTTATCTTTGTAACTATCTATTATTATGATGTATAAGCTCTATGTCATGTATAAAATTGATATTATACTGTGTTGGCTATTATCTAAATAAACATATTATATTATATTGTGTATTACTGTACTGGCTATAATATTATTATTATTATTATTATTAAAGTAGGAAGCTGGTGAATATATTGTTTATTTTTGGACGACGATAAACACTTTGTAAATGTTTAATCGAATAAAATTAGTTTATTTATATTGTAATTTGTAATACATTTCGACAGTGCTTTTTTAAATAATTGTATCGAATAAGTTTTTAACTATGGTTTTTTTATTATATTGTTATTAAATTAAAGTAATGTTTTCAATTTGATTTTTGTCCACGACTTAAAATAGCTGCCGACACAGAAACTAGCACCCTAAGTTTCAAGCGTGAAGTCAACCAATATTATTAAGATGTGGCTGCAGCTGGTCCAAGTTATGCTAAAGGTATGGTTTTAGTTAAATTCCATTTTCCTTGAGTATTAATAATTAGTATTAAAAACATTATTTTTTTAATTTTACAGAATTTTAGGTAGGTTACGTATTTACTATCATACAGATATTCAAAGATATCGCAAAAGACCAAAGCTGTGTCGTCTTCTCTGTCTTTCAGTCAGACCTAGTCGGACTTTGAACTATAGTGTGCCCCGTGCGGAGATCGCTACGTAACAAGTAAGACGAAGCTGAATATCATTACAACCAGACATTCAGTTCGGCCACTTTGGCCACTATCGGGGACAAAATTTAATGACGGAACCTGGCATTCCATCAACCGTCAACCATCAACCGTAGTTTAGAGTCTATGACCCATCCGACGACGGATCAGACCGGCTTTCCACTGAGCGGTATCCGACCGCTGTCCACTGGGAACGAGGCAGTCGTGTACACCATTGTAAGCCGGGTACATAACTTGGTGAACCAGGTTATACGTTGCGTGGTGCACCACCAGGCTCACTATGCGGGCGCCAATAGGTACACCGTACACCGTGTTAAACATAGGTAACCAGGATAGACTCTCCTGACACGTGTTGATGCTTAGACGTCAGAGTAACCGTTCTCGCCACAATGGTAGCTAAAGTCGCCTGGCCCGTGGCTGTTATACTAATTGTAGTCCGCTTCGTCTTAGGTACAATGACATTAGAAGATTCTCATTTCAAACCAATGACATAAAAACATATTTGGCGAAGTAACAAACGAAACCAGCCGTATGTACAAATGTGTAAATGTGTGAGTACCTACACTATCTTAGTACCTTATATAAGTTCTTGGTCACTTTGTACGGTCAAGCATTAAAAGTGCGAAACTCGGACATTTTGTACTGTCAGGTAAAAGGGTACATTTAAGAACGCGGACACTTCGTACGGTCGAGTGAACATTTTTATTTTAATTTTTAGAACGCAGACACTTTGTATTATTATATACCTACATAAAGTATATAATATTATTATAAATATAAGCTATATACCTAATATTAGTAGTATAATATAATATAACCTTGTATAATAGAAATTATTAAAATAGAAATTTAAAAATAAAAACTAAATTGTTATAAAATATTGTTCATTTTGATTATTATTAATGAACAATATTTTATAACAACTTAGTTTTTATTTTTAAATTTTCTAATCATTGATTATACATTTTAATTGTATTATATTATCAAAAGTTATGTTTAAGTAAAATAAAAATGTGTACAATATAAATATGCAAAATGACAAATAAAATATAATACTGAAAAAATCTTTAAAAACTTCATGTATAGTATAATATTGAAATATCTCAAAACCACAAGTCTTTATATTTCATATATTTACAATATACACCTTATGTATATAAGAATACAAAGTTCCCGCATTCTGTAATTTAAAGTTTTACCGGACCGTACTAAGTGTCCGCGTTCTGCAATATGCCTTTTTACCCGACAGTACAAAGTGTCCGCGTTATGCATTTGAAACAATGGACAATACAAATTGACCATTATTTACCCCTTATATAATATGACCATTGTTTTGAAAATGTGTGGGAAAAGACTCGAGTCGTACGTGTCACGGTACTAGTAAGTAAGTAAGTACCGAGTAGGCTGTAGGCATACGTACTTTACAAACATAATATAATCATTTAAATAAAATCAATGTATATTAATACATGTTAATTTTCAGATCAATTTTCCACAATTTTTCTTATTTTGTTATCATGCTTATTGTACTTTTTACGGCGTGGTTTACTTGATTCTGTCGATAAACGTTTTTCCAACCGTATAAAGCTGCTCAGCCAAACACCCAGCTAGAGTTTAGTAACGAAAATCCTACTTAATCAATAGATAAGGACTCTACCAATTTTATATTAATAGCAAAGTATGTACATGTAGTAAATACCTAGAAAATATAAATTAGTAGACTACTAGACTATCGTATACTAGACAACTCGTCTATGCTCAATTTGTATCTATGTGCAATAAAATATAAAATGTCAATCATGTCTTGTGTTAAGACTAAGTACATTGTAATTTGTAATAACTAATAACTAACCATAAAAAGTAGTTAGTGTAAAATTGTGGAAAAAACTCAAAAAATAAATTACAAAAAAAATGGAAAATAAATTAATGTAGGAAAACATTTATACCCTTAACATTATTTATAATTGAAGTAAAAATACAATTTTTTTTAATAATATAATCAAAAATGCATATTTGTTGCCGAGATAAATTTATTTGTATTTTGGATTTCCTATATTATGTTTAATGGTATAATATTAAAATGTGTAAATGGTAATATAGTTTAAATACAACTATTTAGGTTAAATATACTATAACTTATAACCATATAATATCAAGGAATATATTTGATAAGAACTTTTTATGATAAATTATAAAATTTTTATGAACATAATATACATCACTATACTTACTATTCCCGGCTATAATGTAAGGCTATTTTACCTACTATTAGTATTAATTCTTATCTTGAATATTCTACAAACAAAATAATATAAAAGTTTATAAATAATTATTATTTATTTATATTTTATATTATAAAAAAATAATATGCTGGCCAATGTGTGTTATTAATTTCCTTATAATCGATACAAGAAAATTGTTTATTTCTTGTTAATGTTTATATTTCAATTTCGTTAAAAAAAACATTTAAATTATATACGGAACAGTTTTAACTTTCATTTGAATAATATTAAATTTTTTTGATTGCCGTTTTAATTTGTAATTTGTTTAAGTTTTCCAAAATTATTCTTAACTTTCCTTACTTTCTTTAAGTTTGTTGAAAATGAATTGTTCTTTTTATTTTCAATATTTAAATATTCAGATACATATAGGTGCACACATCAACAATAAAATAATGCAATTTTAAATGAACAAAAGCTATTATTTATCAGAACATGGATCCAAAATAGTATTGTACGTACGTTGATGTTTCATAGCTATTGGGCAATATGGAAAAGTTAATGAGTCCACGTGATAGTAAGATATTATTTAAACTCAGCCAATAAAAATTTGGTACCCATAAACAGTATAAACCAAGTAAGTAATACAATTTTCTGTATTTTGTAAATACATGTATAATATTATATTTATTTAGTATTTTTTTGTAGTAGCATATAAAATAATATATAAGTAGGTAGGTGCTATAGATTTACACTTATTAGAGTATACTTACAAGTATAGCATCTAAATATATGCTATATATAGCACCTAAATAGTTTTTTTTTCTAACCCTCCGGACCCTCCTTCCCAGTAACTAATTCCCGACAGCTGGCTTAGAAGATGACCTGTGAAAATGACGAATAATACAGCAACCAGAGGTTTTAGGCTAATTGGTTTTAGATGAGGACGAAAATTGTCCGAGGTGCATCGGTACACATTATTCGTAATGAGTAAATTAATTATTGTATTTAATTTTCATATTGTCTTATCTCCCTGTCAAACACATCACAGACTATTGCCGGCTGGTCTCACTCACTTATTATTACCTGACTTTTTACGGGAGTTTTTTTTATTATTATTTCAAATATTATGTTGTTGTGTTTATAATTTTTTTATAATAATATTATGCATTGGTGTTAAAATTAGTTGAACAGTGGGAATCGTATTTTTAATTTCTTCTTTGAGTGATCTAAAATTATTTATTGCATTAATGGTATTGTATAGGCGCTAATCTCTGTGTACTTTTTTTTTATTAATATTATTTTATGTTGCACTATTATAATATTTTAGCGGTCTAAAATATTATAATACACATCCACTTTATCCATATTTCGTATCATGTGTGCAAAACGCCACTGTCTACATTGTAGTTTTGTAAAGCGTGTACCCCTCAATATTATCGTGGACTTGAAAACGCTCTCATTACCTATAACTTCAACTTAATAATAACGCTGCAGCATCTCAAATAGCTGTCTAATTATTCTCAATATAATATTATATCATTGGCAATTATTTATTATTACTTTAATATTATAATATATTATAGGGCCAGAACGCTATTGTATTTCTTTTTCAATCGTTATTTAAGTATTTTATTGATTGTTTGTCCAAAAAAGACTATACTTAGGTACTTAATTTCAGAGTTCATCTTTGGGCCAAGTTCCGTATATTTTAATTAATAATTTCTTATTATTCTTTCATTATAATCCATATGCTACGATTAATTTATGTTTTTTTTTATTTTTTGAATTATAAATATTATTATACAGCAACATATTTTATACTACCAGAAACTTCACACAGTAACACTATACACAATACACATAAACACATTAACCCATTTACCCACTTATACCCACTATGGCACCATGCACTGCACTCGCTGGTATAAGCAACCCTGGCTACTACCTTTTAAATACTAGTAAATAAATATATTGTGAAGAATCTTGGACAGGTTTGAATTTAAGTCAATGAATAGTGGATCCTGTCGGTAGTTGGTGTTATAGTGGTTGGTGACATAGAAATAGGATCTTAGTAACCATGTGGATGTTGAATGAAATTAGAGAAATAATAATAGTAATAATATAGTTATAGTAGTTATAATTATAGTTATAGTTATAGATATAGATATAATTATAGTTATAGATATAGTATTAGGAGTTAGGACAGTGTTGAATTTAAATAAGTATAAAGCTATCATCCTTTAAATAATTTCAAATTACTGTTATTATCAATAAGTTTTATTAACTATTCTCAGCCCCGTCACGTGGTCGTTATAAACTCAGGGAGTAAAAACGATTAACCCTCCTTAAATTATACCCATTCTCAAATCCCAAACAAAATTTGACCCACTTTTATATCCCTTTACTCGTATACCCGCAAATAATTGTACCCAGCTACTGTTCGTATATTAAATGCGTTTAAAGACCAGCGATAATACAGAGCAGAGGTGCCACCTACACATCAATGTAGCGAAATTGCATATACGTAGCGCCGGCTAACAGATGTTAATATTATAATGATTAAAATAATATTAATATGAATGTAATAATTAAAATTATTTTGCAGACCATAAAGTTCTTTTTCATGGGTAAGTTTTAGACTCAACAAAGCAAATTATACGTGAATCATATTAATATTATACCATGTCCACCGATTTTATTTCAACAGAATTTCTTAGTGAAAATATTTTATCAAATAAAATTTTTAAAAATCGGATAAGTGATTTGTCAGTCTGGGATATTATATTATATTATATTAATTATATTGTTATTATTAATAATACGATAAGAGCCGTTACGTAGATTTAAATGTTATAAATATTATATGCATTATTAGGTATAATATTTCGATATTTGTACTTAATAATATAGGTACTTGAGAAGTTTCAAGTCCCCACGAATATTATTTTAAATTACAACAATATAACTAAAATCATTATTCTCATTATTTAATATGTGATTGTGTACAAATTTAAACTTAAAATAATAATAATAAACTGTGTTTATATATTTTTTAGATTTTTTTGATAAGTTATGTTAGGTTTATATATTAAATGTTATATTTTATTAAATCTTAATATTTTTTCTCATATAGATTACACTTTTGAAGATGAAGATTGGATGTCTATTGAGATTATTATTATGACTTTGGTGAAGGTCCTATAATTTTACAAATGGCTATTTATTCTGGAATCAACACAAGTTAATTAATAGGTTACTTAAAATTAGATTAATTTTATAACGAAGTAAATATTTGTTTTTATAAAATTTTCTAACACTTTTACTGATACTTTTACACTTTTATTCAAATCTGCTTTCAAAAATTAATATCAGAACATTAAATTGGACGTAGTGATTGAAGTCGTGAGCTATGTTTTCGACCGAAAATTAATCACGCTCCAGCCCCCTTAATATGAGGCATGGAACACAATTCACAGAGACCCATAATATGGATAATAAATTATATAGTACCGTTTGATAACCTAAGTTACCGTCAACAAAAGCTCATGAGTTATGATAACATATAACATATTATATCAAGAGCGAAGAATAAAAATGTTCTATGTCCATTTTTTTCAAAAAATCGTTTTTTTGCATACATTTGTTTTTTCTATTGTGCATCTTTTTATTCGAAAACTACTCAGTGAGAAACAGAAAATGAAAATGTTCTATGTCATGAAAAAATACTGAATCGTTATTATATTGTTTTAGTTCCATAGAACTTTTTTATTCTGATAAGTTTACGTGAGTATGAAAATGTTCTGTCGTCACGTTATTCAATGTTGGTTAGTATTAAAAGGTTTTATCAATAATACACGTCGATGAAACGATAAAAACAAAATAATATATCGTATACAATAATATCGTACGGTATTTTTCTAAAAGTATTTATTATATACCTAATATAGACTTAATATTATTATAGTTTGAATTTAAAAACTATTTACCTACTTTATTATCAATTTAAATTGCCACCAATTTGTATTTAATATTTTGTTTTAATGTTTTGTTAAGACGTGTTAACAATAATGTGATAGGTATTACTTATAAGTTATAGTATTATCAGGATTATAAATAATAATGCATTGTCTCAATCTGAAATATAATTAAAATAATAAAATTAGGTAGGTAGGTACATTTTAGTTATTTAATTATTTATTCGCTCAAATTTTTAATATTTTTTTTTGATTAAACATTGAAATAATGTAATAACAAATTTCCTTATAAATATTGATGTCGGTTACTCTGATAAGATTTAAAAATATAGTATGGAATTTAAAAAAAAAAAGTTTTTCCTTTGTATATCATATCATTTAGTTGGAATAATGAAAAGATGCTGAGAACTTTTTTCTTCTTATACACTCTTTTTCCAGTTTTATGGTTTTTATAAAATGTGTGGATGTCTAATACTTAATACTCACAATGTATCTGGTAATAATTGTATTAGTTTATTCATTAAAATTATGGTTATATTCATAAGAGAACCTGGAAAAAAATATTGGATAATGGGTATTTAAAGTTAAAAATCACTCTGCTGAATAATTGGATATTATGACATAGAACCTTTTCATTCTCAACCCGCAATATGGCTGTTTAAATTTATAATACCTATATTGTGTATAGGTAATAGGTATACACAAAACCACCTGTGTCTACATAGGTAATTGGTATTAGCAAGAATTATATAACTAGCTGATCCCGTGCACTTCATTGCCCATCAAAAATGCCAACTCTTTATGAATAATATTATATAACAATATTTCTTTTATTATATAACAACAATTTTAAACCAATGGCAACCAATAATTATTATTATTATAGGTTTGAAACCCACGGCAACCCTTAATAAACAATAGTTTCCATCGGAAATCTCAAAATCCCTGTTTGAGCACATCATAGCAGGGTTGGTCTTCTTCCTTTGTAAATTAGCCTATCGTCTGCCCAGAGGTCTAATCTATCTATAATCTATATATATATAAAAATATCTGATCCCATGCACTTCATTGCCCATTTAAATTGCCAACTCTATATGAATAATATGTTTTACATATCACCATAACAACCATTTATATACAAAACATTCCATCTTAAATTTCAAAATAATATGCAATTGGTTGTCATGGTAATATGGAGACACACACGGACGGAAATCTTAAAATAATATATATATGGTTGACATGGTAATATAGACACATACACATAGAAGATTTTCAAGAAGGAAAATTCGATACTTATCGATATGGAATAGTTAGGTACCGGCTCCTATCGAAGTCTGAGTCCAAATGACCAATAAAAAAATAAAATATGCCCACTGAACCGAAATTATATAAGCAACTCTAAAAATTCTGACATTTGAGGTAGAAATGGATACGGTGATGTTACGGAGCAAACATACCACAACAACGAAAACGGTCTTTATCAAGACCAACAAACATAATTAGACAAAAAAGAACGGTTTGACAGACGAAAACCACACCGAACAAAGGTAAACAACAAGACAACGGTGTGCTTTTCATCTGTCATAACGAAGAACACGGGCCAATGAGCGATGGGCTAGATTGTCGAAGAGGGTATAAATACCGGACACTTTCGACAATCTAGCCAGTCTATTCATTACCTTCAAACCGTCAACAAGTACCTGATCAACAGAAACAAGACGAATAGAAGGACCAGACCAGACCGCAAACCGACTACGCATCCACGGCCGCAGACCGCCGCACACCAGCAGCGCCACCGCTCCACGGTGAATAGTCGCATTACCCGACTACGCATCCACGGCCGCAGACCGCCGCATTCCAGTAGCGCCACCGCTCCACGGTGAATAGTCGCATTACCCGACTACGCATCGACGACGCGCCGCTCCACGGCCGCAGACCGCCGCATTCCAGTTGCGCCACCGCTCCACGGTGAATAGTCTCACGGACCGACTACACGTCGACGGCACGCCGCTCCACGGCGAAGAGTCATACCGGCCGGCGGCATATCGACGACTCACCGCGCTACGGCAGTGTACATCAACCAATCGCCGAGCACCAACCACGTTACCGTTCCACGACGCGGACCAGCATCGATCGGCAACGCAATAGCGACGATACGACACGCCGTTCCACAGATTCCGACGTCACATTATTAAACGGCCCTTTTCAGGGCCACCACTCACAATACCTCGACACTTACTCAAGTTGTTCGACCCGAGTTTGGTTCACTGTCGGAGTACCGCTTAATCAAGCTTGTACCGACGGCGGCCAACTCCCTGGCCCGTTCAATTTTGTACATAAACAATCAATACTATTCATCACTCTGTAATATAGGATCCGGCACTTGCCCGATCATAAACCAAGCGCCCCCGATTGTGTCGACCCACTTATCAAGTCTGGTCGACACAAATCGACGCTTTACGCTATCCCTATTATAATTAAAATATATTTCATATAGCAATAGAGATCACTGATTACCAATAAATCCAGCGTTCTTTATTTCAAGACGCGGATCGCCCAACCGGGTGCTCCGTATCAGTGATTTCTGGAACAAATTCGACCAAGGTGACTTAGAGTATAGCTGGTTTAACAATAAGATATAATACATAGGGTATTTTCTCATAGCCAATTCGAAAACGTCCTGTGTGTTATCAACAATTTGTTTGAAGACACTAATGTACATATTATAATATAGCAGTAATATAATAGTCAATAGCTTATATTATTTTCGTAATATAATAAAAAAAAACCCTACATATACGTTACCCTTTAATGCACAAGCCACTATACCATTTATTTCACCAAGTCGAGCACACACGTATAATAAAACGCACTGTGCAAAATATTGTTCCAGTTAGGTATTTGTAAAATGAACATTCTTGAAAGACATTGCAACGCCCCGTTATATGTAACTAAAAGTATCGTGTGTTAGGTATTCAGAACTCTCTTTCTTATACTATACTTACGACAATTAGAAGTTTTTTCTGCGATTCGCATTGGAATAGAAACAAGGTGAACAATAAATTTAAGTAAGTAAAATTTAATGACATAAATAAATAAACGCTTTGAGTAGGCATCATATTATAATACGTAACAAAAGCTAGTATACTAATAACAAACAACAAATACATGCATATTATATATATTATATATATTGGGCGCCCAAGAACAATATAATTAATTAATACAGTAAAATTTAGTACAATGATACATGAATAAACTTATTTCGTAGGTAAACAGTACCGAAAAAAATATAATAATTATAAAAAACAAATTTATATGTGGGAATATAAAATAATGTAATGTACATTTATAATAAATATTAAGCAAGATGTATTATATGATAATTTACAATATAATAAGGAATAAAGTGTGTAATTAATTACACATAAATATTAAATAAACAGTGGAGGTACATAGGTATTCGGTAACACAAAAAAACGGGTGCCCAAAGAATAATTAGGTAAATAATAAAAACATAATTTGTATGAGTTATAAAAATGTAAAAGTATAAAAGATGTAGGTATAACAGCACTTAGATAATAACGTAAATTAGGTATAATGTATTCAGTAGGTACCGTAAAAAAAAAAATACAACAATAATATGTAGTTATATATATATAAAACAAGAGAATAAATACAAAAAATATCAACACTATGTAATATGATTATTTTATAAGAAGAAAATATTGATAACAATATTTTATCATCTATTACCGAGACCTGAAATATATGGCAACTCGGCTTGGATATTATCCAACAGTTGAAGTTTGAAATTCATTTATACTGCCTCCGAAGTGTGGTGATGGGTGCGACTTGTGGACACACGGACGGGGGTTACGCACAGGGCGGATTACCGGTCCACAAGCTTGCACACCAGAATCACGTTAAAATAATATCCATCGGCAGACTGCTCTGGTGAATACCTCGTGGATACGCCAGTGGCACTCAAGTGCAGGCTTGGCGTTGAACGGCCGCGGCGTGATGATTTAGGCGAATGTCAAAAAAAGGCGGCAACAAGCACAGTTGTTCACCCCGGTACATAGACACAGGTCAACGCACATGTGAGCCGTTGCGGATGACTCTATCAGACCAATCACGTTCGCCGTTGATTCAGGACGAAGTCTAACGGTAACGTCGCACGTTCGACGAGGTTATCAGAAAGATAGCCAAACAAGTTCGCGATGATTGACCTGTCACAAAATTCAATATGAAAACATCATTATCAAATAATCAATCCCTAACACAAACTTTATTATTATCTAAGCTAATACACATTTTCCACTTAAGGAGCTTTTAAAACACCATAATTAACTTTCATCAAAATCCCAGCTTACCTAACTTTATAATAATAATAATAACAGTCAATATTCCAGATGTGAAAATCAATATCAAGCAATTATGCAGTTATTAAACAGCCACACGAAAATTAAAATTTAAAATGTATTCATAGTTAAAAATAATATTGTCATATCAAACAAATGTATTATGATTACAACTATTGTGTGTCTGTTTAAATAACTATTCTAATATTGTTATATTATTACAGCATTGGTATATTATTTTTAGAACAACTATATTTATGATAATAATAACCAATATCTATCAGTTGGAATAATTATTACTTGCTTGATTATTTATAAACTACGTTTGCGTTAAACCATCTTATATTATGGTTTATTTAACAAAGACTATAGGTAGTTAAAATATTTTAACTATTTAATTTTGTAAAATCAATATAAAAATAAAGCAAGAATATTGAACCGTGAAGCGTTTTTAGGGTTATGTAGATACTTATGTACAATTGTACAAAGAGTTGTTAGATTTTAATTTCTGCAACCAGAAATCGTTCGTTATTTTCTTTAATCTTTTACAATTTATTGTGTGTAACTGAGTGCTACTGTGTTCCGTCTTCCAGTGTTCGTCAACGTTTAAACGTCAACAGCTATTTTCAGGTATGTATCTTTTACTTTAATAACTATAATCCTTATATTCAATAGGTAGGTAGGTACAAGGCATTATTTCTTTGAGTCAATATTATAACTATTTAATTATTATTGTTCATGTAAAGTAATATTTTTTGTCATAGGTTAGAATAATATGGAAGAATTCACAGAAAAATATCAAAAAGAATCGGGTTTCGACTATTTAGTCAGCCGTTTAAAAGGTTTTTAAAAGTCTAAATCATATTAAAATTGTATCAAAAAATATAGGTTCATTAATCAAGATTTTACATGAGTTGGTACTGATTAATAAGTTACATATTACAATATTATTTTAGAGGAAGAAATAGATAGAATGGCTTTTTTAGACTTGATAGAATCAATGGTAGCTAGACTGATTCCAAAAATGGGACCACAATCCAAATTCTTGAATATACTATAGACGTTAAGAGAAAAAATCCAGAAGGATAAAGTAGGTTACTTATTTAGTATTATTTAATATTTATTATTATACCTTCCATTAATTCTTAGGTACTTTAGGATAGTTAATCAAATAGATTAATGAAATTATTATTATACAAGTAGACATTCTCAAACTGTTTGTTACTAGGAAATAGCATCAACAGAATCTAGTATCAGTGCATCTGGTGCATCCAGTTCTTTGAATTTAATCGACATTGCCAACTTTGAAATTCTTACTACACAAAAGAATTTAAATGTTTAGCTGCTGGGGAAATATGTATTAAAGGCAGTTTATGCCAGTTAGTGCCAGTATTGGTGGAAGCGATCCAAAAGGCGTCTAACTCTTGAATGGTAATATTATTACAGTACGCTATACTTATTATTATTATTACTGATTTAATATTCGTGGATTATTTATAAAATAAAATGGTTCTATGGTATATTAAATATATAAATAACAACATATTATAACTTAAAAAAATTTGAAATAAAAAAAAACAAAAATTGGTGAAGATGCATTTACGCCAAGTTGCGCTGCTGAGAGCTATATAGTAGTAGTATGTACTTACATCAAAATATGAGTTCCCTTTACGTCTCGAGGTAGCGATTTACATGCCCGCCATCCAGAATACGGCCAATGGTGCCAGAACGATTACCGAAAAAAAAGTGACGTCGGACACGTCCGAAGATGTCTTCCGATCGTGGTCCAACTGGACTTGGCCATGGTCGTCCACTGATTCACTGATTCGATTGGGGCCCTGTTAAGAGCTATCACGATTGGTGCCACATCATCGTCGCCCAGCAACTGATGTGCGCTAGTCGGCCGCAGGGTAGAACAGCGTCTGGTGACCACCGCTGGCATCCAGGACGCCGGTAACAGCACGGGCCACCCGGGTCGCCATGGTACCATCAACAAATGTGGCCAGGTGTCTCTGTCGTAAAATGCACAACTAGTCAACGCATTTGATGCATGGTCGTCCACTGGTTCGTTTGGGCCCCTGTAACGAGCTGTAACGAGCGGCGGCATGTTCTGGTCGTCCAGAAACTGATGTGCGCTTGTCGGCCGCGGGGTAGAACAGCGTCTGGTGACCACCGCTGGCATCCAAGACGCCGGTAACAGTACGGGCCACCCGGGTCGCCATGGTACCATCAACAAATGTGGCCAGGTGTCTCTGTCGTAAAATGCACAACTAGTCAATGAATTTGACGCATGGTCGTCCGCTGGCCGCACCACTTGCAGCACCGTTTGCCGTACGGCCGGCGAACGGCGAAGTCTGCTCGCTGCAAGTTTGCCCCAACCTAGGCCGGTTTCCCTCAAGAACTGCCTGTGGATAATATAATGATGCGAATAATAGTTATTTATCTATAGTCGTATCTATAAGTCGTATGAGTGGTATGGCCATCATACAATCTCATATTATTAATTTACGGTAGTCCTTGCTCAGGTAAAGTATATATATTTTTTTTTTTTTTAATTTTTATATTATTTGCTTAACATAAAATGATACAAAGTATTAAATAAACTACATAGGGAGTCACAGTGTACAAATATAATTTAATTAAATTACATAATTAAATAAACGATAGTAAAAAAAAGAAATATACAAATTTTTCTTGATTCTTTTACCTAATAGATTTTGTAATACCGAATCATAAACATAATCACCGAATTATTTAACTTAACGAAATATAATTTATAAATTTATTGATGTTAGTATTATCAATGAAAATATTTATTTATAGAGTTAAAACTTAAAATTAACAGGATAGTTAATGAACTTTTGTCCAAAACTCGTTTTTGTGTAGGTACTAGGTATATCACTTTAATATTAATAATCGGCTATAATTGAGACACTAGCTGCTGTTCGTGCACATGTGTAAGAACTAACAGAGTAATAGCAAATTCTACTAATTAATGAAATTACCTACAAGACATTTCACAAAAACAGTATGTATTAATTGATTGGTATCATATGCATAAATACCACAATAATTGTAGGTATATAAACACTTAAACAGTTCTTTCAAAATACAGTTTTAAATTATTAAAAGTAGGTATATTGTATACCTCGTATTCAATTATCCATGAAAAAGAAACATGTAAGTTTTCTAACAATAAAAATAAATTAAAGAAACCGTTACAACTGCTATAGAAAAAATTATCTATTTAACGCCTAAAAACAGTCGTACGTATGGTACCTACCTCCTATTCAGAGATAGTACCTACGGAACGCGTTATAAGGACAAAAAAAAGAACTACCTACCTCATTTAAGCGGAGGTTGTTGTTTGTTTATATTTAAGTACCTACACGGTCTTCCGTCTTATAACGATGTGGTCACTCGATGTGTTGCAAGTACCTAACTCTCAATGAATATTACAATTTGTCTAAACACTGACTTAAAACGACTGTGAAAAAAACACTCACTTGACGATTTTTTCGACGTCGTGAATAAACCTTAAAGCCTTGAAGGTCGTACGGCCGTCGCAGTACAGCCCAGAGATTCGCGGCAACAGCCTGGCGTAAATTATTTTGCCCTCCAGGGTGTCTGCGACGACGATCATCAAGCGCCTTACGAGGGAGGGAGCCATTTTTCGAGCCTTGACAACAACGTCGTCCACCGTTGTTCGACGCATCACGTGGAGCAGTCTTGCTGATGCAGTCCACATCGTCTTCCGGGAGTTTGCGACGAACACCGTAGAGCGTTGGACGAGGGTGGAGGCCACTTTTTTGGCAAGACACAAGACATGATCATAATAATTTCGGGCCTTTCCAACTACCGTCGTCCGGCAGAGGACCTGAAGCCGTCCGACTGATGTCCAGGTCGCCTTCGGGCCGATGACCTCCTGGAGACTGACCTTACTTGCGGTTCCGGGTGCGTCTAGACTTGTTGCTGAGTTCGTCATGTGCACCGACATGACTGCCAACAATAACAACAACAACAACAAGACGCTTGACATGCTGTTAAGCGGTAACATTATAAAATAATATTATGAAATTACTGATAATAATAGAAATTAATTTTTTTACAATGATTTCACACAGACATATATTTTACAAAAGTTACTTCGAAAATTTATTGAAACGATACAGTGTATGTTATATTATTATATATTTTATTGCTGTATTAAGAGAAACAAATAATTGATATTAAGAGGTTTTAATTGTTCAATTTAACCTTTAACCATAGTTGTTTTTGATTTTATCTTAAAATATTATATTTATATGTTTTTTTTAATAAAATATGTTCATTGAATTGTTTATTTGAATTGGAACATATAATGTTATGTCAGTTTAAAATATTTTTATTTATGTTTTTAATAGTTGAAGGGACTCAATTCTACTAAAATTGATGCCTGATGGTGTACTTAGTATTGAATTAATTTGGGTTAGGGAGTATAAAAATTAAAAAATATATATTTTGTTAGGAAAAAATACTATTAACACAATATGTTTACAAATCATTGTTTTAGTAAATTTACACGATGAAGTGTAAAAAAAATTGAAGCGATGGGGGTTTACCCCCTCTCTGCACAAGGGCCTGTCATGTCATCACTATTGTTTGTACATATACATGAATATATCATGTTTATATGACCCTCCCTAAAAAATTTGGGCCTCAGCCTGGCAAACCTGGTATTAAAATTCTGTCTCCGCCACTGTTGGCAATACGTTTTGTCTACTTTTTCATCAACCTGTTTGAAAAAAAAAATAAACAATTGTATAATTTATCTCTTATGAATTGTTTCATAAAATTAATTTACTTCAAAAACGCTTAAATCTCCACTTTGGTAGATTTCTGTGCCCGGTGTTGTTTTCCAATTACACTGTCGCTTATGTCTTTTTAAAATCGTTTGACATTTAGTGTATTTTAAACAAAATTCACAAAATATTAATCTTTCAGCATTTTTCTCCTGCTGGAATGGATATAAATAACAAGTCTCCACTTCATATTTTCCACATTTTATTACACTCGGACATACTACTGGAGTTTGAATTGTACTCTACAAATGTCAATTATAGAAATATAACAAGTATAAGACGTCATTGTTATTTAAAAAAAATAAATAATTTTAATTTTACATCTTTTTCCAGTGTTCTACTCCGTTTACATATTTTTATATCATCGTTCACCACTCCATATGGGAAGTCTGATGCCTCAGGTCGGATCATATTTTCCTGAACT
>CARXXK010000084.1:0-148019 GCA_949089665.1 Macrosiphum euphorbiae | reverse complement strand
ATCATGTTTTAAGGAGTAATATTTATGCAATTCACATAACATGAACATTTGGGCTATATCTATGTGTGAGTAGTAAATGAACATTAGTGTGGATTTAGATTTCAATTAGAATTATTAATCCATTATCGCGTGCTTCGGACTATCGGTGACAGTATTACGAATTCCCAGAACTACATATAATTAAAATGCTATAAAAATGACAATATATTGTGTTCAATTGCGCACGTTATCTATTACTATTATATAACCTACTATTCGAATTATATAATGATATTCTATACTTATATAGTTATATGTATTTCTTTATTGCAGTTTTTTTTTTTTAATATAATATATTACCTGGGGGCTGGGACTACCTTTTACTATTAAATAAAAAATATTTTAGGTGTTTTTTTAAAATGTTATGATTTAAAATTATAATTTAAATATAAGATTTTTTAACGACAAAAAATTGGTAGGGTTTTGACAATTTTGAAAACTACTATGAACCACCCCTAGCTAGATTTTTTTTTTGTATACGTGACTGGATGCAAGTGATACCAACATGTGCCATAGCAGACTCAAATATAATAAATTACGAACAAAAAATTAAATATTTTATAAGTTACATATTTTTATCTATTATTATAGTGTAATAAGCCTGGATGCTTGGTACCTACTATCGTAGTACTGACAGTAGATAAGTGGCAATCAAGTTATTATTAGATCAGGTCGCAGACACTTTATTTGATGTTGTAGTCGTGGTAGACAATAAATGATAAGACAGATGTAATGTATTGTGAATTTTTATTATAATGTTCGATAATTTTTCTAAGTTCAAATAATATTCAACAGAGTGGCGTGAAGGTGCTTGCACTAATGGGTGGTAGTACACGTCTGAATACAGGCCGATTCGGGCTCCCTTATATATGAGGTTCCCCGTACCCCTTGCCTACATATACGATATCTCGGTTCTCACGGATGTGATTTGTGTGCTCATCATCCCAGCCCACACATCTGTGGTTGACTGTATTATCAACTATGGCTTATTATTAAAATAATATTCTACTCTTGTCGTCGTATGTATTCGGTGTTTTCCCCATGATTATTATTTTAATAATTCTGGATCTCGTTGTATATGTTCAGTATTTCTGTGGTATATGACAACGCCTATTTTTGAACCCTATGTTTCTTACTCCCTGATTATTCCGGTCCATCGTAACTTTAATATAATAACTATGTACCTCTGAGATCGGTTTTGTTTCTGTCCAAGGTTAATGCGCCTATTCCTGACCCCTAATTTCCTTACTACCTGGTTATGCCGGTCTATCGTATATTATAATAATGACTATGTATGTACTCATGAAATTGGTGTTACTTCGTAGTAACTGGCTTACTACATCTCCCCCTTTAAAAGTTGATTTTTATCGTCTAAAATGAGAAAAATTAACTCAAACATCCCTCCATTAGTTCAAGCACTTCCATGTGATTACAAGTTACATATATAAATTATTTCATTACATTCAATTATTACATGTTTACATAATATGATGTTTGTTACAGATATTTAGTTACATTATTGAATTATATGGTACATTCCACCATATTTTTTTGACAATTACAAATTATAATCCACAATATTACAGTATATATTTTACTTATTATCTAGGTTAGTATATTATGTGATTAACAATATATTTTTTTTTTCGTTTTTTGTTTTACAACAATAATCTTATCTTAGTGTTAATATAGTATAAATTAATCCTTTAATATAATATGAATTCTTAAAATCTATTACAATATATATTTTTTTTTTTTTTTTCGTGCAATATATATATACGATAAAATAGTGGTGTACTGGTGTGTTATATATTTTTTTCCATTACCATGTTAATTATATTTTAAATAAATTAGATTAATATATTTCTTTTCCCATCACCATGTTAATTAAGTCCAATATAATATGCTAATATGTTCCTTTATGTATTTGTATATTATTCTATAAAAATTTAATCCTAGATTTTCCCTTTTTTTTTTTTTTCATTTTTTTTTTCTACGCTTACGTTTGTTCCTATATATATATTTTCCATTAATCGTTATATTATTATATTCTATATCTAGTTAATATTACTATTCCTATACTGTGATTTGATTATATCTTTTCACTACAGGTCCAGACCAAGCAATTAACTATTGTATTTAAGTTCCATTACATGATCGAGACAAGTACTAAATTGATTTTATTCTATTCTATTTTCGTATGTGTTTTTATCTTGCTAACTACTATTTCTAACTACTTATGTAAATATATATTTTTTTTTTTTTTTATATTTTCTACTTAATTAATTATACTTATAGTATATTCTAAATAATAAAATAATCCTATATAGTTTATTTTATTTGGGGTGGTACATCCTCCCCTTCAAGTGGATTTCGTTCGTTTACCTTTTTTAATTTTTGTTCAATTTGGATATTATCCGCGCAGAGTTTACTTTTACCTACTCGTACCATTTCATATTGTGGTCGCCTCAATGAAGTGAGCCTGCATTTATATGTTATATATATATAAATGATTAGCATTATTGAGAATACTATCAAGCCCAATGTTAAATAAAATAAATAATTACGCGTATCATTCGCTTCTAGCTGTCCTGATTGTGTTAATATTTCATTATCAATTTGTTGTTGAACATGGTCTAACGATTGTGCTATTTCGTGTATTTTTTCGAGTTTATGTGAATCTGCTTTAATTATTACTTTAGGCAAGTTCATACTTTTTATTCTATCGGATACCTTAAATGATATTTTTCCCTGTCCTACTTCGGGTATAAAGTTAGCATAGTGTTTCGACTTTATTTCTTGTGTTGGATTTAATATAATATCGTTTCCGTACGCTCTACATTTTGAACTTAACCAAATTAATCCTTGTTTTCGTATTTTCGTAATGTATGGTTCCGCATTTTCCCTACACGCGATAGTTAATGTTTCTCCCTTTGTTGTATATATCCAAGTGTTCGCATGTTTTAATTTGTAGAATATGTCTTTTGATAATACTAATACTCCCGTCTCGCATGTTTCTGGTAAGACATCCAGATTTTTGAATAAAGCTATTTCACATGGGTTTTTGTTGTTTGAGTGAACAACTGGTGAAAATTCTGGACATATCGTAAATATTTCTGTTTCCGTACAATGCAAAAGTTGAGTTTCTGTGAACGTGGTATATTGTTCCCTATTCTTTGTAATCGCTACATACTGGAATTCTGGTTTTAAAACAATACTATGATTTTTATTCTTTATCCCATTAATCATTGTTTCAACCGGTTGTGGTATTGGAAGTATTCTGAACAACGTAAGTTCTAATTCGGTAACCAGCGGAAGCTTTATTACGAAAACGATTTGACTGTCTTTATAGAACACTGCCATTTTTGTAATTTTACTTAATTCGTAGATTTCATTCGGATTTGTGCCCATAGGCAAATTTAAATTAATCGGTAAATTTAATTTAATCTGTGTTAAATGATTTGCCAGTTCACGCGGTGTCATTAAACTTGGATGTATTACTCCTGTCCTAGCCGCGGTTATAATAGCGCCTATCGATTGTGTTTCCATTGAATACTGCGATAATAATGCTGTGAATATACCATGTATCTTATTTGATAAAATTAATGATTCTAAAGTGTTTGTCTTATTAATTATTTCGTTTATTATATCTTTTTTATTTACTAATTCATTGTATAATTTACTTATTTCATCAGATGTGGTACTAATACCCTTTACAGTAGATTTAACTACCGTGGTTTGATCCTTAAGTATGTGTAACATACGTTCGTTAGTTTTTTCTATTTTTCCTATTTCTTCCACTGATTCTTTCGCACATTCCTCGTCACATACCCCGAATAGTGTTTTCATAGCCGAACCTACGAAATTTATTAGACCCGTCTTTTCCTACTTGGAAATGTGGTAGGTTCCGATTGCTCGGCGTACCTACCTATCGATTCGTACATTTTCTCGCGTTGTAATGAAATTTCCTGAAACATTACTTTAAAAATATTGTCTAGCCTAGAACACATTTCTAATGCTGTCGCGCTATTTTTGCAAAGATCAGTTATTATACTTATTTCCGTTTGTAATTTGTCATGCCTAAGGTCGTAATTTTTAATGGTAATACGTGATTAGTTGCCAGGTCGCTCCTGTCAATCGAACCGTACCATAATTTTCATAATACATCAATGTTTGATTTCGAAATTCTTCCACCCTATATGGATTTTGACTTTGCCCTGCCGTAACCAGAGACAACCTAAAACAATATATATACATTTTAGTTCAAACTCGTTTTAACTTGTTGAAATAATTTCTCATATATATATTATTTCGTATCATCTCGCCGGCTCGGACAAAATACGCGCATTTATTGCGTTTAAAATTGAACTAATTAATTTATAATTCGTTGTCAGTGAGTTCCGGTGGTTGCTTGTTCGTTCAGAATATGGTGGCAACTCCCACCGTTCCTACACCGCCAACTATCAAAAATTAACTAGTATCATTCATTTTTTTTTTTTTTTTAATTATTGGTTTTCATTATTCCTATTTATATAATATCTATTTGCTACTTCATCAAGAATACTTTCTATAGTTAAATTATTTTCTGCATTAAGTAAATCCATAACATTGTTTTCATAATTACTACTACGTATATTCCTATAAATGTCAATATTACTATCGTCATCGCTAAAATCGTCCACCTCGTCCATATTACTATTTGTATTATTAGGTACTATGTTTCTTAAATTATTACTATCACTATCACTATCACTATCTGACCACCACAGGTCAGCTGCTTCAGTCATATTTCTAATACTATCATTATTACTATTTCTACGTAACATACTTCTATTTCTAATGCTAGGCGTCCTACTATTACTAACCAACTCCCTATTAGTGCTATTATTGTTACTAATATTATTATTACTAACATTATCTCCGTCATTATTATCATCTAGTAATCTATACAACTTATAGCTATTAACGTTCAAATAATGTGCCCATGCTTCCTTGTTTATCTCCTTATTTAATTCCCAAAACTCATTGATGACCCTTTTTGCCAGTGCTATATTGTTTTTCAATTGTTGTTCATTTTCACTTCCCATGAGTGCAGGTGGTTCCGTTCGGTTGTAGACTACACTTGCTACGCCTACGGGCTTAGCTCCGCCTACTCCCGGTATCCGGTTTACATCCAGGTGGTAACGAAATGGCGTCGTCGATACATTACATGCATAAGGGTTTCGGAACCAACTCCATAACCCTTGACATAGTTCCACCATCTCCGGTTGTGGAAACCTACCGGGGAGAATGTTACCTCGATCTCCATAGTAAACATCAATTAATGTCCTAAGGTTATGTGTAATTTGTCCCATAGGTTCCTCCCCTGTATAGCGAAACAGTTGTAATTCGCATATGTAACTATCATTTTTTTTTAACACCATTACCACCAGACGACCTCCCGCCTGCACACTCATTATCATTTCAAACTCCGGGTCTTCATTTGTATTTCCGTCGAACTGTACTAGCAGTCTGGTCCCATCTGAATCAGTGATCACCAGTGCCGTTATCTCCTCTTCCCTACAAGATCTTTCATTTTAATAATATGCTTTGTTATTCTAAAATAATCCAAACTACTATTGCGTTAACTACTTCTATTCTTACATTAATAAAATTAATTTCTAGTTACGTTATTTTTTCTACAATGAAGCTGGTACTAGGTTAATTTGTACTAATCTACTAGGAATCTATTACCATGCATATTTTACTCTACAGTAAAATTTTTCTTAGACTATGACTATTTATTATATCCTATCATTAGTTCTATTCTATATTTTATCCTATCATTTGTACTATTCTTAATTCGTATATTAATCTACATATTCCAACAATATTTCTGGTTCCGGTATATACTCCATGTGTTCAACTAATTCTTGACAATATTGGTTACCGACTCTGCCCTTTGACATGTCGTATAGAAATGTTGCGATGCTTTGTTCCATACTTCTTATTTTGTCTTCCGAGAATGGTTCAGCTAGTTGACTGTTTGCTAATTGTATATGTTTTGTTAAACATGGTGGTATATTACTTCCGTCGCCTATCGTACATTTTTCATGTTCCCCAGTCATAATGGCGAAATCCAGTTCGATACAGAATAACTTGTATGTCTCCCTATAATTAGATTTTTCTATTATTTAATTGTATATTACCTAACACTATCTAATCTTAATTTATTTTAATTTTAGTTTTATATTTAAAAAAATTTTTTTTTCAAAGTCGTAAGTTTGCTGTGTCGTCGCGGGCTCGTATTGTATCCATTTCCGTAAATTCTAATGTTCGTACGAGGTATCTATATCTCTCCTTCCTGACTAACCTATAGTGCTTCACTATAGTTGTCATTATCAACAACATTATGATTACAATTATTCCTAGTATTCCACATACTATATATAGGTAATTAATTATTCGTTCATCAGAAATGCACACAACTGTTTTTTCATTATTGCTCACATAATAACTGCCTTGGTTTGTTTCGTAATTTATATTTTCACTTCCTGTGGTACTCCAGTACCGTGTTGATGTTTCGTCCGTAATATTATTCAATTCGTAATTTGATATTGTACGTCCGGTTCTTGCTGTCTGTGTAGTGTGACCTACTGTGCTAGTTATGTTTGCATAATCTTTGTTTACTTCCGTGGCGTTGAACTCGACTGACCCGGTTGTCGTTGCTGTGATATTTGTGTGTATTATATTGTCATTGTTTACGTTGTTTATTTCTTCTATCCGATGATAACCCATATAATATTCCGATTCCATTTTGAATTCATAATACGACCCATTCTTATTTTTTAATTGAATTGTACATGACTTCTCCAATAGGTATTCATGTTCAAGAACAAATGATTGAAGTACACTTCCTTGATATGGGGTGCTACATATAATTTGTAACGATTCCATATTACATTCATTGTACTGAAATTGTGGCAAAATTATTGTGTCGGATTGATAGTAGTCTATTCCTACCAGATTCCCTGTATTATAATAAATCCTCATCATTGGACTATTGCTAGAACCTGAATTTCTTTGGATTTTTACTATTTCTATTGATGTCGTTATTAATGAAATCCTTGAAATCCACCTATAATATTCATATATTCTATATAAAAAAATTTTCTTATATATAAAATGCCATCGCGAGCACATCCCACGCCGACTTTATCTTTTATTGTTATTATTTTTCTTCTCTTTTTATTTGTGTACCTACTATAATTATTTCATATTATATACTATATCTATATCTATACTATATATATATATTATACTGCGTTTGTAATGATATCTTAACTATCCTATCCTATTATTATTTAATTACTTATAATTAAATCTTCGTCATGTGTTCGTGATTTCTTCATTATCTACATTATTATCTTCGTAATACAGTTTCACATCGTTTTTGTGTACTGTCACTTTCTTGCGGTTTCGTGATATAACTACATTTTCCGAATCTAGTACGTCTAGTACTTCGTATGGTCCTTTCCAAAGTGGACTTAATTTATTTCTTTGAGTATGATCTTTAAGTAAGATCATATCATTGATTTTTAACTCTTCCGTATTTGTTTTCTTATCATAATATCGTTTATTTACTTCTTTATTCTTTATTAATCTATTCCGTGCAATTTGATGAGCTTCCTGGAACTTTTGTTTAAGATCGTATACGTAATCTTCATAATTGTACCTAGTTTCCGGTTTTGCTTTCAGTTTAACTGGTATATTAATATTTTTGCCATATAATAACGCGTATGGTTGGTACCTCGTGGACGTATGTTCCGTAGAATTGTATACAAACATGGCGTAAGGTAAAAGCTCATCCCAATTGTCTAAACTTTTACTTACGTAGTGTCTTAAATATTCTGCCAATGTCTTATGTGAACGTTCTAGAGCCCCATTGGTCATCGGATGATAACCGGAAGTCTTAATCTTGTTGATTTTTAACAATTTACATACGTCTTTGAAACAATTTGACATAAATTCGGTGCCCTGATCGCTCAAAATTTCATCCGGTATCCCATGTATACAGACAAAATTTATTACGAACGCTTTCGCCACCACGTTAGCGGTGTGACAAGGTATTGCTACCCCTAGGCTGAACTTTGTTAAATCGCATTGCATCGTGAGTATATAATTGTTACCTAGCCCGGTTGTAACCAACGGCCCTACAATGTCCAAAAATATTTTTTTCAAATGGTTTCGTACTAGTTGTAGTAATCACCATCGGATATTGAATATGTTTGTTAGTATTTTTATTCATTTGACATGCTGTACAATTCTTTATATATTCTCTTACGTCCTGCTTTAAGTTCGGCCAGTTAAATTGTTTCTTTATTTTCTTTACGGTTTTGTTGATTCCTAGGTGTCCACCCAATACGGAATTATGTAATTGTTTGAAAATTACTAATTTTTCTTCCCCACTAAACTCTAATTTGGTACAAATTATTATTTCTATATTTGTATTACGAAAAATGTATCTTATCATTGATCTGACTTTTGTCCAATCTAGTCCGTCTTGTCGTCCTAATTGGTTCATTGCTAATTTAGTTAATTTATGTTTTTCGCAAAAATATTTAAGATTTAATAAAGCAACGTGTAAATTTTGGTACGTGGCTAATTGTTTCTTTTTCGTTTTTGTTATTAAAAATATTATGTACCTATCTCCACTTTTGAATTTTACGACATCGCCTAAATCTTTATGAGATTTTAATTGTTTGTCTCTACCAAATCGCTTTCTTAATTCGTAATTAATACCTGATCGAAAATTATAATATTTTTCAATTTCTGATACTATGTGGTACTCCGACGGACTGTTTATTAGTTCGCCGTGTACTTCCTTTACGTTTTTATTAGATATTAATGTTGTTTCGAATTTTTGCATAAAATTATCATAACTTTCGTCTTTAATTTCCGTAATATTATACATACGCGATAACGCGTCGACATTGGTGTTTAATTTGCCCATTTTGTATACTATCTCATATTCATATTCCTCCAATTGTAGTCTCCACCTTGCCAATCGGGATAATGGGTCTTTTAAATTAAATAGCCATGACAAAGGCCTATGGTCCGTAAGAATTGTAAATTTTCTACCATATAAATACGGTCGAAATGTTTTTACGCCGAATATAATCGCTAAACATTCCAGTTCTGTTGCCGAATAATTACATTCCGCCCTATTTAAAGTTCTAGAACTGTAAGCTATTGGTAAATCCGATCCTATTTTACCTTGAGATAATATTGCACCTAGCGCCCTACCGCTAGCGTCTGTCGTAAGTATAAATTGTTTTGTAAAATCTGGATATTGTAGGATTGGTTCTGAACACAATATTTCTTTTAATTTATCGAAAGCTTTTTGACAGTCTTCGTCCCAATTAAATTTTACGTCTTTCCTTAATAATTTCACTATTGGATTGGCAATAGCGCTATAATTTTCTATGAATTTCCTATAATACCCACTAAGTCCTAAAAAACTTTTTATTTGTTTGACATTTTTAGGAACCGGAAAATCCTTTACAGCTTTAACTTTTGCTTGGTCCGGTTTTATTCCTTCGTCACTAATTACATGACCTAAAAATAAACATTCCCGTTGCAAAAAACTACATTTGTCCGGTTCTATTTTTAGATTGTGTATACGTAATCTCTCAAATACGTCTATTAATTTTTCATTGTGGTCCTGTAAATTCTTAGCATACACTATTATGTCATCCAGGTATACTAAACACTTCATTCCTATTAACCCTGATAACACGTTTGTCATCATTTTTTGAAATGTCGCCGGAGCTGAACTTAGACCCATAACTAATCGTTTAAATTGATAATGCCCTTGTCCCGTTGAAAATGCCGTAAGTTCTTTTGATTCTTTAGCCAAAGGTACTTGGAAATATCCTGATTTCAAATCTATTAAACTGAACAGTTGACATTGTCCTAATTGGTCTAATATTTCCGTTATATTTGGTAATGGGTGAAATTCGTTTAAAGTTACTTCATTAAGTGCCCTAAAATCGATAACTATTCTGAACTTTTGTTTCCCCGAGGCGTCCTCCTTCTTTTTGACTAATATTAATGGTGCGTTAAACGGACTCATTGATCTTTCTATGATTTCGTCTTTCATCATTTGACCTATTTGTTTTTCTATCTCCGGTTGTTGTGAAAATGGTAAACGGTATGGTTTTTTATAAATCGGTTTCAAATCTTTAGGAACCTTTATTACGTGTTCTGCTGCCGTAGTACACGTAAGATTATCCCCTTCTAAATAGAAAATGTCCGCGTAATGTTCACATATTTTTACTATCGAATTATATTCGTGAACTTGAAGATGATCAGTACGTATCAACGCCCTAACCCGACGCGAACGTTCAATGTCAATTGTGTTTACACACCGTACGCTATCTGTTGAAACATCCGTGTCGTATGAAATATTACGCGCTTGTCCTACATTTATTTCCTGCGTCATTTCAGATATATTTAATATGCTTATAGTAATTTTATTGTTTTTGACTGTATTGTAAATATTCGCGCAATATACGTCCGGTATTAATTCTTGTTTATTTATTAAAATATTTTTATTATTCATTTCCTTATCGGGTATATCGATCTGTACTATGGTTTCTGAGCGCGGTTTTAATGTAAAACAGATATCACTATCGCTTCCTGTTTTATTATTATTTATTGTTAACGTGTTATTAGCGACGTCTATTACTGCGTGGTTTTCAATTAAAAATTTATTACCAATAATCCCGTCCGCCAAAATCGGAAAAATATTATTTACAACATAAAATTGTGTTTCGAATGCTTCATTATTAATTATTAATTTTATTTCTGCTTTTCCTATTGTAGAAACTATTTTTTCATTAATGCCTTTCAAATAAATTTTTTCGTTTTCGTTAATTTCAGTGTTTCCTTTTAATGCATTAATTTTAATTATATTTAGATCCGCCCCAGTGTCGACTAATAATTTAATTTGATCTTTATTAAAACTAGGTGATTTTAAAGTAATGTGATTGTCTATTAATTCTGCTGTGATGTGGAAAATCCTGTGTGTGGGTCTTGAATTATTTCTTGGACCAATCTGACCCCCACTGGTGATGGTCCGTTGGCGTTTCCCGCCGTGTTTCTTTCATTTCTCTGTTTTGTATAGCAGTTTGAAATTTCATGACCTATCTTATTACAGTAACTACAATGGACACCCTGAGTATTGTTATTGTCCCTACGAACATTATTGTTGGTGTTCGTATTACGCGTGCCGCCCACACGATTATTGTTGTTCGTATTTTGTGGTGCATTTGGTCGATTGCTCCAACAATCCCGCGCCAAGTGATTAGACTTGCCGCACGTGTAGCACCCTGCGTTATTTCGATTATTATTATTTTGTTGTACATTATTGACATTGAAATTTCGTCCATAGCTGTTTCCGCCTCGATAACCGCCGCGATTAACCGTGCGTGAATCATATCCGCCCCGATTATTATTTCCATAATTACCGCGGTTGTTGTGGTTAACATATCTGTTGTTGTATCCGTTGAAATTATTATTTCTGTGATTTTGATTTGAATTACCGTTTCCTCCACGATTAACTGCGTTGTTACCATCGTTTTGTCGTTTTTCCTCGTTATTGACGCCTGCCTGTTTTCCATTACCAATCTGTCTCTGTAATTTGTCCATTTCTACTTTTGATTCATATTCAAGCATCTCATCGATCGCCGTTTTGAAACATTGTTCCAATGTAGTGGGATTTCGACTTTTTAGTACTGTATATAGGTGATGAGGTAGCCCCGTCATAAATATGATCATTGCCTGTTTCTTTGTTTGTTTTTTCACTATATCTGCCTCGGCCTGAGTTAAACCTACCGTACTTGCCGCGCAGAGTTTATAATATAACTCTTCGATTCTACTAGCGAATTTTGCTACACTTTCTCCCTCGGCCATACGTGCCGTGTTTAAAGCTATTGATAGGGCCCTCTCCGATACTTTTTGTTCGAATGCCCCCTCTAATATTGTTTTTATTGCTCCCCATGTTTCTAAATTTCGATATTTTGTTACTTCTAACGCATTTCCTGTTAACTTAGAAGTAATTATTTTCAATAATATCGGTATTTCTGCATCCGTTGTCTCCTTAATTGCGATTTCACAAATATTTATAAATTCAGCTACGTACTTTTTGCCCGTGCAAATAGGTATCATAGCAATTGCTTTATCTAAATCCATTTTACTCATTTTTTTCTTAACTACTGATTCTAACTGCACGTGAACTACGCTTGAATCTGACCTAGTACCTAAACGTCCTACGGTTTGTTTTTGTGGCGTGGTACCTATTTGTTCAGTTAAACTATGTGTTCTTACTAATTTTTCCTTAACAATTTTTCCAGTTTTAGTTACTTGTTTCCTAGTTTTTTCTAAAAATTCTTTCTTTACAGCGTCTTTTAAAATTTCCGCTTTTATTTCTTTCCTAGTTTTATATTTCTTTACTTTTATTGAACTGTCCGTAGAACTAGTGTCAATATCTGAACTATCGGATTCTGACATATATTTATCTAGACATTACATATATATAATTTCAATAAATTATATCTACTAAATTATTAATTTCCTATCCGCGTAAGTAATTACCAACAGTGTTTACTCTACATATATATACTATTATTAATTATAAATTATTAATACGTAACTACCGTCACCAAAATTAATAATACTTAAAATTTACTACTTATAAAATAACTATCATGCACAAATAATAAAAAGAAATTACGTAAACGCGCGTCGTACGTTGAAATGGATGAGTACCTATCTAATAACACGTAAAACGTTCGACCGCCTATGCTACGCGTGTTAAATTTCGATACGGTGTTCCTCACCCGTTTCCCTCGCCATGTTCCGCGATGTTTTTTACGTACGCGCTTGTACTACGCTCGAATATTATATAAAAAATGTCCGGTTAATTACGCCGTAAATCCCTTTAATAATATTCGACTTCCTATCCCCTTATTTTTCTTTTTACTTATTTTTCTCTAAATGCTTTAATTTTTTAATTTACGCGCTTTACCATCTAATTTTCTAAACACTAAAAATTAATTATTTCTGTCATTAACAATTATTCTATCAACTTATTCGTAGTAATGTTATACTAATTCTTATCCTAGGGCCCCTATAATTAATTCTTTTTTTTTTTCAAAACTTTTCAAAATTTGACGTCAATTACTTTAATAAGGTCATCTACTGCCTTTTAATTCAAAATCTATTTTCTTCAATATATATCAATTAATTTCTTTCAACAATTATCTATCATTCTATATTTCAACTCAAAAATTCAATATTTTCCTTTAATCAATTATTCCCATATATAATTTAAAAATGCTACGCGCGTGCATTAATTCCTTAGATCAGCCTATCGCCGTCTACTTTTAATTTATTAGATCAGTCTCCGCTGTCTATCACAAAATATCATAAAATACTTAGGTCAGTCCCTGCTGCCTATCACAAAAATACCATAAAATTCTTAGATCAGTCCCTGCTGTCTATTATAAAATACCATAAAATACTTAGGTCAGTCCCTGCTGCCTATCACAAAAAATCTTAGATCGGTCCTTGCCGTCTATTTACCATAAAAATCCTAGATCAGTCTACAGCTGTCTATCAAAAATACGTATATAGTTCTTCCCAAGCTTGTTTCCTATTTTTTTTCTTATTTATTTTTATTCGAATATTTTTCCCTAATATTTTACACCACCACCAAGTATAAAATAAACGCTGATTTATATGAATCAACGTGAGACGTGCACTTCAAGCTATACAATTCTAATTTAATTATCTATCTTCACTTAATTAATATACTCACAATAACGCTGTTGCCACTGCTGTGTTCATTTTTCCCTCGATTGTCTGCTGGCCCGTCTAGAATTGTTCGTTGAATCCGGAGTCGCCCTGGTTGATCAGACCTTGACTGTACCTCCGTGGAGCTGCTGACGTGGTGTAGCCGCTGCGTCGGGACTGGATCTCCGAAGTTGAATGTAGCCGCCTTGACTGCTGGACTCGCCTTTGAAGTTGAAATCCGCTGCCTTGACTGCTCGACTCGCCTTTGGAAATTTAACTCCGCCGCTTTGACTGCTCGCCTTGTCCTCAGCTCCTTGAAACTCCTGTACTCGACTGCGCCAGTGTAATAAGCCTGGATGCTTGGTACCTACTATCGAAGTACTGACAGTAGATAAGTGGCAACCAAGTTATTATTAGATCAGGTCGCAGACACTTTATTTGATGTCGTAGTCGTGGTAGACAATGAATGATAAGACAGATGTAATATATTGTGAATTTTTATTATAATGTTCGATAATTTTTCTAAGTCCAAATAATATTCAACAGAGTGGCGTGAAGGTGCTTGCACTAATGGGTGGTAGTACACGTCTGAATACAGGCCGATTCGGGCTCCCTTATATATGAGGTTCCCCGTACCCCTTGCCTACATATACGATATCTCGGTTCTCACGGATGTGATTTGTGTGCTCATCATCCCAGCCCACACATCTGTGGTTGACTGTATTATCAACTATGGCTTATTATTAAAATAATATTCTACTCTTGTTTTTTTATTTGAATTTCGTCGTATGTATTCGGTGTTTTCCCCATGATTATTATTTTAATAATTCTGGATCTCGTTGTATATGTTCAGTATTTCTGTGGTATATGACAACGCCTATTTTTGAACCCTATGTTTCTTACTCCCTGATTATTCCGGTCCATCGTAACTTTAATATAATAACTATGTACCTCTGAGATCGGTTTTGTTTCTGTCCAAGGTTAATGCGCCTATTCCTGACCCCTAATTTCCTTACTACCTGGTTATGCCGGTCTATCGTATATTATAATAATGACTATGTATGTACTCATAAAATTGGTGTTACTTCGTAGTAACTGGCTTACTACAAACCAATACATTCATCGCTCCGCTCAGAATCTAAAATAGAAATTTTGAAATTGTTCAATATCTAATATCTAATTTAATTTCTAATCTTTGAAATATTTCAAGTATTTCAAGTAGCCAGTAGTTACCCATAGCCCTCCTCCTTTGTATTCGCGCCTGATGATTCATACATTTTCCCTAAAGTGGAAAATATAGAGTTCCTATTAGTAGTATTCATATATAAAATCACAATAGACTTGACAAGAATTGTTTTATTGCTCTAATTTAGTTTTTTACTGTACCTTATTATATTTTATCAGTTTTATTTTATTAATGTTCTTTGATTTTGATATTAATTCGTTATTATTTATAATTCATACAAAAATCATTAAAATAATACATAGGTAAATTACATAAATCAATACCGAGATCAATACATAACAATTGTTACAATCATAGTCACAATCACCTATTCAGCATGTAATATTGTTTAATTATTTATTGCTATTAATAATAAATAAATTATTCATTTTATTTAGAATCTACGAGACTAAGTATTTGAATACTGTTAAAATGTAGTTATAATTTGGTAGGTAGACTATAGCAAAAAAAATAATATTTATAAAAAAAAAACCTAGAAACACTGGTAATTAAAAATATTATTTTTTATATCTTTAAAGAATCCCTACTTAAGACCATCTTTGTATTTAACTTTAATTTAGACAGTTAAAATCAGCCACGTTACTATCTAAACGCCAATTACAAAGAAGAATACATGATGAAATACAACTAAGAATTACAAATGAAATTAACTTTAAGGATAGCGATAAATCATTACAATTTATTCATGATGAGACCCGAGAAGCTTTTGAAGAACTGTGTAACCAAAAAAATTCTAAATTGCCAGAAGTGACTGAAAAACCGTATGAACTTCTAGAAAATGTGGGGTTTCAGTTGGTTTTACCTACTGTAATACCTGAAAGTAGATCTACTGAAAATCCAAGTAAAACGTTTGAAGAAAAATTGGCATTGTTGGCAATTGAAGAAAATATATCTTTACAATGTATGTCCAAGATATTACACTTGTTAAGACTCATGAATGTTTTAATTATTTACCTAAAGATGCAAGGACACTGCTGAAAACTCCAAGAAGTGTCATTACAAAAAGTGTCTCACCTGGACAGTATGCTCACATGGGTATAGAAATTGGACTTATTAAATATTTGAATAGTTTAGATATAAATTCGGTAAAAAAGATTGATACGTTAACACTGATGGTTCATATAGATGGATTACCTCTAGGTCAAGTAGAAGTGAAGTATGGCCTATATTAGGATCCATTTTTGAGTCATATTATGTCTTTGTCATTGGAATTTACCATGATTTCAATAAAAAACCTGATAGCTCTAATGACTTTTTAAATGATTTTGTTATTGAGCTAAATGTATTACTCAAAGAAGGCATATTATTTGATGGAAAATTATACAAATTATGTATTAACATGATTTGTGCCGATGCGCCTGCAAAATCATTTGTATTAAATGTAAAAGGACATAGTGGTTTTTATAGTTGTACAAAGTGTGATGTTCACGGAGCACGGACTGACAATAGAGTATGATTCCCAGATTGCAGTGGACCACTCAGATCAGATGCTGATTTTGTATTTCGTACAGATCACAATTACCATTTAATGAACAAAGAAATAAGTGTACTTCAATCCATTCCAGGAATAGGACTTGTAACTAATGTACCTCTTGATTACCTACATTTAGTATGCCTTGGTGTGATGAAAAAAATGATATTGCTTTGGATGAAGTCTCGTAGGTATAATGTTCATATTCGCCCTGTTCAAGTTCAAAAAATATCTAATTTTCTTGAAAATATAAAATGTTTTGTTCCATTTGAGTTCAATAGAAAACCGCGATCCCTTTTGATGTTCAAACAATGGAAAGCAACTGAGTTTAGGCAATTGCTATTGTACACGGGTCCTGTGGTTCTAATGAATGTTGTATCAATTGACATATATTCAAATTTTCTTACACTGCATGTAGCAATTACTATTTTGTGTTCAAAACGTTTGTGTAAACAACCTGTGTTTGTTCAATATGCTGAAGATCTGTTGAAACATTACGTTGTAACATTTGGAAATTTGTACGGACATCAATTTATTAGCCATAACATACATGGTCTTTTACGCATAACTGAAGATGTTCGTCATTTTGGTCCTTTAGACAACTTCAGTACTTTCAAATTTGAAAATTTCATGTAACAAATAAAAAAACTAGTTCGCAAATATGATAGACCATTGCAACAAATTGTTAAAAGACTCGGTGAATTAAATAATCATAAATCAAAATATGTGTCTTGTGATGATCACTATAGATTTAAGTTTGAAAATCCTCATGAATCCGGACCGTTGACAGAAGGATTGTTATCACCAGTGTACAAAAAAATTATTTGTAAAGACTATGTTCTAATTGCAAATGATATAAAAAATAACTGTTGTATTTTGGCTAATGGAAGTATTGTTTTAATTGAAAATGTAGCATTCAGTAATGACAAAAAAAGCCAAATGATAATAGGAAAAGAATATTTAAAAAAAACAGATTTATATACCATACCATGTAAATCTTCACTATTAGGTATATACAAAGTGTCTAAATTATCTAGAAGAAAGGCGTGGATGGTTACAGATATCATAAATAAAGGTTTTATATATTGCTCGGGTTCTCCAAAGTGGAAGGTTGTATTTCCAATACTACATACAGACACCGAAGAAATACAGTCCTTATAACAATAATCTTTATTTTGTTTTAATGTAAATAATATTTATAGTATTATAATTTTAGTAAATAACCTATAGCTTATCTCCGTATCATATAATATTAATTACTATATTAATTTGTATAATTAATTAATATATCCAGATGTATACCTAAATAAAATTGAAAATATAATAAATATTTTTGTTTTTAACTTTAAATATTTACTTACTATTTTGATCATAGATATATTTTGAATAAATTCAAAATATATAATAAATAATAATATACCTAATACAAATAATATATATAATAAATAATTATTACCTGTTATAGACAGTATTGGGTTATCGAGTTTGATGATGGTATCCAAATTGTACCAAAATCTTGGTTATTAGAAAATAATACCAAGTGTTACTATCCTAATGATTTAGGGAATGGTCCTAATGTACACAAAAAATATGATATGATGGTTAAACATTTAGAGCAACCAAAGAACAATTGGGAAATATATGATATTAAGCATATTTGGGGTTCAGATGGTATGTATGTTATATGTATAGTTGCTAAAATATTTATTTATTGTTAATAACTTATATTTCAGATGATTTTGTGAAAGCTAAAAACAAATTAATCCGTGTAGAAAATACTGATGATTCGTGCATTACAGATGATAATCTCTCTAATGCCAAAGAAAAAAGACGCATCAAATGTCATAAACAATTTAATACAACAGAATTGTCACATTATCAAAACCAAAGAAATAAAAAATTGACTTCATCTCCAAAAAAATTAATTTTAAAGAAAAAAAAAGGTGGGCAAGTGGGTGTCGCTCTGCTGTACAGTAGGTTACAAGTGGGTCATTGTATAATGGATGGTATTAAATTTGAATTCAATGATATAATATCATTGTATAAGAAAAACGATTCTGAGTGGAGACGGTATGTCCTTTTAGGTATAAGACATATTATATACATATCTATGGTATTAAAAAAAATTGACCTATAATGAATTCCAAATTAATCATATCACAATATCCATTAGGTAATTATAACGCGTTATACACCAACAACAAACCCTGATACTATCATAGATATATATAGTAGATTACTTTAGAAATTTCAAGTACCCACGAATAATATTATACAATCACAACAAAATAACTAAAATCGTAATTCTTGGTTTAAATATGAAATTTTGTCTAAATTTGAAATTAAAATGTCTGTAAAAAATAAGTGTGTTTATATATTTTTTAGATTTTTTGGTTACAGTATGAATTATTTAAGAGAATCTTTGTTTTAAATTTTCAACTCTTAGTTATAAAAACTGAAAATTTTATAATTTTTTAATTCCAACGATTGATAATTTTCGAGATTTTGATAAATTTTGTCAAAATTCCAACTTTAAATGCTTATAAAAAAAATCGTGCCTATGTATTTTTAAAATTTTTCAACTGATATTGTAACAATATATAAGAAAGCTTGTATTACATTTTCAGACTTTTTGGCCCACCAAATAAAATTTTATTGACAATTATAAAAAAAAAAACTAAAAAAATTGAAAACTGAAAATGTCCGTAAACAGCTCAAAAAGAGTCAAAATATTTTCAAAATTGTATGGTGTATAGGAAATGCTAATATAAACATTCAGTGAAATTTTCATGTATCTACAGTTATTCGTTTTTGAATTACAACAAAATAAGGAAATCGCTACATGAGAAATCGAGTGAAAATCCAATGTTGTAAAAATTTGAATTTCAAACGCTCATAAAATTTAATTTGACTGTCCGGTAGAGATTTTTTTATTGATAAAGGTAGATAATCTTATAAGGAATCTTGTGTTTCATTTTCAAATCTTAGATTTAAAAAGAAAAATTTTTACGAATTCTTAACTCAAAATAATTTGCTAATTTTCGTGATTTTTCCATATTTTGTCAATTTTTGAACTTTAAATGCTTATAAAAAAAAATTGTGACTAAGGATTTTTAATATTTTTCATCTGCCTTTGAAACAACATATTAGGAGCCTTCTATTAAATTTTCAAGCTTTCGCAACCAACAAATAAAATTTTATTGATATTTCTAGAAAAAAAACTAAAAAAAAATGAAAAATGAAAATGTCCCTAAACAGTTCCAAATAAATCAAAATATTTTGAAAATGTTATCGTGTATAGAAAATGCAAATATAAACAACCAGTGAAAATTTCATGTATCTACGGTCATTTGTTTTAAAGTTACACCAATAACCAAATTCGATTTTTTGGAAAATCGATTTTGCGTAAAAATTCCCGTTTTTCCTTAATTTTTATGTTGTTTTTTCCCGGCGCTTGTGAAAACTACTGGAAAATGTTTACTTTTGACCCCCCAAAGTACCAACTAGATTCACTTTCCTATCAGAAAAGGTACTATTGAAGAAAATCGAAGCACTTTTACTGTCCCAAAACGTGATGACAGACACAAAAATATAAAAATATAAATAAAAATATAAAAATATAAAAACATACATCATTGTAAAACCAATACATTCATCGCTCCGCTCAGAATCTAAAATGTAAATTAGCTAACATAATTGAGATTAATAATAACTTGGTCCTCAAAATGGTTTAATTCTGTTTACTTGGATTAATGATTTTTTCTTTTTCTACCAATGCTACATTTTGTATTGAAATGGTTAATTTATTCGATTTATTTTTAATTTTGATTTTTTTTTGTCCTTTTTGAAGTGAATTAATATAAAATTGAACATCTTCTTTAGCTTAAAATTATTTAAAGTAGAAAATTAAAAATATTGTATTATGCACTTATAAGTTATAATGTAATTATGAAAATGTATATTTACTTCCTCGTTTCAATAATTTTGCCTTGTACTTGAATCCATCAGACCATTTAATCATTGTATAAGTACCAATTTTTTTACTTTTAAGTATCGGAGATAAAGGGCACTTATACAAAACACCATCATCTTTAAATTGAACACCAATCCATTCTAATTATAGTAAGAAATAAATAAATTTAATATTATATTTGAAAATAAATATTTATTAACCTCCAACAATATTATATTCAGTATCAGATTTTCCATTATGCAGGGTATGCACTATGCAATGTGCATAGGAACGAGGCTCACAAGATTTATGTGGCCGTTAGGGTTTCTAACTATTTTTAAGTAACTGTTATTATAATTTTTTAACTTCTAATACCCAATTTGCCAAAAAAAATATATTTTATGTTAAAATAATATCATTACTACCAGTGTCGGTCTGGCCCACCCGGCTACCAATGGCAATGGATCGGCCAGCCTAGTTCGCAAATATGATAGACCATTGCAACAAATTGTTAAAAGACTCGGTGAATTAAATAATCATAAATCAAAATATGTGTCTTGTGATGATCACTATAGATTTAAGTTTGAAAATCCTCATGAATCCGGACCGTTGACAGAAGGATTGTTATCACCAGTGTACAAAAAAATTATTTGTAAAGACTATGTTCTAATTGCAAATGATATAAAAAATAACTGTTGTATTTTGGCTAATGGAAGTATTGTTTTAATTGAAAATGTAGCATTCAGTAATGACAAAAAAAGCCAAATGATAATAGGAAAAGAATATTTAAAAAAAACAGATTTATATACCATACCATGTAAATCTTCACTATTAGGTATATACAAAGTGTCTAAATTATCTAGAAGAAAGGCGTGGATGGTTACAGATATCATAAATAAAGGTTTTATATATTGCTCGGGTTCTCCAAAGTGGAAGGTTGTATTTCCAATACTACATACAGACACCGAAGAAATACAGTCCTTATAACAATAATCTTTATTTTGTTTTAATGTAAATAATATTTATAGTATTATAATTTTAGTAAATAACCTATAGCTTATCTCCGTATCATATAATATTAATTACTATATTAATTTGTATAATTAATTAATATATCCAGATGTATACCTAAATAAAATTGAAAATATAATAAATATTTTTGTTTTTAACTTTAAATATTTACTTACTATTTTGATCATAGATATATTTTGAATAAATTCAAAATATATAATAAATAATAATATACCTAATACAAATAATATATATAATAAATAATTATTACCTGTTATAGACAGTATTGGGTTATCGAGTTTGATGATGGTATCCAAATTGTACCAAAATCTTGGTTATTAGAAAATAATACCAAGTGTTACTATCCTAATGATTTAGGGAATGGTCCTAATGTACACAAAAAATATGATATGATGGTTAAACATTTAGAGCAACCAAAGAACAATTGGGAAATATATGATATTAAGCATATTTGGGGTTCAGATGGTATGTATGTTATATGTATAGTTGCTAAAATATTTATTTATTGTTAATAACTTATATTTCAGATGATTTTGTGAAAGCTAAAAACAAATTAATCCGTGTAGAAAATACTGATGATTCGTGCATTACAGATGATAATCTCTCTAATGCCAAAGAAAAAAGACGCATCAAATGTCATAAACAATTTAATACAACAGAATTGTCACATTATCAAAACCAAAGAAATAAAAAATTGACTTCATCTCCAAAAAAATTAATTTTAAAGAAAAAAAAGGTGGGCAAGTGGGTGTCGCTCTGCTGTACAGTAGGTTACAAGTGGGTCATTGTATAATGGATGGTATTAAATTTGAATTCAATGATATAATATCATTGTATAAGAAAAACGATTCTGAGTGGAGACGGTATGTCCTTTTAGGTATAAGACATATTATATACATATCTATGGTATTAAAAAAATTGACCTATAATGAATTCCAAATTAATCATATCACAATATCCATTAGGTAATTATAACGCGTTATACACCAACAACAAACCCTGATACTATCATAGATATATATAGTAGATTACTTTAGAAATTTCAAGTACCCACGAATAATATTATACAATCACAACAAAATAACTAAAATCGTAATTCTTGGTTTAAATATGAAATTTTGTCTAAATTTGAAATTAAAATGTCTGTAAAAAATAAGTGTGTTTATATATTTTTTAGATTTTTTGGTTACAGTATGAATTATTTAAGAGAATCTTTGTTTTAAATTTTCAACTCTTAGTTATAAAAACTGAAAATTTTATAATTTTTTAATTCCAACGATTGATAATTTTCGAGATTTTGATAAATTTTGTCAAAATTCCAACTTTAAATGCTTATAAAAAAAAATCGTGCCTATGTATTTTTAAAATTTTTCAACTGATATTGTAACAATATATAAGAAAGCTTGTATTACATTTTCAGACTTTTTGGCCCACCAAATAAAATTTTATTGACAATTATAAAAAAAAAAACTAAAAAAATTGAAAACTGAAAATGTCCGTAAACAGCTCAAAAAGAGTCAAAATATTTTCAAAATTGTATGGTGTATAGGAAATGCTAATATAAACATTCAGTGAAATTTTCATGTATCTACAGTTATTCGTTTTTGAATTACAACAAAATAAGGAAATCGCTACATGAGAAATCGAGTGAAAATCCAATGTTGTAAAAATTTGAATTTCAAACGCTCATAAAAATTTAATTTGACTGTCCGGTAGAGATTTTTTTATTGATAAAGGTAGATAATCTTATAAGGAATCTTGTGTTTCATTTTCAAATCTTAGATTTAAAAAGAAAAATTTTTACGAATTCTTAACTCAAAATAATTTGCTAATTTTCGTGATTTTTCCATATTTTGTCAATTTTTGAACTTTAAATGCTTATAAAAAAAAATTGTGACTAAGGATTTTTAATATTTTTCATCTGCCTTTGAAACAACATATTAGGAGCCTTCTATTAAATTTTCAAGCTTTCGCAACCAACAAATAAAATTTTATTGATATTTCTAGAAAAAAAACTAAAAAAAAATGAAAAATGAAAATGTCCCTAAACAGTTCCAAATAAATCAAAATATTTTGAAAATGTTATCGTGTATAGAAAATGCAAATATAAACAACCAGTGAAAATTTCATGTATCTACGGTCATTTGTTTTAAAGTTACACCAATAACCAAATTCGATTTTTTGGAAAATCGATTTTGCGTAAAAATTCCCGTTTTTCCTTAATTTTTATGTTGTTTTTCCCGGCGCTTGTGAAAACTACTGGAAAATGTTTACTTTTGACCCCCCAAAGTACCAACTAGATTCACTTTCCTATCAGAAAAGGTACTATTGAAGAAAATCGAAGCACTTTTACTGTCCCAAAACGTGATGACAGACACAAAAATATAAAAATATAAATAAAAATATAAAAATATAAAAACATACATCATTGTAAAACCAATACATTCATCGCTCCGCTCAGAATCTAAAATGTAAATTAGCTAACATAATTGAGATTAATAATAACTTGGTCCTCAAAATGGTTTAATTCTGTTTACTTGGATTAATGATTTTTTCTTTTTCTACCAATGCTACATTTTGTATTGAAATGGTTAATTTATTCGATTTATTTTTAATTTTGATTTTTTTTTGTCCTTTTTGAAGTGAATTAATATAAAATTGAACATCTTCTTTAGCTTAAAATTATTTAAAGTAGAAAATTAAAAATATTGTATTATGCACTTATAAGTTATAATGTAATTATGAAAATGTATATTTACTTCCTCGTTTCAATAATTTTGCCTTGTACTTGAATCCATCAGACCATTTAATCATTGTATAAGTACCAATTTTTTTACTTTTAAGTATCGGAGATAAAGGGCACTTATACAAAACACCATCATCTTTAAATTGAACACCAATCCATTCTAATTATAGTAAGAAATAAATAAATTTAATATTATATTTGAAAATAAATATTTATTAACCTCCAACAATATTATATTCAGTATCAGATTTTCCATTATGCAGGGTATGCACTATGCAATGTGCATAGGAACGAGGCTCACAAGATTTATGTGGCCGTTAGGGTTTCTAACTATTTTTAAGTAACTGTTATTATAATTTTTTAACTTCTAATACCCAATTTGCCAAAAAAAATATATTTTATGTTAAAATAATATCATTACTACCAGTGTCGGTCTGGCCCACCCGGCTACCAATGGCAATGGATCGGCCAGCCTAGTTCGCAAATATGATAGACCATTGCAACAAATTGTTAAAAGACTCGGTGAATTAAATAATCATAAATCAAAATATGTGTCTTGTGATGATCACTATAGATTTAAGTTTGAAAATCCTCATGAATCCGGACCGTTGACAGAAGGATTGTTATCACCAGTGTACAAAAAAATTATTTGTAAAGACTATGTTCTAATTGCAAATGATATAAAAAATAACTGTTGTATTTTGGCTAATGGAAGTATTGTTTTAATTGAAAATGTAGCATTCAGTAATGACAAAAAAAGCCAAATGATAATAGGAAAAGAATATTTAAAAAAAACAGATTTATATACCATACCATGTAAATCTTCACTATTAGGTATATACAAAGTGTCTAAATTATCTAGAAGAAAGGCGTGGATGGTTACAGATATCATAAATAAAGGTTTTATATATTGCTCGGGTTCTCCAAAGTGGAAGGTTGTATTTCCAATACTACATACAGACACCGAAGAAATACAGTCCTTATAACAATAATCTTTATTTTGTTTTAATGTAAATAATATTTATAGTATTATAATTTTAGTAAATAACCTATAGCTTATCTCCGTATCATATAATATTAATTACTATATTAATTTGTATAATTAATTAATATATCCAGATGTATACCTAAATAAAATTGAAAATATAATAAATATTTTTGTTTTTAACTTTAAATATTTACTTACTATTTTGATCATAGATATATTTTGAATAAATTCAAAATATATAATAAATAATAATATACCTAATACAAATAATATATATAATAAATAATTATTACCTGTTATAGACAGTATTGGGTTATCGAGTTTGATGATGGTATCCAAATTGTACCAAAATCTTGGTTATTAGAAAATAATACCAAGTGTTACTATCCTAATGATTTAGGGAATGGTCCTAATGTACACAAAAAATATGATATGATGGTTAAACATTTAGAGCAACCAAAGAACAATTGGGAAATATATGATATTAAGCATATTTGGGGTTCAGATGGTATGTATGTTATATGTATAGTTGCTAAAATATTTATTTATTGTTAATAACTTATATTTCAGATGATTTTGTGAAAGCTAAAAACAAATTAATCCGTGTAGAAAATACTGATGATTCGTGCATTACAGATGATAATCTCTCTAATGCCAAAGAAAAAAGACGCATCAAATGTCATAAACAATTTAATACAACAGAATTGTCACATTATCAAAACCAAAGAAATAAAAAATTGACTTCATCTCCAAAAAAATTAATTTTAAAGAAAAAAAAAGGTGGGCAAGTGGGTGTCGCTCTGCTGTACAGTAGGTTACAAGTGGGTCATTGTATAATGGATGGTATTAAATTTGAATTCAATGATATAATATCATTGTATAAGAAAAACGATTCTGAGTGGAGACGGTATGTCCTTTTAGGTATAAGACATATTATATACATATCTATGGTATTAAAAAAAATTGACCTATAATGAATTCCAAATTAATCATATCACAATATCCATTAGGTAATTATAACGCGTTATACACCAACAACAAACCCTGATACTATCATAGATATATATAGTAGATTACTTTAGAAATTTCAAGTACCCACGAATAATATTATACAATCACAACAAAATAACTAAAATCGTAATTCTTGGTTTAAATATGAAATTTTGTCTAAATTTGAAATTAAAATGTCTGTAAAAAATAAGTGTGTTTATATATTTTTTAGATTTTTTGGTTACAGTATGAATTATTTAAGAGAATCTTTGTTTTAAATTTTCAACTCTTAGTTATAAAAACTGAAAATTTTATAATTTTTTAATTCCAACGATTGATAATTTTCGAGATTTTGATAAATTTTGTCAAAATTCCAACTTTAAATGCTTATAAAAAAAATCGTGCCTATGTATTTTTAAAATTTTTCAACTGATATTGTAACAATATATAAGAAAGCTTGTATTACATTTTCAGACTTTTTGGCCCACCAAATAAAATTTTATTGACAATTATAAAAAAAAAACTAAAAAAATTGAAAACTGAAAATGTCCGTAAACAGCTCAAAAAGAGTCAAAATATTTTCAAAATTGTATGGTGTATAGGAAATGCTAATATAAACATTCAGTGAAATTTTCATGTATCTACAGTTATTCGTTTTTGAATTACAACAAAATAAGGAAATCGCTACATGAGAAATCGAGTGAAAATCCAATGTTGTAAAAATTTGAATTTCAAACGCTCATAAAAATTTAATTTGACTGTCCGGTAGAGATTTTTTTATTGATAAAGGTAGATAATCTTATAAGGAATCTTGTGTTTCATTTTCAAATCTTAGATTTAAAAAGAAAAATTTTTACGAATTCTTAACTCAAAATAATTTGCTAATTTTCGTGATTTTTCCATATTTTGTCAATTTTTGAACTTTAAATGCTTATAAAAAAAAATTGTGACTAAGGATTTTTAATATTTTTCATCTGCCTTTGAAACAACATATTAGGAGCCTTCTATTAAATTTTCAAGCTTTCGCAACCAACAAATAAAATTTTATTGATATTTCTAGAAAAAAAACTAAAAAAAATGAAAAATGAAAATGTCCCTAAACAGTTCCAAATAAATCAAAATATTTTGAAAATGTTATCGTGTATAGAAAATGCAAATATAAACAACCAGTGAAAATTTCATGTATCTACGGTCATTTGTTTTAAAGTTACACCAATAACCAAATTCGATTTTTTGGAAAATCGATTTTGCGTAAAAATTCCCGTTTTTCCTTAATTTTTATGTTGTTTTTCCCGGCGCTTGTGAAAACTACTGGAAAATGTTTACTTTTGACCCCCCAAAGTACCAACTAGATTCACTTTCCTATCAGAAAAGGTACTATTGAAGAAAATCGAAGCACTTTTACTGTCCCAAAACGTGATGACAGACACAAAAATATAAAAATATAAATAAAAATATAAAAATATAAAAACATACATCATTGTAAAACCAATACATTCATCGCTCCGCTCAGAATCTAAAATGTAAATTAGCTAACATAATTGAGATTAATAATAACTTGGTCCTCAAAATGGTTTAATTCTGTTTACTTGGATTAATGATTTTTTCTTTTTCTACCAATGCTACATTTTGTATTGAAATGGTTAATTTATTCGATTTATTTTTAATTTTGATTTTTTTTTGTCCTTTTTGAAGTGAATTAATATAAAATTGAACATCTTCTTTAGCTTAAAATTATTTAAAGTAGAAAATTAAAAATATTGTATTATGCACTTATAAGTTATAATGTAATTATGAAAATGTATATTTACTTCCTCGTTTCAATAATTTTGCCTTGTACTTGAATCCATCAGACCATTTAATCATTGTATAAGTACCAATTTTTTTACTTTTAAGTATCGGAGATAAAGGGCACTTATACAAAACACCATCATCTTTAAATTGAACACCAATCCATTCTAATTATAGTAAGAAATAAATAAATTTAATATTATATTTGAAAATAAATATTTATTAACCTCCAACAATATTATATTCAGTATCAGATTTTCCATTATGCAGGGTATGCACTATGCAATGTGCATAGGAACGAGGCTCACAAGATTTATGTGGCCGTTAGGGTTTCTAACTATTTTTAAGTAACTGTTATTATAATTTTTTAACTTCTAATACCCAATTTGCCAAAAAAAATATATTTTATGTTAAAATAATATCATTACTACCAGTGTCGGTCTGGCCCACCCGGCTACCAATGGCAATGGATCGGCCAGCCTAGTTCGCAAATATGATAGACCATTGCAACAAATTGTTAAAAGACTCGGTGAATTAAATAATCATAAATCAAAATATGTGTCTTGTGATGATCACTATAGATTTAAGTTTGAAAATCCTCATGAATCCGGACCGTTGACAGAAGGATTGTTATCACCAGTGTACAAAAAAATTATTTGTAAAGACTATGTTCTAATTGCAAATGATATAAAAAATAACTGTTGTATTTTGGCTAATGGAAGTATTGTTTTAATTGAAAATGTAGCATTCAGTAATGACAAAAAAAGCCAAATGATAATAGGAAAAGAATATTTAAAAAAAACAGATTTATATACCATACCATGTAAATCTTCACTATTAGGTATATACAAAGTGTCTAAATTATCTAGAAGAAAGGCGTGGATGGTTACAGATATCATAAATAAAGGTTTTATATATTGCTCGGGTTCTCCAAAGTGGAAGGTTGTATTTCCAATACTACATACAGACACCGAAGAAATACAGTCCTTATAACAATAATCTTTATTTTGTTTTAATGTAAATAATATTTATAGTATTATAATTTTAGTAAATAACCTATAGCTTATCTCCGTATCATATAATATTAATTACTATATTAATTTGTATAATTAATTAATATATCCAGATGTATACCTAAATAAAATTGAAAATATAATAAATATTTTTGTTTTTAACTTTAAATATTTACTTACTATTTTGATCATAGATATATTTTGAATAAATTCAAAATATATAATAAATAATAATATACCTAATACAAATAATATATATAATAAATAATTATTACCTGTTATAGACAGTATTGGGTTATCGAGTTTGATGATGGTATCCAAATTGTACCAAAATCTTGGTTATTAGAAAATAATACCAAGTGTTACTATCCTAATGATTTAGGGAATGGTCCTAATGTACACAAAAAATATGATATGATGGTTAAACATTTAGAGCAACCAAAGAACAATTGGGAAATATATGATATTAAGCATATTTGGGGTTCAGATGGTATGTATGTTATATGTATAGTTGCTAAAATATTTATTTATTGTTAATAACTTATATTTCAGATGATTTTGTGAAAGCTAAAAACAAATTAATCCGTGTAGAAAATACTGATGATTCGTGCATTACAGATGATAATCTCTCTAATGCCAAAGAAAAAAGACGCATCAAATGTCATAAACAATTTAATACAACAGAATTGTCACATTATCAAAACCAAAGAAATAAAAAATTGACTTCATCTCCAAAAAAATTAATTTTAAAGAAAAAAAAAGGTGGGCAAGTGGGTGTCGCTCTGCTGTACAGTAGGTTACAAGTGGGTCATTGTATAATGGATGGTATTAAATTTGAATTCAATGATATAATATCATTGTATAAGAAAAACGATTCTGAGTGGAGACGGTATGTCCTTTTAGGTATAAGACATATTATATACATATCTATGGTATTAAAAAAAATTGACCTATAATGAATTCCAAATTAATCATATCACAATATCCATTAGGTAATTATAACGCGTTATACACCAACAACAAACCCTGATACTATCATAGATATATAGTAGATTACTTTAGAAATTTCAAGTACCCACGAATAATATTATACAATCACAACAAAATAACTAAAATCGTAATTCTTGGTTTAAATATGAAATTTTGTCTAAATTTGAAATTAAAATGTCTGTAAAAAATAAGTGTGTTTATATATTTTTTAGATTTTTTGGTTACAGTATGAATTATTTAAGAGAATCTTTGTTTTAAATTTTCAACTCTTAGTTATAAAAACTGAAAATTTTATAATTTTTTAATTCCAACGATTGATAATTTTCGAGATTTTGATAAATTTTGTCAAAATTCCAACTTTAAATGCTTATAAAAAAAAATCGTGCCTATGTATTTTTAAAATTTTTCAACTGATATTGTAACAATATATAAGAAAGCTTGTATTACATTTTCAGACTTTTTGGCCCACCAAATAAAATTTTATTGACAATTATAAAAAAAAAAACTAAAAAAATTGAAAACTGAAAATGTCCGTAAACAGCTCAAAAAGAGTCAAAATATTTTCAAAATTGTATGGTGTATAGGAAATGCTAATATAAACATTCAGTGAAATTTTCATGTATCTACAGTTATTCGTTTTTGAATTACAACAAAATAAGGAAATCGCTACATGAGAAATCGAGTGAAAATCCAATGTTGTAAAAATTTGAATTTCAAACGCTCATAAAAATTTAATTTGACTGTCCGGTAGAGATTTTTTTATTGATAAAGGTAGATAATCTTATAAGGAATCTTGTGTTTCATTTTCAAATCTTAGATTTAAAAAGAAAAATTTTTACGAATTCTTAACTCAAAATAATTTGCTAATTTTCGTGATTTTTCCATATTTTGTCAATTTTTGAACTTTAAATGCTTATAAAAAAAAATTGTGACTAAGGATTTTTAATATTTTTCATCTGCCTTTGAAACAACATATTAGGAGCCTTCTATTAAATTTTCAAGCTTTCGCAACCAACAAATAAAATTTTATTGATATTTCTAGAAAAAAAACTAAAAAAAAATGAAAAATGAAAATGTCCCTAAACAGTTCCAAATAAATCAAAATATTTTGAAAATGTTATCGTGTATAGAAAATGCAAATATAAACAACCAGTGAAAATTTCATGTATCTACGGTCATTTGTTTTAAAGTTACACCAAAAACCAAATTCGATTTTTTGGAAAATCGATTTTGCGTAAAAATTCCCGTTTTTCCTTAATTTTTATGTTGTTTTTCCCGGCGCTTGTGAAAACTACTGGAAAATGTTTACTTTTGACCCCCCAAAGTACCAACTAGATTCACTTTCCTATCAGAAAAGGTACTATTGAAGAAAATCGAAGCACTTTCACTGTCCCAAAACGTGATGACAGACACAAAAATATAAATAAAAATATAAATAAAAAAAAACATACATCATTGTAAAACCAATACATTCATCGCTCCGCTCAGAATCTAAAATGCAAAAAAAAAGTTCACAAATGGGATCATTTAATACTCTATCTCTCCCAGCAGTACCATTATTTTCTAATTCACATCAATCAGGCAAGCTTTAAATTTAATCTTTATGTACAATTTACAATGTTTTAATAGTTTTTTTTGTTAAAGGTTCTGAAACTCAAAAGAGTCAACATTTTACAATTTCCAGACAAGATGAATCAAACAACATTGACGACTATCGTGTGAATACTCAGTCTAGACATTATTATGACCGAATGAGTAGGCAGTATAATGTATTTAGCGAAGATATAGCTGAATGTGATGTACGATGTTCATCTCCTAAATCTACAAATATAGCAGGTACCTGCGTTAATAGTGTTATAATTGAACTAACGTGGCATTATGAATATGATACTTTGTACAACTTATTTCTGATACTTTAAACCTCAGAAAAATACTTATTTTATAGTTCATATTATCTTATATTATAACACATAGTTATTATAATAGTTTAATTTTTCACCCTTACACTTTTAACACAAACAAACAAAAAAAAATTCCTTGTGGAATTTCATACTATAACAAACCCACAATTTAATAATAATATGTGAAATTGTTGTATGATTTCTATACAATAAATGAAATTTTATTATCAAATAATATTTTTGGTTTAAATATCTTATTTTTAGGTCTAAAAAGTTCAAATTCAGCTCAAATGGTAAAAAGTACCCAGAGTAGAACTATTACTAAAGATAAATGTAACTGTGGTCAGTATTTCTAAGTATTGTAATTTTATTATTGTATGTGAACCTAACTATACCTAACCTCTATGTGATATAGAGCTTTATTTATTTTTAATCGAGATTAGTAATAACTAATGACTAATAAGTCAGTGGCGGCTATCCTTAAAAATATAGGTGTAGCGAAACCTTAAAAACAACCACCCACCCACCCACCAATCATGTTACTTCATGACTATTTTTGCCATAAGAGCCTTGGAATTTTCAAATATTGTATACCTACAAAAAACTATATGGCAATACCTTACATAGTCTTAACATTTTTTATGTGATGATCTTCACCCAATATATAAAATTACATTCAATTAAACTTTAATATAATGATATCATATGTAATTTATGTATGATTGTAAATTATTCTTTGTCAAATTACAAACAGGTATAACATTGTAAATTGTAATATTAAAAATTAATTATTAAATTAAATATTTTGTTAATGTAATGCTATTGGCTGCAAACTTGTGGAGAATTTCTTCATGATCCATTTCATCAACAATATCTTGTTCACAACTTATGACCATAAGGTCTTCCAATCTAGCTTGAGACATAGTCGTGCGAAGTCTAGATTTTATGATTTTCAATTTGGAAAATGACCTTTCTGTAGAAGCACTAGATAATGGAATTGTCAGAGATATCCTCAGGGCAGCATCTAGTGATGGAAATGTATTTCCCAAACCACCATTTTGGAACACTTTGAAAATAGTTTTCAAGCTACCGATATTTATTGGATTTATTTGCTTGCGCTTAGGTAACTCAAATTCCTGTTCTTGATCAGTCTCCTCTTCAAATGAACTAATGCTTTCTGTATCACTTTTGTCAGAAACGTGAAAATGTTCAGGTAGAATAGTTGTTTTCTCAAACAATTCATACACATTACAAAATTTAAGGAACTCTGCTTTTAATGTTTCTTGATCAACAAACGTTCCGTAAACTTTGCAAAACACTGCAAATGAATCATCGGGTAAAGACTTATGGTTTTTTTTAATTTCAATAATTCGCTTCTTACTGAAAAGTGCCAAATCTTTCATAACTCCAATTGTGGTATCATTAAAATACTGATTAAGATTACTAAGTATTATATCTAAGGAACCTAAGACAGTTTCTACTTTAAATTTCTCAATGGGGTCTTTGATACATTCATCAACATTTTTTTCTTTCTTCTTATGCGGGTGGTTTTAAATTCAAAAAATTCAAAACCATCATTTTCTTTTATGAAAATATTGACTTCCTTGATTAAGTATTCCATAATAGAATCATTTTTTCTGAGTTCTTGTATTAAATTTTTAGCATCATTTATAGAATTAACTCCTGCTAAAATATCTAAATCTCTAGTTTGTAATAAGGTACTTAGAGGTGACAATACATTGAATATCTTTTGGAACCACATTGCAGTCATTATAAATCGTTTAGACAAAAGATAATTTAATAGGCATCCAGCCATATGACCAACACATTGATCCTCGCGGCCTTCAGTATTTCTTGAATATTCCAGTGTATCAATCACAGAGCCAAACGTTTCTAAAATAGCTTGAAGATCTTGATCTTGAGAAGTCCATCTAGTTGTGGAAACTCTTTTCAATCGACGTCCTCTTTGTCCTGTCGAATATTCATTTTGTACTTTTTCATAGTAAGCAACTCGTTTCTTACTACCACAAATAAAATTATACAATGTCTCCATATTTCCGAATAAATCTACAGCGTCCAAACTACTACTTACTGCTTTAACTACTACTAAATTTAGTCTATGAGCAGTGCACCAAATATAAGTGGCTGATGGACATTTTTCTTTAATTAGAGCTTGAAGTCCACTGTTCTGTCCTCTCATATTCTGAGCGCCATCGTATGATTGGCCAACCATAAAATTTACCCAATCGAGGGACAATTCATTACAAATATTTTGGAATACGTCAAAAATCTGAACACTAGTAGTAATTGCTGATTCTTTAAGTGCCAAAAGCCGTTCACATATATTTCCATTATTGTTAATATACCTTACGATAAATGATATTTGTTCCTTTCTTGACAAGTCAAAAGTTGAATCCATGGAAATGCTGAAAAATCTGGACTCTTTAATTTCTAATTTAATGATTTCTTTAACTTGAGATGCACAGCATGAAATTAATTGATTTTGTCTCAGTTTTGACAAAAAATTCACCTCAGGTTTTTTAGAAGTTTCAAGTTTAGAAATATAAGATGCCAAACAAGGTGAGTATTTACTTAACACTTTAGCAAAATTGACAAAATTTCCATGATTTTTTCCTATTTTTTTTAAATTTTCCCGGTGGCCTCGAAAAGCTAGGCAATTTTTTGCAAGAACAAGTGTTATGTTTACTAAACATCTTAATACTTCCCGGTTTTCTGATTTTTCTTGGTTGACTTTTTCTTGAAGTAATGGCAGTACTGGTAGAGAAGTCTTTCTGAGTTTATATTTTAATGTTGCATTAATGTGAGCTTCTGAAGATTCGTGAAGTTGAATACTCAATACTGCTCTCGACCATGTCGAAAAACCATATTTTGTCCATGCTTTCTGTGAGTTTTTGCCAAAAAGTATACAATGCAAACAAAATAATTTATCATTTAAAATTGAATAACTTAACCAATCCCTTTTAATATTTTTTTTTCCTGGAATTTCTTTCCAATACCACGCAGTGTGGGAGCTACGGCCATTTTTATCTTTTTTAAAATGATCATGTGGTAAATCTTCCTCATTAGGTTGCAACACTCCTTTTTTCAAGAGAAAATCAACAAATTCAGATGGAAGATTTTCCAACATACAGAAAGTTGCAGGGTCATTTGATAAATGTTCATCTTCATTAAATGTACCATCTAAACATGAATATAAAAAGTATTGTGATAGACTTAACCTGTGTAATGTTATCTTTAAAGTAAAATTAGAATTTTCTTGTACAATACTTTAGTACAAACACTACATACTTTAATAAATATGTATCTTTTCAGATTGGTTAGAAATACAAACAGGCAACAGCCAATAGGTACCATAAAATATTTTTAATTCCTACATGAAGATAACAACATTCAAAGTAAAATAGTTACCTATATCTATCCTATTTTCTCTGACATGATCTTCATCATTTTGACCAGTAATTTCAGTTTCAGAATCTAACTTGTCTACAATAAAATAAACAACTAAGATTATACCACTGGTACAAAGATTAAAAACTTCATAAAAAAATGAAAAGCAAGTACCATTTATTAATAGTGATAGTTCATGTTTGTAAGATGTACTTGGTCTACTTATATCACTTTCAATATTATAATTGTGCGCTGAAATATTATAAATTAATTATTTTTGTACAAAGCAATCCTACAAATCAATGTTATTCTTGTATTATAGTAGGTAGGTATAATTAATTATGCTATAAATAAGTATTTACATTTGTCAACTATTTCAACAGAATCTGATTTCTCAGGCAAACTACTCATCTGATCAATGGTATTTATTTTAACTGAAAATAAATAAATACTATGTATTTTTAATGTAACAAACATAACATAATACTTTTTAAGGACATTTTGTCGGTTGAATCTTATTGTAAGCAAGAAAGTATAAAATATGATTCATAGGTATAATTGATAAAATCTACATTTAAAAATATATTATTGATCATTTTACAAAAATAATGATAAATTAAATCATTAACTATTATTATGAAATATATAAAATTTAATATTTAAAGTAAGCACTCACATATTATATATTGTTTAATAAATAATATCTATATAAACTTATCAATTGAATAAATTATAGAATAAAGCTTAATTAACTTTACAATTGTCAATTAAGTTTATGTAAGTTATAAAATTACCTATTATAATATATCTACTAAATAAATTGTGATAAATTACAGTTAATAAAATCAGTATCTATAATTTCCAGATTCATATAATTATGAAGATTATAATGATGTATAATATTAATTAACTTTTCTTATAATATCTTATGTCAGTACTTCTATTAAATTATTTAATGCCATTAAAGTTTTTTGTATAAGATTTTTTTAAACATGTGTTTTTTCTTAATTGATTAGAAATGCAAACAGCTAACATCTACCACAACATATTTTTAATACCTACATAAAGATAGAAGAACAATATGCAAAGTAAAATAGTTACCTATATGGCTATATCCATACTATTTTTGCAGACATAATCTTCATCATTTTGACCAGTAATTTCAGTTTCAGAATCTAATTTGTCTAAAATAAAATAAACATCTAAGATTATACCACTGATAAAAATTAAAAAACTTCACAAAAAATTGAAAAATTTGAAGTATGTGCCATTTATTAAACATTAATAAGATATAGTACCTACTAAATTTTATTTTATTTCTTTATTTAAATTAATATCAAAAGATTACTGGGCCTTACTGAGAAAAACTGGTGGACAGGGAAATAAATTGTAATAAACTACAGTTAATAAAATCAATATCTAAAATTTCCTGATTCATATAATTATGAAGATTATAATGATGTATAATCACAGAATAGTTTAAATCTAATTTAATCTATTCTGTGGTATAATATTAATTAACTTTTGTTTTATCATCTTATGCTAGTACTTCTAATAAATTATTTAATATTATTAAAATTTTCTTGTATAAGATTTAAATAAATATGTACCTATGTTTTTCCATTTACTAGAAATACAAATACCAATAGGCAATAATACCATATTATGGAATATTAGTACCATGAAATGATTTTAATTAAATATTTATGAAGATAGTAATATGTTGAGTAAAATAGTTACCTACCTATTTCAAAGATATTTTCGCTGATATGATCTTCTTCATATTTTTTTCTTATGATTTCACTCCCAGAATCCATATTCTCTATAGTAAAATAAAAAACTAAGATGTGATAACCAATAACATAATTAAAAACTTGAAAAATTAAAATATTAAAACAAGTAGGTACCTACCCTTTAGTAATAATGATAGTTCTTGTTTGTGAGATGTACTTGATCTACTTATGCCACATATAATATTGGTGTCAAGTGCTGAAATATTTAAAATTAATTAATTCTGTATTTTAAAAATCATACATAACTATCAATTTTATTTTAGTGTAGGTCACGGACTAAGATAAACAGGACTGGAAACTATAGACGGGAGGAGTGCGGGTAGCCGGAACCATAGTGTAACGCTTGTAGTACATGGACAAATGTGGCTCTATCTATTGATAATATTTAGCATTTGTTACACATATATTTATTTGCATATTATTTCTGTTTATAATAAAATTAGGTACAATAGTTTAATACATTTATACCACGGACTAAGATAAACTAAGATAACTCTATTGTGACTCTATCTTAGTCCGTGATTTATACGCACCTATTAGCTCTTAGGTATTAGCATTTAGTATTTAATGTACATTACATTTTACCAACTATATTATCCATTTATTATTCGCTAAAATGCCGAGAAAATTCTATGTGGATGGCTGTACGGGATGTTCAGAGGGAAAAAAATACACTTTATTTAAAGATGTGGTTAATTTAATTGCTTGGAATGAAGCAATTTCAAATGCCAAAATCTTAATTCGTGCTGGACACTGATGTATTAATATTTTGTAGAATGGATCATAGATGGCGTTAAAATCGCACTTGTACCAGAAGCGTTACACTGTAGTTCCATAGATGACTATCTCGTTTCCAGTCCTGTTTATCTTAGTCCGTGGTGTAGGTTTAAGTTGTTTATCAGTACTATCACTATGTTATAAATATTTACATTCTTCAACTATTTCAACAGAATCTGATTCCTCAGGCAAATTACTCATCTGGCCAATGATATCTGCTTTGACTGGAAATAAATAAGGATATATAAAATGTATCACACACAAAAAATAAAATAATACATTTTTTTATGGTACTTGAACCCTGTGACGCAATTCCATGTTTTGGCTGAAAAAAACTTGTCAAATCGGAACAAATTTTATTATTTTTTAATTTAGCCACTTTACAAAAAGACAAATTACGATTCCAATTTGTCAAGTTTAATCCTATTCTTTTCTTGCCACACACACAATTAGATTCGGTAGTTGACATAATGAATAATGATTGTCGAATTTAAATTATTCACAATTTACATTTCACAGAACACAGATAAATCATAAATAATTTCAAAAAAATTAATAACTTCACTGTTATAAGGTATCACGTATATACTAAATTACTAAGACAAAATACTATATATAAAAAACATTTGAAGATTATTGACTTATCAGTTATCAAAACTAAATACGCTATACGCATCACATATTCACATACGTTACTATTTTTAGAATCATGGAAAAATCATTAACCTTATCAGTTATCACTATAAACTTAGATAGGCAGATAGCTAAAAACGCTGGTATCTATAGTCATGCAAATACCATAAAAACAACGGTTGTTTTTACTTTTTAATCGCATTAATAATAAATTAATAACATCTGTCATCTACAATCTAGAATTCTATATTACCATGGTTACTATTATCCTATTAAAATATTCCAAATTATTCTGTATTATTCGCATACGAAAAATTACGTAGACAACCCACCCCACCTACCTCTAATTAAAGGTGTAGCAACCGCTACACCTCAACTATAGGATAGCCGCCACTGGTTGGTAATAACAATGTTTAAAATTGTATATGGTTTCTGTATTGTATTGTATTGTATTTTTTAACAAAACTGAAAATCTAGTAACCTTAAAATAGTTCCATATTAATAGTTAATACCACGTTTTATTTTTAGAACTTTTAAATATAAGATTTTTGAATACTTTTTTTATATAATTTAAGGATAATGTTGTTACAATACATGCTTCTGTTATTCAAATAGGAATCCTCTTTTTTTACTTTTATTATTCAGCAGATATATTTTTTTTGAGAACTTTGATGCATGTAAATCAAAATTCGAACTAGTAGTTTCGAGTTATAGGTATAACTGTGTGTACTAAGGATAATACGTATAATATGGAAATTAGCTAAGTAGATTTGGGGGCTTAGATGATTTGAAAATGTTAGTAGCTAGTTGTTAGAACTATATGTAAATAAACACTGCACTTGGTTGACGTTGTGCCGTTTTGTGCCCAATAATACCCGGGGCGGCTACAGGAGATTCCGAATCCGCTAGATAAATTATAACTATCTAAAAATAAAAATGTATATAAGTAATTGAAAATATATTATATTGTAACATCGTATTATCGTATATTATATCGTCGGTATGTCGATGTCAATATTATTTTAGTAATTCGGTCGACGGTCGACGGATTTAGTGAAACTGCCGCCCGACAGTAATTTCAATCATAAAGTTATCGGCGAGTGGCCGGGGAGAAAAATCCGCGTATTATACTCGCCATTGAAAGTGGATTCACGACAATTATAATATAATATGCAATGCCGCCCCTCTGTAGTCACTTCATAATTGTTTACATATTTTAATATATTTTAAAGCTAATTTAAATCTCCCCAGTGGCGTATTTAGGAATTTGTCATGGGGAGGGTCCAGTTAATTTCAGAATATAGAGCCGCGGGGGGCAAAGCCTCCCACACCACCAAATTATTCTTTTTTTAAAAAAATATACCATAATATATGACGATATGAAATGTTCGAGTCTTCAATTAATAAATAATAATGTGTACAAAACAAACTGGAAAGGCTGTAAATACTGGCAATGTACAAAACTACAAAATATTTGAATTAAAAATGAACTCAGTATTTTTCAACCATTTTTGGTACCTACCAAACCGATAAAATAAGAAAATCGGGTGACGTGGTGACACTCGGGAAGGTATTTGGAACAACTCTGTGAAAAAAAAAAATTGGAACATAAAAAAGGCCTGTTCTCTTACATAATAATAAATTATGTAAAATCCTGAATGACAATAATTCATTAAGTTATTCGATTTTAAATTACATCAAAATAACAAAATCGCTACATGAGAAATCTAGTGAATATTCAATCTTGCACAAAAATTGAACTTCAAACGCTCAAAAAATGTTATTTGATTTGCTTGTAGACATTTCTTTTTTTGATTAAGGTAGACAAACTTTTGAGGAATCTTGTATTGCATTTTAAAGCTTTTTGACCCAACGAAACTAATTTCATTGTCATCTATAGAGAAAATACCTAAAAAAGTCGACCTAAAAAACCAAGTTAAAATATTTTGAAAATGTTATCGTGTATAGCAAAATATGCTAATATAAACAACCAGTGAAAATGCCACGATTTGTAGTAATAGTTTTTACTTTTTAGTCGTAGTCTCGAGGTCTTCGTTATTATTGTGTACCTACACTGCGTAAGATCTCGCATAATATTGTAAACGTAATATCTTGAAAAATCAAGTTAAATCGAGACTCAATTGTTATTTATTATTATAATCTACAGTCCACAATAAGAGTAAAATTACTTTAGCATTACCGGCGCATTTATGGTACCAACCATAATACGAAACGCATAGGTACTCGATGCCTACTCGAAAAAAGGCCCAAAAATAGTCGAGGGATATAACCAGGGGCGGATTGGACCACCGGGAATTCACGGGTGTTTTCCCGTTAGGCCACTTTTTCAAACAACTATGTATATTAAAATTAAAATTCTTAAATGCCTATTAGGTACGCATTTTTTTTCCGATTTTTCAAAATACGATAATACGAATTGGATTGTGGACACTATGCAACAGTATATCAGGTAGGTAATCCACCTACGGTGGATTGCAGATGGTATACTACCAAAAAGTCCTAGGTAAAAAAGTCCGAGTAAAAAAGTCCGTGGTTAAAAAGTCTGAGGTATAAAAAGTCCGAGGTATAAAAAGTCAACGGTGGAAAAGTCCATTAGTCCAAAATATAGAAGGTCCGGTACATATAATTAGGTAAAAGGAAAAATACCATGTGATGCACAATCAAACTTCCAATTAGTATAAATATAAATTGTAACTAAATTATTTACCTGACAAAATTAATAATTTTTTTTTTTTATTGGGTAACCCGCGGCAACATAGGGCATTGGGTTAGGTTAGATTAGGGTTTATGGCAGAATTTTTGAATCGGGCACCAGTAGGTATCTAACCTAATCGTGACTTGCCCGGAGAAAAATGCCGCCCGGCGACGCGCACAAAATCTCGTATGTACCAATAACTACTTTTTTAACTTTGAACACTGCTTGACTTTTAGTTGCATGTAATAATCAAATACTATTTTTTTTATCTTAATTATCTGGTTTGTCGAGTTTTACCTATATCTGATATACCTAGTTAATATAGATAGAGATATTTATTATCTATAGGTGGTGGACATACTCCACCGTGTAACTACCATTCGTACATAGGTAACTGAACAGTTGTGATTTTTGTCAGTATAGTTCGACGTTTTGTTAGTATAGTTCGACATTCCGTAAGTGCCTGAAAAAATGTCAGAAATGTCAGAAATCATACAAATCAACGAAAAAGGCACCAAAATAGTTGTGGGTGGTTATGCATATACCCTTCAACATACATTATTAGGTTATTATACTAACTACATAATATAATAATCATTGCATTTTTTTTTGTATAATATTTTATATTATGACGATAGTTAATAGGTACTCAATTTAATTAATTAATTGATATATTATGTATATTTTATGTTATTATACTAAGTACATCATTATAATCATTAAATATAAATATTTTTATGTATATACTATATAATATAATATTCACCGGACTTTTTTATCCGGACTTTTTTTCCTAGGACTTTTTTACTTCGGACTTTTTTACCGCAATTCATTACAGACACAACGATGAGTGACAGAAAGCAAAAATATAGTATTTTTCGAAAAGCAAAAACAGCAAATGTAATATATAGCATTTTTTTAGAAAATAAAAAGATACACATAGATTTTGCATGTTGATTCTGTTCATTTACCTATCAGGTATATTAAGTGGAAGTAAATTATACGCTTTTATTTAAGTATAAAAGAGCATTATTAAATATTATTGAATAGGTAATAACCTTTCTTATTAAAAACAAAAATCGTAACATTAGTAGTTTAAATTATTCACTTTTACTGTGTTATATAGGTATTTACATATAAGTAATTATAAGTACTATTATAAATGTGTAAACATAAACTGTTCAAAAATAAAAATAAATTTGATATCAATGTGTATAATGTGTATATACTACGAATAAAGTTTTATATAAATTAAATATCTCGCCAAATGTTGTTACGGAACAAACAACCGTGATACAGAAAAAGGTCTTTTTCAAGACCACCAAGTAAATACGATTGGGAAAAAGTTACGATATGACGAGTGAAAATCACACATGATAAATAGGAATGTCCGTTCAACAGTGTGATTTTTATTCGTCTAAACGTATTACGCGGACCAATCAACGACGGACTAGATTGTCGAAAAGGGTATAAATACCGGACACTTTCGACAATCTAGTCATTACTTCCCCCCTGATCACGAGGCAAGTGCACCAGAGGGGTGCACATAGCCGGATCACGAGCCGCTCGCTCCCAACCACCATGGGCAGTCACCGCGCCGGCACACACCTCAAAAACAGCAAAAAATCCAACACTCCGCCATCAGTCAAAGTTCAAACCACCATGCAACTCCGCCAAAGAAATCCACCGTCTTCCAGTAATCAACAAACTCGCAACGAGCCAAAATCTCCAACCCCTTCGTCCGTATCTATAAACTCGGAAGACAGCTGGGACAGCAATGGGTCTATACTCTCTCACTCACTCACTCAGGAATCAAGCCTTCATCAAGTTGTAAAAACCATTCAAAAAAACCCAGCATCTACTTCAAACAAAATTCATGTATCAAATAAAACTCAAGCCAACCCTAACCTATCAGGAGATTCACTTCAATCATCAACCATAGAAGACGACGTAAGCAGTCACCAGTCCTCTATAATGGACCGCCAGCACATTCCACTACAAAACACCACTGTCCGCTTCCCGCCAATTTCCGTTCAAACTCGTCCAAGTCTTCCATGGCACAAAATCGCCAAGGAGTTGTTCAAACTAGAAGGTCTCGAGAATATCTCTGCAAAAATTACATCTACTCCTTCACAAATTAAAATCAACTGTCCTGACGAAAAATCATTCCGTACCGTCCAAAAGTTCCTGGATGCAAACCAGGAGACCATAGAGTACTTCTCTTTTCCTGTACAAGAAGAAAGATCCCTGAAAATAGTCATCAAAGGAATCCCCCTTGAGGTAACCGACACTGAGCTATCAGACGAACTCACCATGCTAGGCTACCAACCGCAATTGGTCAGAGGTTTCCTAAAAAACGGGAAAAGGATGCCCATACACATGGTCTCATTAAAAATGACAGAAAACGCGAAAGACATCTATAATATCGGTGACATTCTCTTTGTAAGAGTCAAAATTGAACCGTATAAAAATTCTGGGCCTGCTCATTGTTTCAACTGTCAACATTTTGGCCATTCCTCGCTGAACTGCAATCAAACCCCACGGTGCGTAAAATGTGGTAAAGAGCACTCCACCAAAGAGTGTACTAAGCCCAAAACAGATAAAGCTACCTGCTGCAACTGCGGAGGGGAACGTACTGCCAATTACCGAGGTTGCCCTCACTACATTGAAAAGCACAAACCAAAACCCATTCCCAACAGCGTACGTGCTGTGAACATCGCACATCAATCTGCCCTGCCTTCTCCTCCACTCAACGCACCTCAACCGCCAAATGCCCATCAAACTACCTCCGTAACTTACGCTGAAATAGTAAAATCTCACTCCTCAAATCCCACCGAACCTGCTGTCACAATGACACAAATACTTAGCATTATCAAAAAACTACTTGGAACCATTCAAAAATGTCCAGATTCAAACTCAAAAGACGGTATTCTGAATAGTCATGTCAATTCTCAACTCCATTCCTGAAAATCATCATGTCTAACATAAAAATAATGACCTGGAACTGCAATGGCATCAGAAAAAAGACACAAGAACTAACAGCATTTGTAAAACTCCACAACATCCATGTAATTCTACTAAGCGAAACCCGCCTTCACCCAAAAACTCAACTCAAAATTCCAAATGAAACATCTATCGTTCCAATCGTCAACCGCTGCCAAGACATCCACCAAACGGGGGAACTGCAGTACAAATCCGTCGTGGAATTATGCATAATCATGTCAATATCTTAACTGAACTTGACTCAACCTCCGCACAAATAAAAATAGAAAACGAAATCACCCAGGTTACGGCGGTCTACAAAAGTCCAAGCGCTACCTTAAATTCGTCAGATTTGGATGCGTTAACCAATCACAATGGCCCACTCATAATCGGCAGTGATCTAAACGCCAAGCACACAGACTGGCACAGTCTATGCTCCAATAAATCAGGCAAGACCCTAGCGCAACACGCCGAGTCGTCAAACCGATACTCGGTCGTGGCTTCCGACTCGCCGACCTACTTCTCATATGTTCCTACGCACCACCCAGATGTCCTCGACATCTTTTTACTTGATACGCCGAACTGGAACTACTCCGACCATCACCAACCTCTGCGACCTTTCTTCTGACCATAACCCCCAGATTATAAACATACAATCTCGAATGTCACTATGCGGTCCTCCTAGAGCAAGAAAGCGCATACATTGGAAAAAATTTGAAATTGAACTAGCACCTCGGATTAAAAACAACCACATCTCTACCATCTCAGACATCAATAAGAACATTGTCCAACTTACGATTAATATCCAAAATGAATGCGAGAACTGTTCCTACTCAGTGGGTCAATCAGAGCTCTTGAAACCACTACCGGACGAAATACTATTAGAGATCGATACCAAACGTATATTGCGGAAAAACTGGCAACAAACACGAGACCCACCCACGAAAACACTATACAACGCCCAGGTATCCCACGTTAAAGATTTGCTCACCAAACACAGACTCCACGAGTGGCAACTCTTCACCTCCACACTAAATTTTAAAAATAAATCTCTATATAAACTGAATCGTCGACTTCTCCATAATCCACCACCATCTCAACCACTCAGAACTCCTGCTGGGACACAAATATACGACTCCAACTTAAAGGCTGAGCTTTTTGCTGACACAATGACCGCCCAGTTCCATAACAACTCAGGTCCCCCACTACCTGAAGTAAATGACTCCATCGCTAAACTACGAGCTCCCAATATTCCCCCGTCAGAAAACTACGTTTCACCGAATGAAGTATGGGACATAATAAAACATCTCCCGCCAGCGAAAGCACCGGGCGAGGACGGCATTACTAATAAAGCGTTAAAACACCTACCAAAAATAGCCATCGTACTCCTAACGAATATTTACACATCTTGCTTTAGACACTCCTATTTCCCTGAAAAGTGGAAAAAGGCCCTGATTGTTATGATCCCCAAGCCCACGAAAAACCATCAAATACCAGACAACCATAGACCCATTTCATTACTTAATACTATGTCCAAAATCTTCGAAAGGATAATTCTACGGAAACTAAACAACTACATCAAAATCAGATTCGAGCAACATGCTTTCCGTACGGGCCATTCTACAACCACTCAATTAATAACACTAACTGACGAACTATCATTAAAATCCAAAGAAAGAGAAAATACAGCGGCTATTTTTCTGGACATAGCGAAAGCTTTTGACCGCGTTTGGCACCAAGGACTTCTACACAAACTCATGCTTGCTGACGTCCCTATTCCACTGGTAAAACTGTTAGAATCCTTTCTTAGTAATCGCAAGTTCAAAATCAAAACTTCTGATCTCTCAAAAGAACGCAAAATCCAAGCAGGCGTTCCTCAGGGATCATGCTTATCTCCGCTTCTCTATTCAATTTATACAAACGACCTCCCCACAATAGGACCAGTAAAACTGGCTCTTTTTGCTGATGACACTCTCCTATACGCCAGCAACCGGAACTATAAATACGCAGTTATGGCCCTTCAATGTCAGCTTAATACTATGACAGATTGGTTTACCAAATGGAGAATCAAATTAAACGTCGCAAAGACAGTAGCGGTATTATTCGGGCCTCAACACAAAAATCTTGACATGAAACTTACTATCCAAAATCAAACCATCGAATGGAGCAAAAATGCAAAATACCTTGGCGTCACGTTCAACCACAATCTTCGTTAATCACATCCAAATTACCATCAAAAAGGCACGTGGTGCCCGGGCGGCACTTTACCCTGTCCTAAACCGCAACAGTACGGTCCCACTATCCAGCAGACTAACTATCTACAAAATCTATATCAGACCAATTCTTTTATATGCCACTATGTTCTTTAGTTTCGACAAAAACCCGAAACGTGCAGCCATACAATTACAACACCAACTCAACCTAGCTACCACATGGTTTCATCGCTGGAAAATCAAAATAAACCCTACCAAAACAATAGGTATTCTTTTCGGACGTTCCAATACTACTCACATCCCACCACTACTACTCGACAACCACCCAGTGACTTGGTCCAATCATGCCAAATACCTCGGCGTTACTATAGGACGCAAACTCACCTTCGACAAACACGTTCAAGACATCACCAAAAAAGCCACTCGCGGCCGCGGAATTTTTTACATGGGGTAAAGAGACATACTAGACACAGACACATACTCGCAGCCGTCCCTCAAGGATCCTGCCTTTCACCTACTCTCTACTTGACTTACATTAATGACATACCAACAACTCCTAAAGCTCACCTCTCACTATTCGCTGACGAAACTATGTTCTTTACTTTCGACAAAAACCCGAAACGTGCAGCCATACAATTACAACAACAATTCAACCTAGCTACCACATGGTTTCATCGCTGGAAAATCAAAATAAACCCTACCAAAACAATAGGTATTCTTTTCGGACGTTCCAATACTACTCACATCCCTCCACTACTACTCGACAACTATCCAGTGACTTGGTCCAATCATGCCAAATACCTCGGCGTTACAATAGGGCGCAAACTCACCTTCGACAAACACGTTCAAGACATCACCAAAAAACTTGACTATCGACAACAACGCCGATCCACGGTTGCCAGCGCCGTTCAACCGCCGACCAACGACAACAACGCCGCTCCACGGCTGCAAGCGCCGTTCAACCGCCGACCACCGACGATACGCCGCTCCACGGCCGCAAGCATCGTTCGACCGTCAAACATCGACGAATACCGTTCCACGGCCTGAGACGGGTGCGAACCCGCAGATCGACAACGACAACGCCGTCAGTACAAGTATCCACGAGGCTGCCGTTCAACAGCTATAAGGCCCGTGGCGACACATATTCTTGCAGCGACGACGCCGACCAACCACCGACCGCCATCTACCAATCCAGGCCTATAGGATCGCCGGATATATCAACAACTCCCGGCGTTACATCATTAAAAGGCCCTTTTCAGAAGGGCCGTTTTCACTGACATCGGCGCTTAAATAAGCTGTCCGACCCGGGTCAGGTTCGTCGTCGGGGTACCGCTTAATTTAAGTCTGTACCGACGACGCGCGACGGCCGGCTCCCCAGCCCAATATTCCTTTTTTGTATAATATATATTATCAAACCTATCCCGTTGTAAAGATAGGGTCCGGCTATTGCCCGACCACAGTCCCAAGCGCCTCCGATTGTGCCGACTCACTTACATAAGTCTGGTCGACACAAATCGCCGCTTTACTTGTTCATAATATTGTCGACATAAGATACATTTTCTATAGCAATAGAGATATTTGATAACCACAACAAACAATCGTATTTTTATTTCACGATACGGGTTGTCCATTCTGACACCCCGTTTCAACTAGCGCCCAACTAGTGGCAAGAAGGCCACGACCCCGAGATTACATCGACAAAATGGTGAAGAATACGCACGCAGATCGTATCCAGCAATTGGAAGACACGATGCAACAGCTACAGGAGAAAGTAAATACTCAGAACACCGCACTCGATAACTTAGCTATGGAGTTATGAGAAGCTACGGACATAATTAAACAACTAATCAATGACACGGATACAAAAATAACGATCGAAGCAGCAAGACGTGGAAGGGACATCCAATTGGTGAAAACAGCAAGTCAAGAAAACACAAGTAAGAGGGCAAGCAACATCGAACTAACAATACCAACGTTCAGTGGCGAAACGAACGAGCACCCAAAACAATTCCTGAAAAACCTGAACTCGTACTTGTTGCACAAACACATCACCCAAGTTGATCGAATAATTACAATCGAAAATTGCATGAGAGGAAAATCTGCAAAATGGTTCACCATGATCAAAGACATGACACCGAACGAAGATACATTTAAGACATTGTTTTTGAAATACTTCTTTTCGGAGGACCATCAATGGGACATATTTATAAAGTGCACGGAAGCAGGAAAAAAACCAATAAACAATAATTTCCAGGAACACTTCCATTATTGGATGACGGAGCTTAAGCATCTGGACTCTCCAAAAATGGACGAATTACAAGCCATTAACCTAATAACAAAGCATTTCCCTATAGCCATTCAGGCTTATATACAGACAACGCAAGAAAAAAAGTTCCTCAACATATGGGAAAAGTTGGGTGAATTAGAAAATAGTTACAACAAACAGAACAGTACCGATCAGTAAATTACAACTAATAAACAACCATTCACTAGTTGGTACACTCGTACAAACGACAACCAAACACAACCGTTTACTAGTCGGTACGGTAACACGAATGGCATTCATTCGCAACAAGTCAGTGGCCGATATACACAAACGGGGTCTACACAACAAAATAGCGCTCAACAATCAGGTCCACGACAATCAACCCAACGACCGATAAATAGGTCAAGTGGACAAACACAGTATACGTCAGCGCAAGATACAAAAGCAATCAGATGCCTCGTAACACACGATGACCCAAATGACGTGTCAGCCAATAAGGAGGGAGAGGTAAACATCATCGATGACGATACAAAAAACATATACGGGGAGGCTATGGCGACGGAAGACCAATAGCTACTGATCCCGTCAATTCCGAAAAACACATAAAACGAATATCATATAGCAAGCAAAACATAAGACTACAACCTCACAGAAAAAAAAGTAATGAAACGTCCATAATCACTGCAAGTGAACTAACGAAAGATGAAGAATATGAGATCCAATTGAACAATGAAAAAAATTGTTGCCCATATATACACATAGTAGTAAGCAAGGTACGTTCACCCCACTTACCAAAATTTATTTTCAACATAAAATCTGTTAAATATTACAGAAATGAAAACTTACAAAAATGTAGACATATTACAATAAATATTTTAAGCATTACAGATATTTAGAGTTATTTAGAGATATTACAATAATTTAGATATATTATAACAGATATTTAGAGTTATTACAATAAATATTTTAAACAATACAGATATAACAAAAAATACTTTAAATTCTGTTAAATATTACAAAATTAAAAATATAAATTTTCCGCCAATCATAATAAATTGTAAACAAATAACACCAAAGTATTTCGTGTTTTTTTTTTTATATATTATATGAAAAAGTATATAACAGCACACCATTAGCTATTCCGTTTATAGGATAGTGGTATTAATTCGTAATATCAAGTTTTCTGACCTCAAATAGAACATTCTAGAAGGTTCTTCTTCTCTAGATTACGTCATTATTGTGTAATATTGCATCATGTTTTTCGGGGCTATAAATACAAGCCACTATTGAGTTTTGACTCATTCGTGGGCATACTGTAGCCATTTTTAGTCGTCTAAATTGCTCTATAAGTTTATGTATTCAATAAAAATCGCTAAGGTGTTACTTGTTTACAGTTTAAATACAAAATAAGAACATTGAGTTGAGATGTTGTATGTTTACAACTAAAAAATATTGATGTTGCAATCCCAAGTTTGTAGATGTTGAATTGAGATGTTGTATATAAATAAGAAATATTGATGTTGCAATCCCAAGTTTGTAGATGTTGAATTGAAATCCCAAAATTTGTAGATGCCGAATTGAAAGTCCGGTTTGTAATGGTAACTTTTGGTGGAAATGGCAATTGTTGCAGATCTAGCTAGTAAACTTAGACTCAAAGACATAATTAGTAGCATGATTATAATTTAAAAATTATTATGTATATAAATAATTATATTTAATTTAATTTATAACCATATGGTACTAAGTCATAATTTGATCTTATTCTTTTGTCATAATCGAATGTGAATTTTTTTTAGTTTTTTATAATAATATTTTTACTAATTTTGTCTGGTACCATTTGATTGTATTCTAATTCAACACTATTCTCTCTGTTATTTTCTTCAATTAATTTAATCATTGATTCTCCATTAAGTTTTTGTAAATTTTGATAATTTAAAGTAAATCCTTTTATAACTGTTTTACAATTATTTTTATTTGTTTTATAATAATAGCTTTTAGGACCAGTTGAAGCCTTGTCTGTTATATATATACACCTTCTCCAAGTTCATCATTCCATTCTCCTAGCATTTCTCCTGTTTTAATTGTATTATTACCGTCATCTATATAGAAAATAGAATCCGTATCAAAATAAATTACAGCTCTACCTAGCTTATCTAATATTTTATAAAGTCTTAATCTCTGCACTTGAAGTTTAAATAAAGCTATTAAAATATTGGTATTATGATGATTTTCTACATATTGATCTTTAAAGTCGTATGACATTTGTAACATATATCATTAATATTGTTATATTGATGTTTTCTACTTTTAATCTAATATTATTTTATAGAAACTTTGAGAATCAGTAATAAATTGAGTTTTCTTCATTTTTTGTCTTTGTCCAAATTTTCCCCATAGACTACATAAGCATATTTTAGCTATAGCTCTCCTGCCTGGATTATAACATATTTTATCTTTATCTAACAAAATACCCATTTTATCAAAAATTGCTTTTATATACTCTTCATTAGAATTGTACTTATGTTTAGAACTTTCTAATTTTATTTTTATGAAATAATTAACATATTTTTTAAACAAGTTTGATGATTTTTTTTTGAAGTTCCATACTTCATAGATTTTTTTTATAATGTATCCTTTATCCAGAGCTTTTTTTATTTCATCTGTAGTCCAAGTTCCTATAAATTGCCTTTCATCTTCAGAATGAGTACATTTCTTAATTTGTTCAGAAGCACATTTATAACATAATGGAAATAATAATTTTTCACTTTTTTCCATTTTTACTTTTATATATAGTACAGGATGGTAAAGATTATTTGGAGGTAATACTTTACATTTAATCAAGCCAAACCAATTTATGTCAAATACTTTTGGTTCAAATATTTTATCCGGATGTCCAATAGGATAATAATCATAATAGTTTACAGTAGGATATAGACTACATACATCAATGTAGCGTATTTTTGTATTTTCTTGTATTTTTTTTGTATTATTTACTCTTAATTTTATAGTATTTGTTCTACCTCCATAAAAAGCATCTCTCGGATTAATAGGTCCTACTACCTCAATTTCATTCAAGTTTTTATTCAATCTTTTGTATACATCACTGTTTATCCAATCACATTCCCATTTTTCAACAATATTATATCCTGCATTTTTTATTCTCATATTTCTGTTAATTGTTTTTTCAAATAGATCCTCCACTGTCTCATTATTTATATTATTAATTATTTCTCTGTCACTAAAACATCTTGTACATCCATGCCAAAAACACATATGATATTGGTATACAGTTTTTAATTTTTCATCAAAACCGTCAACTCTAACACCTAATATTTCCTTTTCACCACCATTTAAGGCATGACAGATATTTTTGTTATTAAAATGTTGTCTCCACATTATAGACTGTTTGGAATAGGTTTCATTTTTCTCTTTATCTAAAACAGCTATAGTGTCTTTTTTTAGAAATGTTGATCTATATATAGCCATACAGACACCTGCTATGGTTACATATTTAAAAGGGTATTTAATATTAGCTATTTCTAAAAAATCTTCTCTAAGTTTCAAACTACTTCTTCTCAAAATGTCAACATCTGATGTACAATACTCTAAAAGCTCTTTCTTCATGTCAAAAATGTAATTTTCTTGTTTTTTTTAGTAAATACCATTCTAAAAATTCTTCTCTTAATTCAGGTTTCATTTGATCAAAACAGTAGTATTTTTTATCAGGAATAGGCCCAATATAATTAGTATTTTCTACAGTATGAAAATATATATAAAACATATATAAATAAATGAGGAAAAAATCCTTTTTTTAATTCTGATAAACCAAATGTTTTAGGAAAATTTGCTAAGGGTCCCTGAATAAAATTACTACTGTCAATAATTTTTAGATTTATTACTGGAATTTTTAATAACATTAATTTTGAACCATTGAAAATTGCTTCAGGCTTAAGGTATTTTCAACACAATATTTTAGTATAAATTAAGAATCATAGGATTTCGAATTATGTGCTATACATGTAAAATTTATATGTATATTTGATATTAACCATTTACATAGTTCATCATTTGTGTCAAATTTGTATATTTTACCAGTAGTATATATATGCCAATTCTGGCGCACCTCATAATATATCAGTAAAAGATCACAAAGAAAACAATGTGTAAAAAGATCAGAAAATTGAAATACAATAATAATTAAAAACATTTTTCGCAAAAACTTATGAAATGCAATAATAATAAAAACATTTTTCGCAAAACTTATGAAATGCAATAATAATAAAAAATATTTTCCGCAAAACTTAATTATTAAAAATAAAAATCGAAATGCAATAATAATTAAAATATTTTTTAATAGAATTGTTCTATTAAAAATAAAAATCGAAATGCAAAAAATGTATAAAAAGAAATTGATTACCTGAGTTAAAGGAATTGAAATTTATAATAAAAGAATGGAAACTATAAATAATTTTAATAAGGTGTACAAGAAAAAGAACTGCAAAACGAAATAGAAAAATCAATATTAAATAATGAAATCTTTGTTAAGTTCTTTAAATATAAATACTTTAATATTAATAATAAAAAAAATATTAAAATCATGAAATATAATCTAAATAAAATTCCAATTAAAGGGAATATTTTAATTGTCGATCATGGAAATGGAAAGCCTTATGCTTCTAAAATATTAGAATCGCCAACATGGCTTGAAATTTGTAAAATAGCTAATGATTTAATAAATACAACCGGTACTTATTTTTTCAAATATCTCCATGATATTTGTGTTGTTCAAGATTTAGGAAATATTATAATATGTTGTCTTAGCATGAGAGGTACAGATGCCGATCATAAGATGCTTAGAATATAACTATATTATTAATTTAATTTTTAATAGAATTGTTCTATTAAAAAAATAAAAATAACATATTTAATTGCAAAAATGTATTAAAAAGAAATTGAAAAAAATTAAAAATATAATAAATAATAAAATAATGGAAACAACTATAAACGGTTTTAACAAATTACAAAAAAATGAAATGAAAAAAGAAATAGAAAAATCAATATTAAATAATGAAATCTTTGTTAAATTTCGTAAATATGAATACTATAAAAATAATAATATTAAAATAATGAAATATAATCTAAATAAAATTCCAATTAAAGGAAATATTTTAATTGTCGATTATTGTCGCAATATTTGTGGAGATGGAAATGGAAAGCCTTATGCTTCTAAAATACTAGAATCGCCAACATGGCTTGAAATTTGTAAAATAGCTAATGATTTAATAATTACAACAGGTAAATTTTCAGAAAAATATCTCTATGATATTATTGTTCATCAAGATTTAGGAAATATTAAAATATGTACCCTTATTATGGAGTCGACTTTATTAGACCATTTATTAATTTAATTTTTTAATAGAATTGTTCTATTAAAAAAAAAAAAAAAAATGTTCAATATTTAACGCGTGTCCCATTCGGACACGCGTTATTAAAATCCAAAAATCTTTAAAAACAATTTTACACTATGATACTATGAGGGGGACTTATAAAGAATTAAAATTAAAAATGTTTAATGTAAAAATGAAGATTCTAACATAAAAAGCAACGGAGTTATACTTAAATGAAAAATATGAAGCGGGGGGGTAAACTTTTAATATGTGGTGTAGATAAGCATATAAAACATATCTGTGTTGATCCGACTTGATAATATCAAATATTAAATGAAATATAGGACATATACGATCGCGTTATTTTTTAATATTTTTAATAGAAATATGGGAAAAAAATGCAAAAAATCTACAAAATCATTCCCAGCTTTGCAGATACCCGTTAGGAAAAAAGGAGGCCGGAACTCTTTTACAGATATCTGCAAAGCTATCGTGGGAGGTGAAGTTACCCAAGCGCTTTATCCAGCAGGACAACAACAGTTTTTCAGTAGATTGCATAGGTGTGTGCACCCACCTATACAATCTACCGTAAACGTCTTCAAAGCCTGATGAAATTAGTAGGTGAATATGCAGCGCTACACATTCCCCCACTAGTTTCAATCCGACCAAGAACACATTTTAAATCAAACGCGTTACCGACTGAGCTACAACACTGGGCATGTATAATGATTATTTAAACACTATTTAAATAATTCGATAAAAAAAAACATCATAATATAAACTATACATATATATTATAAGATATTCAATACCGGATGTTAAAAAATAATCAGTCCAACGTTGATATATATATGCAATATTATTTTGAAATGTCATTGAAAAATGGTAAACCAAATTCTGATAATAAACCCATAACATTAAAATTACCTCCACCTTTAAATTTGCTTACAAAGCCTGAGTTTATACTTGGTCCATTTGAATCCAAAGAGTTGCAGCCTATCACACCGTTAATTGTACTTACTTTTCCTACATGCTCAATTTCAGTTATTGTTTTACCATGTATTTTAACTTGAGTTTTAGTCCATAAATGTTTAGGAAAATCATCAATTAGTTGTATTTTTGAACCTTTAGGATATTCTTTTCCATCTTTTTGTAAATAATTACCAGACATATAATACTTTGCTTTTCTAATATCCAGAAAATTATCCTGGTTATTTATTTGAAAAATGGTATCTTTATTAGGTGTATTAAGTTGAGTGTTACTCATAGGTGTAAAAGTTTTATATTGAACACTTTCAATAAACTGATCATACTTTTAAAAAATATTATACATTGTTTATAATAGAAAAAAATAAAAAAAAAATTTTTATTATAAAAAATAATAATTTTTTTTTTATAAAAATTGTTTATAATAAAATGAATCTTATTATAATAAAACCATATAAAATAAAAAATAAAATAAAATCTTTATTTCATTTACCTATGCGACTTCAAATAACTGGTCCGTCAGGCTCTGGTAAAACAGAGGTGTTGAGGAATATAGTTCTAAATCATTGGACTAAATATGAAAAATTATATATTTTTACAAAAAATATCGACCAACCAGTTTATAATGATCTAATAGAAATATTTGAAGGTATACCTGAGATTTATTTTTATATATCTGATACAGATATTATATCTGTAGACGAATGTGAACGTGATAGCTTAGTTGTTTTTGATGATATTCCTTTAGATGAACAAAAACCTATTTATGAATATATGAATAGATCAAGACCAAAAAAAAATTTCAGTTTTTTTTTAAAATCAATGTTATAGTTCAGCAAATAAACAATATATAAGAAATAATTTAACTCTTTTAATAGTTTTTAAATCAACTCAATATATTAAAAACATTTGGAATGATTTTTTAAGTAATACTATTTCTTTCAATGATTTTAAAACTTTATGTTCAGATTGTTGGAAAAATGACTATGGTTTTATAACAATCGATCTACTCAATAATTGTTTGTACTATAAACTTTAAAACTACTTGATTATACTTAATAATACTTGATAATGAAAAAATTAATATTTTTCATATAATAAATGAATGTTAAACAAACTCAAAACAATTTAAGAAAAATAATAAAAAAAAATATAAAAAAAGTTACATTTACAGATCCATCGGAAACACAAAACAATTTCAAGGAAGGAACTAATTTAGAAAACGAACCTAAAAATATTAAAGAATTAATTCATCTTGAACAAAATTTAAAAAATAAATTTAAAAAATCAAATTTATCACATTCTGAAAAAAAGATAAATAATTTGAGAAAAGATGAATATGAAGATGAATATGATGAAAAAAAATTACAAGAAAAAGAATATTCACTAGCAAACATAGAAAAAATAATTAGTATTAAAAAAAATTTAAAAAGTAACTATAGAAAAAGAGTTATAGACGATATACATTCAGCTGAAGATAAAGTAAAACAATTTGGACCAATATTAGAAGGTTTATCAAAAGTTGAATCATCTGTTAATGGTGTTAAAGAGGTTGCAATTAAAACTGATAATGATATTAAAAAAATGTTAATACCTACAACTCCTTATAAACCTCGTAATCCAGAGCTATTACGAATATTAAGTACAGAGGATTATGAAAATATTCAAACACCTAAAAGTTCTCCGATAAAATTAAAAAATTCATCTCCTTTGCCTCCTGATACAATATTAGGTAAAAATTCTAGTATAGCTCTAGCATCTTTACCTGAACATAATTCATTTGGAATAAATTTTAATAAAAAAACTAAACAACATTCGATCGGAAAAGAAATAATAACATTTAATTTAGATAATATAATATTAAAAGGTAAAGAACGTGAAATAACTCCAGGTATGTGGAGTCTATTAACTCAATCAGATGTTCCAAAACAAGATGAATATAATGAAGAAGATTTAGAAAAATATACACAAATATTACTTGAAACAGATGCAATATACAAACAATTTGATAAAAATACAAATAGTGTTAGATCAAGTGGAGGTAACAAATATATAAAATTGATTAGTCCTATTTGGAAAAAAATTCAAATAGAAAAAAAAACACCAACAACAGCAACAGAAAATTTAAATTCTACAATACCAGATTTTCCTACAATACCAACAACAGAAATTTTAAAACCACCAAAACCAACAACAGAAATTTTAAAACCTACAAAAGCAACAGAAATTTTAAAACCTACAAAAACAACAGAGAATAAAGGAGCTGTTTTAATGAATTATACAAATAATGAAATTGAATATCGTTGGATAGATAATATGAAACAATTAAATGAAAGATTACATTTAATAGCAGCTGAACAAAAAGCAGGAAATTATACTTATCATAATGAACTACATGGGATTCTTAAATTATTTAAAACAAAAATGGAACATTTAATAGATGATCCTAAAGGTATTGAATATTTACTACAATATGTGATAAATTTACCAAAAGAAATAACAAATGACATACATATAAAACAATTAAGAGGACAAATATATTATATATCTAGTGAAGAAAGAGTAGGAAATAATTATTATCATATTAAAAACTAGAAATACTTAATTTTTGTATTGAAATAATGGAAAAAGGAATTGATATTCCCGATAAAGGTCCGATATATTTATGGTCATTTATTTCAAGTTTACCAAAGAAAATTATAAAAGGTGCAGGCTTTTTTAATGATTTTTTGAATTGTAAATATTTACCTCCGATACATTATCATAAATATAAATATTTAGGACCATTTACAAATTTAGAGGAAAATGAAGAACAAAATATACAACCAATCAACAAATTAGACGAAGCTGCAAGAGAACATGATTATTTTTACAAAAATCATAAAGACATTAAATCAAGACATATTGCTGATAAAGTTTTACAACAAAAAGCATTGGAAAGATATAATGATCCTGATAGTCCTATATCTGAAAAAATTCCGGCTATAATAACTGCATATGCAATGAAAGGAAAAAGACGTTTAAGAATGAATTTGATATATGAATAAATTTTATAATATTTTGTATTATAAAATGACGTACTATTTTAAATTAAATAAAAATCAAATTAAAAAATTACAAGAAGCTCATAAAAATAATACTAATGCAACACTTCAATTTGCTAGTAACAAAATATTTAAAGGCGAAAATATTTATAATTTAGATAAAATTCAATTAGATAAATTAAAAAACGCTAAGGATAAAAAATCTGGAGTAAGGATAGAGATTCGAAATTCACAAATTAAAGATAAAAAAGGTGGATTTTTACCATTACTTTTTGCAGGGATAGGTGAATTTTTTCGGTGAATTAGGTGAATTCTAGCGCGTTAGTTGGAGGTGTATCTGCAATTTACAACAGTGTTAATGATAAAAATTATAAAAATGCAATTGTAAAAGAAACAATTCGACATAATAAAGCAATGGAAAATAAAGGTTCTGGATTGAAGAAAAAAAAAAATCGAAAAAAATGAATAATATCAATAAATCATCATTTATAAAAAATTTGAAAAAAAAATATCTAAAAATTGAACCGCTAAGCAATTTTGATATAATACAATTTGGAAATAATATACAAATTTTCAGAGGTTGTTTCATGAGAGATGAATTACCTCTTAAACCACTGTTAAATGAATGTGGAATATTAAATTTAAATAATTCTACTCAAGATGGGTCACATTGGGTTGCATGGAAAAAAATAAAAAATAAAAAAATGTATTTCGATTCATTTGGAATGCCTCCTCCTCCAGAACATGTAAAATATTTAGGTGAAAATAACCTTCAATATACTGATGATAAATTCCAAGATTATGATGATCCACCTATATGTGGACATTTATGTTTAGAATTTATTAAAAACTATAAACAATTTATTTAAAATTTAATAATATAAAATGAATGGTGACGATTTAATATATTGTCTTAAATGTAAAATTCAAACAAAAAATATTAATACAACTAAAATTCAAACAGTTAATGGTAGATGGAGAATTTCATCAAAATGTTTCAAGTGTAACACAAATAAAAGTAAATTTATACAAAAATTTTACAATTGGACATAATATTTCCAATAAAAAATTAAATGATACAGATAAAATGATATTAGCTAAAGAACTTCATAAACCAGTTAGAAAAAAATTTCCTAAACGAAGAATAATTACTAGAGCTATAGATGATTTATGGGCTGCTGATTTAGTTATAATGAGAAATTATTCTGATGAAAATGAGGGTTATTCTTATATATTAATGTTATAGATACATTTTCAAAATTTTCTTGGGCTTTAGAACTCAAAAAGAAAGATGGAATTAGTGTTTCAGAAGCATTTCAAAAAATAATAAAACAAGCTATATCACAAAATCATCAAGCACCAAATTTACTTCACACAGATAAAGGTTTGGAATTTGAAAATAAACATTTTAAAAAAGTTTTGCAAGAATATGAAATTAAAATGTATCACACCCAAAATGAAGAAAAATCATCAATTATTGAAAGATTTAATAGGACATTAAACAAGAAAATGAGATTACAATTTGAAGTTACAAATTCAAAAAAATGGATTAAAATTTTACAAAGTTTAATATATGAATATAATTTCGAAGACATACATCGATCTATTGGTATGAGACCTTGTGAAGTAAATAAATCCAACGAAGATGTTGTTTTTCACAAATTATTTTCTACAAAAGACAAACCTAAACCAAAAATTAAATTTAGTGTAGGTGATAGAGTAAGAATAACAGCTTCTAAAAAAACATTTGGTAATAAATTTATTAATAATTGGACAAAAGAAATATTTATAGTTAATGAAATTTTAAACACAAATCCTATTACCTATAAAATTATAGATTTTAACAATGAAGAGATTATAGGGAGTTTTTATAACCAAGAGTTACAAAATACAATATTTTAATAATATGTCCTAAGTTAAAGGAAGTGATATCTATATAAACCTCATTCTATTATTTAAATAGAATTTTATATAAAAATTATTTTTATTGAAAAATGAATGTAAAAAAAATAATAAATAATATAATAAAGAATGGATGGATTAAATAAAATTGAATCTTTAATTAAAGAAATTGGTACTTACAATAAAATGGATGTATTAAATAAAAAAATATATCCTGCTAAAACTTGTGATAAATGTAATTTAACAATTGGTTCCAAAAGTTGGTCTGCTCATTTGAAAACTATTCGTCATCAAAAAATGATATAGATCAAACAATTTTACCTTGTAGACTTAATAAAAAATACAAGGGTATACCAATTAATCAATATAGACTAAAAAATTTTAATTTTTTGAAATTAATGCAAAATTATATAAAAAAAAGTATAAAAAAAAATAAATGTTATGTGAAATTTTGTGCTTTAGAATATTTTGAAAATTCTGAGAATGTTAGATATAATCTAAATGAAATTCCGATTGAAGGAAATATTTTTATTATTAGTCAAGGAGATGTTGATTTTGGAAATGGAAATCCTTATATTTCTAAACTATTACATTCACCAACTTGGTTAGAACTTTGTCATATAGCCAATGATCAAATTATTGCAACAAGTGATTATAATCACTATTATCTAGACAATATTAAGATTGTTCAAGATTTAGGAAATATTAAAATGTGTGAATTTAGTATGGGATCTTAATATTATTTTTAATAAAAATTATTTTTATTAAAATATTGAATGTAAAAAAAAATAATATTCTCTATAGTAAAGAATGGAAAATAAAATAATTGAAATCAATTTTAATAGAAATGTTAACAATAATAAAATGGATAACAAAACTTGTGATAAATGTAACTTAACAGTTAGTTACAAAAATTGGTCTAGACATTTGAAATCTATTCGTCATCAAAACAATGATCCAGATCAAACAATTATACCTCGATTTAGACGAACATACAGAGGTACAACAACAACAAATGTAAGAACAAGACAAGAGAGAATACCAAAAATAGATAAAACTTGTGATATTTGTAAGCTAACAGTTAAATACAAAAGTTGGTCTAAACATGTACAATCTATTCGACATCAAAACAATGGTATAAGACCAAGAATATCAAGAGAGACAATACCCAAACCACATAGAGTTTTCAATTTTAGTGAAGAAATTTTTGAAAAAAACAACACTATTCGACCTATTTTAAAAAATAAAGAAACAGCATTTCAAAGTAGATTAAAAACTTATATTATTAAAAATAATATGGGTATTAAATATATACAAGTGTTTTTAAATCGTTTAGATAATCCAGTAATAGGACGACTTAAACATGAATTAAATAAGAGAAATTTAAAAGTTAATATTATGTTTCTTGCTATATATAAGAGAGGCACTAATGAAGAAAATATGGAATATAAAGAATGTAATTTTAAGACTCAAAATGAAATTTTAACACAAATTTCTAACTTAAATGAATTTTATACAAATGCAAAAATTAAAATTGTAAAAGAAGAAGAAGATTTTGTAATGAAAAATTCACAATGGATACTTCATCAAATTTTAAGTTTGGGAATAAATATAAATAAATATGTTCCTTTTAAGGGTTCTTCATATATTCCATTACCTAAACATATTAGTAATAAAAAGGGTATTATAAATGTTAAAAATGAAGATGATAAATGTTTTCTTTGGGCAATACTCTCTGCTTTACATCCTGTTGAAAAAGATGCTCAAAGAGTAACTAAATATATTCCTTTTAAAAATGAATTTGATAAAGAATTTAAAGATATTGAATTTCCGGTAAAAATCACAGACGTTCCAAAATTTGTTAAAAGAACAAAAGATATTTCTATTAATATTTTTTATTTAGATAAAAATGTAATTGAACCTTTAGGTGAAATAATTAAAATCGAAAAAACTAATCATATAGATTTATTATATTTAACAGAGGATAATAATGTGAATGAAGGACATTATTGTTGGATTAAAGATTTATGGAAAGTAATAGGAAGACAAGTTACAAAAATGGTCATAAAAGATTTTTATGTAAAATGTGTTTAAATAGTTTTGATGAAGAAGATAAGTTAAATGATCATAAACATTATTGTGCTAATAATAAAGCTGCTAAAATAGTTCTACCAGAACTCTATAATAAAACTTTAGAATTTCAAAATTATAATCATTCCTTAAGAGTACCTTTTGTGGTTTTTGCTGACTATGAATGTACTCTTAAACCAATATATACTTGTCAACCAAATGATACAGAGTCTTTTACTAATTGTTATCAGAAACATATACCTAATAATTTTTGTTATTATATTAAATATAGTAATGGTGATTATAAACCTCCTGTAACATATTCTGGTCCAAACGTAGCTCAAGAATTTTATGAATGTATGAAAAATGAAGAAATACTTATTTCTAAAATATATGATAAAATAGTTCCTATGAAAACATTGAATGTAGAACAATTAAATAATTATTATTATAAATCTGATAAATGTCATATTTGTGAAAGATATTTATCAGATTTACCCCCAATGTTAGAGAAAAAAATTAAAATAAGTAAAGACACTATTGAATATTATAAAAATACTGATGTTAAAAATTTTAAATTGTATGAAGATGAACTTAAAATAATTAAAGACAATATTGAATATTATAAAAATACTGATGATGTTAAAAATTTTAAATATTATGAAGATAAACTTAAAATAATTAAAGACCCTATTAAATATTATAAAAAAGAATTAAATTTTTATGAAGATAAACTTAAAAAAGAATTAGAAAATAAAAATAAAAATATGCAAAAAGTTCGGGATCATGACCACTTAACTGGAGAATATAGAGGAGCAGAACATTCTATCTGTAATCTTAATTATCAAAATCCACGTTTTATTTCAATTGTTTTTCATAATCTTTCAGGTTATGATGCGCATCTATTTATAAAAGAATTTGGGAACGATAATGAAAGAATAAAATTGATCTCAAGTACTGAGGAAAAATATATTTCTTTTACAAAAATGATGTCACGTGTAGTAACTAGGAATGGTAAATACATAAAAATATGTACAGAATTAAGATTTATAGATTCATTCAAATTTTTACCTAGTTCTTTAGAAAAGTTAACAAATAATTTAAGAAATGATTCGAAATTAAATTTAAAAAATAAATTTAAAGAACTTAGTAAATATTTTCCTGAAGAACATTTAGATTTAGTTACTAGAAAGTTAGCATATCCCTATGAGTATATGGATTGTGAAGAAAAATTTAATGAAACATGTTTACCTCCTATTGAAAAATTTTATAGTTCTCTCACAGATAAAAATATAACTAAAGAGGAATATGAAAACTCACAGAAAATTTGGAAAGTGTTTAATATACAAAATATGCGTGAATTCACTAGTTTATATAATAGGATCGATGTTTTATTATTAACAGATATAATAGACAATTTTAGAGATATTTCTTTAAAAAATTATAAATTAGATCCTATGTGGTATTACACAACACCAGGATTTGCATGGGATTGTATGTTAAGAATGACAAATGTAAAATTAGATTTATTAACAGATGTCGATCAATTATTGATGTTTGAATCTGGAATCAGAGGTGGATTATCTCAATGTAGTCAAAGATATTCAAAAGCAAATAATAAATACATGGGAGATAAATTTAAAAAAAAGGATGAATCAATATTTTTAGAATACTTAGATGCAAATAATCTTTATGGTTGGGCAATGAGTAAATCAGTAGATCAGTATCTTTCTTAAAAATGAAATTGCAAATATTATTTACACAACTATCGGAAACAGTGACATTCTCAAAATTTAATTCTGGATATTCTGTCTTAATATACTGAGCTACCTCATTCAATTTATGTCTTAAACTAATTTTTAAGCTTGCAAATTGTTAACCTACTGTGTCTGATATAAATTCGACAACACTTTTGTAGGAAACTTTTGTATGTCTGATAAATTCAACGACACTTTTGTATGTCTGATATTGTAATTCAACGACACTTTTGTATGCCTGAAATAATAATTCAACGGCAGTTTTGTGTGTCTGATATTGTAATTCAACGACACTTTTGTATACCTAACTATACCTAACACTAAAATAAAATAAAAGAAAAACAATATTTAAAAAATAATTTAATAATAAAAAACACTATAAAAATAAAAACTAAAAAATAATTAAATTATAAAAAAACACTGTACAAAATGAAAACTTTAAATAATAAAAACACAATTAAAACAATTTTTAGCAATTAAATGTGTATAATTAGCACTTTGCAGAATAACCGCAGAAAACAAAAGTAAAAGCGCTTGGAATAAATCGAATAATTAATATTTCTAACAATTAAATGTTTAGAATTAGCACTTGGTAGAAACCGCAGAAACACCGAAGTGAGTGTGCAAGGAAAAAGCAGCGGAAAACCGAATTGAATGCGCGAGGAAAAAGCCGAAGAAAACCGAATAGAAAATGTGTAAAAAAACCCAGATCACTTGCGCCTGAAAAATACATAGATTTTACTTTTAAAATAAAGTATAAATATTAATGTATTCAATAATATTTTACACTTTTAGAAATCATCATTAAACTCGTGGCAATGACACACTGGCACACATGGATAATAAATTAAGATATTTTAAGAGAACAAAAATATTAAAGACATGATAATTTTAAATTGAAAAAATAAGTACCTATTACTTGTTAAAAAATTATGTTATTATGAAAACGAACGCTAATTTTAAAATAAATCTTTATAGAAAAGTTATTAATTCTATGATGACTGTAGCCTGTGCTGACGATTGTCACTTTCAAAATATTGAATACTTAAACAATAAATATTACACATTTATCATTTCAATAATTAAATTAAATTAAGTCTAAAAAGGATACAATACTGAGCTCAATAATAAGGCAAACGGACAGTTTGTACTATCTATTGTTTGAGTTGCATATCGCGGACACTTTGTACGGTGAAAATAATTTGGTAAAAATCGATCGCGGACACTTTGTACGGTGATAATAAATTGGTAAAATTCGATCGCAGACGTTTTGTACGGTATAAATAAACCGGGAAATGTACCTTAAAAGATGAGATAAAATTTAATTGCTCAAAACTTTAGATTGCGAATCATGATCGCGATTAGTATGAGACATATGTTTGGTGTCACAGGCCACAGCATTAAAAGTATTAAAATATTAACTTATTCACTATATAAAATGAACAAAAATCAAACTAGCAAACTGACAGACACCAAACAATTAAGAACTCACACAGGACGAATAATTTTAGTGAAGGATGGAACAGTTCGTTCAATAAACTGGTTTGATCGGTTAATCCAAGTTTCTAGACTGTTTTGCGGTCTTTGCAATTAGACGAATGCTCTAGTCATTTGAACAAAAACCCACGAAATAAAAATCAAAATACACAATAGAAAATTCGTGATGCCTGTGTACAGCATGAAAGTAAAATAATATCTAATTTACAATTGCTCGAAATAATTTGCCATACGTTTAATTTTTAAATATATATATTATGATTTATGTGATAGTGAATGTTTTAAAAATACGCACCACGAATTTATTACCATAAATATTATTATTATTATTATTATTTTTTTTTTTATATATGTTAACTACCTGTGTTTTGTAATAACAAATTAAACATTTTTTTTTAAATAGAACAAACTGTCCGCCATGTATATTTTATTACTTTTTGAAATAGTACAAACTGTCCGCGGTTTTCATTTTTTGTGGGTGACCGTACAAAGTGTCCTACAACCCAATAATAAATGCAATAATCCAATCCTGTGTACAACAGTTAACCCTTTCAGTCACACATAAAAAAAAATTTCAAACATCAATTTTTTTTTGGAAATGTTTATTTATTTTACTTATCATATTACATAAAAAATAATAATAAAAAAAAAAATTTAGTCTTTGTACTTAAAAAATGGTGGTTAATAGGTCAAACCACTATGACAGTCGACAAACGCATAAATTAATTATTATTTAGCATGAAATGCTTTAAAACAATTTTTATGTGGTGTCATACACAAACCAACTCCACATGATGAACATTCCCATCTTGTTCTTCGGGGATTTTCTTTTGTACTACAATGATGACATCTTCTGGAAGTACATATAGATGGCATATGTCCGGCATTTGAGTATCTTTTTTCAATCGGTATTTTTGATTTAAACATATTAATAGGTTTGGGTGGTGTTTTTTTTACCTTTTGTTTGTTCAGCTGGCAGTCCAATTAACCCAGCTATAACTGCAAGTCTGTACTCTTTTAATACCATTTTTGCTCCATCATTTGTTTGGTTAAATAATATACATGAATTACAAACCTCTACATCAACAAAATGGAAAAAGATTCTGTGCCACCACTTGCGACTCTTTCTGCTGATTTGGTAACAAGACTTTAGCATATCAGCTTTATCAACATACCCCATATGTTGATTGTAATCTTTTACAGCTTGTGGACAGTTAATGACTATTTTTGATCCATCTTTAGCTTTTCTATTACAAGTAGTTATATGGTCCGGGTTATGATAATTTGATAAAAATTGGATAGTACGGTTATCCCTCCATTTTATCCAAGAAACACCTGTTGATGACACACGACCTTCACTTTCACCTTTTTGCATATTTTTATCAAGAATTTGATTTTTTGGAAGATTTTTTCTATTTGCACGAACTGTTCCACAAGCATACACTTTATTTTGGAGTAATTCTTCCATCAGATCAAATGAAGTAAAAAAATTATCAAAAAATATTTTATGAAAATGTCCATAGATATTTTTTGTCAAATTTAAAACAATCCTTTTTCCTAATGATGTTTCAGTAGAATCAGTTTTACCCGTATACACTTCAAATTGACATACATATCCAGTTTGGTCAGCTCTTATCCAGACTTTATAGCCCCTTTTCACCGGTTTCATAGGCATATATTGTTTTAATGTACTTCGTCCTTTAAAAAGAATCATACTTTCATCAACCAATTGGTGCTCATTGGGATTGAAATGCTGAAGAAACGTTTTGGAGAGAGAATCTAGCAACGGTCTTACTTTATATAGTTTATCAAAATTAGGTTCATTTCTTTTGGGTGCAAGTAAATTGTCATTGATATGTAAATGTGATAGAAACCATGAAAATCTATTGACAGGCATAATAGATGAAATGTAAGGGTCTCTAAGTTGTTCATTTGAAGACCAATAATCTTTATAAGATGCCTGTTTCTTTATACCCATTAAAATATTGATTGCTAAAAAGGCTTTCATTGATTTAGAATCACAAGGTTGGTAAGATTTCTGTTGTTGTTGTGCATAATAGTTGGTTTGAAACACTATATGTTCAATAAGCTCTTCAGTAAATTACAGTAAAAAAAACTAACAGGGTCATACAAATTATCTGGTACATTTGGTCCAAGTGGTGTATTTCCCATGAACTTCTTTGGCTGAGTTACAAAACCATGTTCTTCCCAGATCCCTTCAATGTTCAGTACTCTATCTGCAAGAGGCATGTCTTCTGAATTCATACCATTAGGAAGTAAATTAATGTTGTTCTGGAAAAAACATTGATTAATTAAAATAATAATATCACACTGTTTTAAAAATGTATATAGTTATACATACAATATCATTTTCAATTTGAATTTCATTAGAAATTACTTCATCTTGAACATTTTGAAAATTAGGTACGGTTATAACTATATAATCATTAATTGTTTCAGTCAGTTGTTCATCTAAGTAGTTACTTTGTATTTGATTGTCCTATTTATAAGTATAGAAATTAATTTATAATTCACACTATAATATCATATCAACAATCGTAAAATTAATTTACTTCAATAGCAGTATAATCATCTTCTTCAAAATCTGACTCGTCACCAATAATTGATTCATCATCACTTGGGATACTTTCAAATAATTGGAAAATCAAATCATGTGTCAAATCTTTTTCATCAATTATTTCATCAGTCATTGTGGTATGATTATGAAACCACCTAAAAAACCAGTAAAAAGTAAGTTAAAAATAGATTGACTTCCAAATTGAATAGTGAATAATAGTTTCATTGTACTTACCTTTCAAATAAACCGACTTCATTAACAATACTGTGAATTGTTTTCGAGTAATTAAATACATAGTCATGCAAAAATATGATAATAAAATATCGTAATTATTTGATAACAATAATACGATTAATTATTGAAACAATTGATTATTACAAAAACAGTTACATCAAACTTTTACAGTGCTACCAATAGACTTATTTAGAGGTGGTTTTGATACTATACCACTACGACAGAATGAGGAAAAAAATTGTAAAATAGTGGTTTCATTATGATACCACTATGACTGAAAGGGTTAATGTAGACTGCATGCCGCCTGAAAATGGATGGGAAAATAAATATAATGGGAAGTACAAGAGAAAGTTTAATTTACTTATCATGTCATGAAATCTTGTCATCAGACTTATTTTGCAACAGCTTGCGAGCTGAAATACTAAAAACATGAACTCTCCTTCAATGATAGAACTGTGACTGGATATTATGTTCACAAATAATAAACAACATAGAAATGTTTTTGTCATTACTTATGGTATTACTCAATTAAAGATATTTTTTTTTACCCATTTATGAATGAAATATTTCAAATATAAACCATTATAATATGTATGAATATGACTTAAGTATGTTTTAAGTTAATACTGAGGCCACTTAAGATCCAGAATCTGAATAATCAATTACATTAACTATTTGAATAATATATACATTTTAAAATGAATATCTTATAATTTGTTGTTATTGTCAAGAGAATATCAAATATATTTAATAATTAATATTGAAAACTTTTATTCAATATTACCTTACATATAGAAACAGTTTCAGTTATTCTAGAACCTGTTAAAAACTATTTCTCATCATGAAAATTATTTATTTACCTATATTTTTACAGTTATACAAACAAGTAACAACTTTGATATAAGTCATAATTTGATATATATTATTATTTATTAAATATTTTACTTACAAAAATAAATAATTATATAAACTCCAAATCCATCTTTTTAATGTACCTAGAATATTTATAGTAGGTACATGGGCAGATAACCTGTAAAATATTGGGTAGCAAACTCATCCCTACATCCCCATCAAACTAACTGTCACATGTGTGTAACACAAACATATTTTATTGTCTGTATCATAATATTTATAACATCTAATCAACAAATGTATAACAATGAAATAAACACAATTGAAATATAATTTTATTTTATTTGATATTGTATACTGTGAAATTGGATACTAGTCGGTATTAGCTCTGTACTGTATAAATGAATAATAAAAAATAATATTTTTATAGGTGTTGAATAATAATAAAAAAAATTTCCATACATAATTATGTAATCTGTACTAAACTACAATAATTGGTTATTTTCTCATTTTAAGGGGGACTTTATTTTCAAATATATTATTTTGGGGGTGGGAATAAATCTACGTTAGATCCCCTCCCATCGCCACCTATGAATACCCAGTACTATAAAATTGAATTATGAAAAATAAATGTAATATGGTTTATACAATACATAGAGTTTTGCCTATTTTTCGTTTGCATAGACACTACCATTCAGTATGTGGATAGGTAAACGGAACATGACATAATTAAAACAATTAACATAACATAAACTTACCTGTCTCCGTAGAATGTGATCTCTAACAAATTACATCGTTAAACAGTTTACACTTTTAATTAGTTAATGTAAACTGCAAAAGTACAATGTACATTTGTAAGAACGTGTCTTCGAAATTAGGGCAATTTATAACCTAACTTTAAATTAATATTGATTTGTATAATTCGGTATAGTTATGGTTTCGGTATAATTATCTTGGTAATGACGCCAATAGAATTTATTATTTATTTATATACTTTTAAAATAAATAGATATTAAATTACATAGGGCGACATCTACTTTATAGTTTCGATGCAATAGTTAGGCACCCTTGAAATTTAAAGAATGCAACCCAACGTGCAAGGTTTCTTATCACTAGTCGCCCGAAAAAACTAGTCACCTAGCCCAACTTCACACCCGTTTTGCCTGACACTGAAACTGATTTTGAAACATAAACATTTGTAAACTGTAAATCGCTTTTGACATCCACCTTGCGAGATGAAAGGCCCCAGGGTAACGAAATGTTATTCCACGAGGTGGTATTGCTCCAAGAAATATAACAGTTAGCTCTGATAGTTCTCTATAGTCTTCCCTACATAGTACATTGTCTCTCTTTTAACTCTTTATTACAAAATTCTATTATTAGATCTTTTTTATTTTCTACCGATGATTTTACAACTTGTTCAATCCAATAAAATAGTTTTGTGTATTGAAAGTTGGCCATTGTTGTTGAAACCGTTTAAAAATAGGTACATCAGGACCTGTAGTAGGCAATTTCAATTTTAAATCCAATACACTTTTTAATAATAGCTCAAAAATATGATGACGATATGGTAGATATAATAGATCACGATCAATGAGCTGTTCCAATAAAACACAAGTTCCATTTATACAGCCAGTATTTGATGCTGTAGTATCACAACATACAGCTTGTACTTTATCTTTAATATTCCATTCTTCCAACGATTCAAAAATAGTATTTGCTTGGCTTACACCAGTCCCATTTGAAAGCTTTAGTACACCTAGCAACTGGGTAATTCCTTCAAACGATATAACAATTGGTAATCGATCAACTTTCACTTTTTGACATAAATCGGGAAGTAATTTTCCATCCCAATGTAAAACTACGTAATCCAATTTTAATAAATTAAAATTAATTTTAAGTTCCTTTGCTCTTGTTTCACGGAACATTGCTCTTTTACCTTGTTATGTAGTTCTATTTATTTTAAGTTTAGAGATATCCTGACCTATAGCCTCTGCAGTTGAAATTATAATATGTATTGCGTCACGATCACTAATTTTACACAGAAAGTAATTTAGAAGACATTATTTCAATTGTGCCCCTTTTTTTATATCAGAAGTTCTTGACTCACCAAATTAAATACTTTCTTCTAAAATGGGATTATTTTCTTCGCCTGAACAACTTATGCTCAGAGATTCCAATTCGTCAAATTGATCTAATAAATAATGCAATAAATTACAATTAAAATATATTTTTAAAATGATATTAGAAATTATTGAATTATTTTAATATTTTATTTATTTACCTAAACATAGTTCATCGATTTCTAAGTGTTCTCTCTTTTTTTGTTCTGTTTTTTTTTAACTTTTCAATTTTTTCTTTTTCTTTTACAGCCAATTTATAATTAGTTCCTAACATACAACCCGGTTTCCCTTTTTGTCGCTGCAATAACAAAAACTTTTTATCTTCTTCATTTTTAATCATATTTAAGAGGACTCCACACCGAAAGTAAAACTTATGCAACGGCCAATAGAACGCGCTTTTAGGTGTTTTCGCGATCCGCAAGCACGCGGCATTTAAGCCACGCCCACAACTAGTAGCCGGCCGACGATTGTGTTTATACGAGAGCGATGTTTATTATTATCTGAACCTTCAACAGTGATGGATCGCGTAAATATACACGTAAAATGTAAATGCAACTGTAATATATGTAATATCCGCGGGTACATTATACGATTTGTATTTATTACATTATTAGATACTTCATAAAATATTTATAATACAGTAAATAATTTATAACAATAACCAAAACTAATATTACCTTAATATCTAAGTATTAGTTTTTTAGTAGGTAATATATTGAGTACATTTTGCGTTATACTTTTATACGCATAGGTACCTACTACCACTTACATATTTTTTAGGTAATTCAAAGAAAAATATAATATTGAGCATAATAACCTGATCCTACTTAAACACACTTAAGAATATATAATTTAATCATTTTATAATCTAATATTTAACTATAAAAAATAGTAAAAAAAAATTATTTCTTTTTCGTTTTAAATAAAACCTAATAAAAAATGATTTTATAAACTCTTCAACATCGGTAATTTTTAAATGTTGTTGAACTTATATGCTTACAATTTTAATTTGTTTTCCATTTTATTGTTCCAAAATAATTCATCATATTTTATATTCAAATGCAAGTCCATGATTCAGTGTGAAATGTGAATGATAAAATAACATCAATTTTTACTTACTAACACGAGGCGCGATCGTTTCTAACGCAAGTTACTACCATTTCTTTATTAAAGTCCTGTTTACTTAAATATGTAAGTATATTTAAGTATAATATACCTATTATATAATGATAAGCGAAAAATTATGATTTTTCGTAAATTATACTACTAATTAAAAATGCATAAGTACATCTGTTTTATGATTTTCCATAAAACCAAATCTAAATATTATAGTTGAAACAAAAAACTATAGTTGATAGTGTTTATACTCGTATATATTATTTGAGTGTGATCCATATTAGATCACTAGTATTTTAGCTATATGATTTATATTATAATGTATGCAATATACCCACACAACACATACACATCTAATATTTATCCATTAGATATATTGGATGGATATCCATGATATCTAATGGATAGATATGGACAACTCATAGATATTTAAGAGATATCAAAATGGCCGTTTTTTTATATTGGATATCCATACTAAATATCTTATGGTTGTCCATAATAATATATTTAATGGTTATCCATATATTTATTTTGATATCTAATGGACATTCTGTAGATATCTTTTAGTTGTTGAAATAGCCGTGGTTCGGTGGGTTTGGGTCATACCATGACAAATAAGATAGGTATGTCAGCAATATCCGAATTTACTGCAGAGTTCGCGCAAATATGGCCGCCGGCTTTCGCCTATTATCACTAGAAATTATTATCATTATTTACATTAATTTTAAGTTACCTAGTACTATCACTTCTATAGAACATGATTATTAGGCTGCTGCATTATAGTATTACTTAGGGCCGTTCTTACTATGTCCGGTTAAGTGTCGGTTAGTGCTAACCAGCGGTTAGTGTTGTGTTTAACCGACAGTCGGTTCTTACCAACCCCGGTTAAGTGATATGTCTCCGTAAAGTGTCCGTAAACTAACTATTTTACGGACGGATTTATAACCGGCAGAATTCTGCCGGTAATCATTCCGTTAAACCCCAATCTTCCGGTAAAGTTTTTTTATCAATAGAAACAATGATAATATTGATCAATATTATCAATATTTATGTTATAAATTATAATATATTATTATATTCAAATCGTATATAGTATATACCGTATATTATAGTATTTGTTATAACACAGGATCCGTATTACTATTATTATTATTTTATTTTGTTTTTGTGCAATACATTTCTAACGTGTAACGATCAGCGAATAATGTGAAGTTTTTTGTGTTGTATAATTACTATTATTTATAATAGTATAATTTTTATTTTTTGGTACTCATAATAATATAAAATATGTCTCGAGCTGTTTATAATGCGTTATTAATTACCGAAGATAGCGATTCGTCGGACTTTGAAGCAGAAATGTCAGCGTTTAATGTGTGTGTTCGTAAAATTAAAACATTTAACCCACGCATTGATTATTTTAACTTGTTGGATGAAAATGAATTCATTAGACGATTTCGTTTAAAAAAATCAACTTTTGATAAAGTTTTAAACGAAATAGTGGATCAAATAAAAAATTCAACTGACAGGTACGTTGACCACAAGTCCACAACATATTTACTTCCCTAATCAAGATATTACTTTTAACTGTACATTATTGTTGCATGATAAGTAGGTGTTAGCACACAAGTTCTCATTTTTCTCAATTATATTTTACAATAAGTTATTATTTTTTTTTTTTCAGAAATAATTCTATTGATCCAATAATACAGTTGCTCGTCACATTAAGGTTTTATGCTACTGGAAATTTTTTAATCACAGTTGGTACCACTTTGGTGGTATTAGTGTAGCATCTGCTGGAAAAATTGTTAAACGAGTCAGTTATGCATTAGCTTTTTTAAGTAGTAGGTGAGTTATGTTAAATATAGGTAACACTTGCTACATTTTAGGCTTTAGAAACACCTGCTATAACAGTCTGGCCATGACTATGATAATATGTATATTTACTATTTGTTTTTATAGGTATATCAGATTACCAGAAACGCCTGAAGAGAAAATGGAGCTGAAGGTACAATTTTATGGTTTGGCTCGGTTTCCAAAAGTTATAGGGGCAATAGATTGCACCCACATAAAATTACAATGTCCATCAAGAGAGAATGGTGAACTATACCGCAATAGAAAAGGGTATTTTTCGCTAAACGTCCAAGCATTGGTCAATGCCAACCTAGAATTTATGGATGTAGTTGTTCGATGGCCAGGTTCAGCACACGATAGCAATATTTTTGCAAATAGTAGGCTAAAGGCCCGAATGGAGCTTCCAGAGTTTTCCGACTGCATAATTCTGGGGGACTCAGGCTATGCACTTTCACATTATTTGCTAACTCCTTTAGCACGTACGACCACAAATGCAGAAAGGTTGTATAATGAGTCACAAATTAGGTCTCGTAATGTGGTAGAGCGCACATTTGGAGTCTGGAAACGCAGGTTTCCAGTACTGTTTTTTGGACTTCGTTTAAAAATGGAGACAACGATGGCAGTCATTCAGGCATGTGCAGTATTACATAATATTGCACGATTACAAAGAGATCCACAACCACCAGATGATATTGAAAATATTAAACAACTTTTAAGTGCTGAAATATCAGAAATAGAAGCAGCAACACAGCCCCAAATTAACAGTCCAGCACAAGCTTTAAGAAATGCACTTGTAATAGAACATTTTTCTGTTTTGTGATGTATATTATTCTGCAATTTTGTTATATACCTAATATGGAGAAAGTGTAAATAAATAAAATATAATAACACTGTATAATTAACACTGTTCATTTATTAATATTAATACAATACTTTACAATATCCGTCACTTTACACTTCTATCTTTCATTCATTATTAACATTATTTCTAATTTCTTCTATTATTCTTTTGATCCTGCATAATTTATACAAATACAGTATTAAATATAAGATAATTATTAACATAATAATCCTTAGGTACCAGAAACAAGGATATTTTACACATTGTTTATAATATATATATATATTTATATATACTTAGATCAAGATAAAACAATACCTAACCATAATATATATAAATATGCATATGATATAAATTTATTAATTTAAAGCCCAAAAAACAGTGATGGGTTAAACGAGTTACAGAGTAGAAAATAAAAATAAAGGAAAATCAGTAAGTTAGGGTTTTTAGATGAGTTTTTGGTGTTAGTAAGTATCTCATTTTATGGTATTTTAACAAGTAGGTACAGTTTTACTTAACATTATTAACTTGATATAATATAATATTACAATATAATATAATACATATTACATAAAAATAATAGTATACAATTTAATAATTAGGAGTCATAGGTTGGTTCACTTTTTTAATAATATATAAATTCATACTTGTTAAATATTTAAATACTAGTATTTAAATACTTTTTCTGTATATTAAATACATTTTAAATACTTAGACAGAAGTATTTCAAGTATATTTCAAATACTTATTATTATATTTTGTATTTAAAAATATTAAATACAAAATTTTCAAACAAGATATTTACTATTTAGTTAGAATAACTGTATATGTTATAAGTCATATAAATTAAACATAACTACATTCACAAATTTTTATAAATAAAGGAATTCTGTATAAGCCTACAATTATCTTCTATATTCAATACACTTTATTAAATTAAACAAATAATTATTTAAAAATTAAGAATCAGAAAATAATAAAGCTTAAAAAAATGTATTTAAAAATATTTGAAATACTTTTTGAATATATTTGTATTTGTATTTAAATATTTATTAGCAAAGGTATTTAAATAAATATTTTAATACTTTTTAATTGAAGTATTTAAATACCTATTTGAAATACTTTTGAAAAGTATTTTTAACAACATTGTATATAATACAAGATGTCTAGATTATATTAATAATAATATAATATGTCATATACAATTCTCACCGCCACTAATTAGCTAACAACAAAAATTGGTTTTAATGAAAAAGTATTCACGGGGGGGGGGGGGTGATTAGATATATATATATATATTCCCCCTTGAACTTATTAAAAAGGTGGAGAGTCAAACACTTGCTAAGGTCACTATAGTGAATGTAAAAAGCTAAGATGTGTAAGACAAAGACAACACATGTAGATGTGTAGAGCATTTTTTAAATGTCCATAAATTTTTAATTCATATTAAAATATAAATTATATTTACTTTTTTTAAGATCATTGATTTCAAGCCGTAATTTTTCAATCACCAGTTCATTTTTAATTTTCTCCAACATTAAATTTTCTTTAGCTTGTAATTTCTCAGCATCATGTTTCTCCTGAGCTCTCCTATCTTCATTTTGAAAGTATTTTTTTTGTTCATTAATTAACTCTAGCTTCCCTAAAGAGTACTTTTTTACACTTTCCCCTAGAGTAGTTTTTATGGTTTTTTTTGATGAAAGAGGGGTTAGCAACTCAGTACTTTTTGGTTGTGATAGTAGTTCAGGATTCCACTTGGTCCACGAAACTGGTTGAACTGGTAAATCATCCACAGGTACTGCAACACTTGGCATATTCATTTCATCATCCGATCCCTAGTTAAAACATGCAAAAATAAATAAATAATAAAATTGAAAAACAACTACATTCTCATAAGGTTGTTCTAAATTAGATGTAAATTATTTTTAATGGTTTACTTATCAAATATTATAACATACACTAACCATATGCACTTGTATATATTCCAAGTTGCTACTCATGTCCAACTCCATTTCACCACCTAAATCTTTGACTACTACAACATTATCCTCACCGTCATCAATGTTTCCTATCATTTCAGGATTAATTAATGGATTCCCTTAAATAAACACCAATTTTATTAGAATATAATTAGTGTACAGAAAACTAGATAATATAACATATTATATAGGTAGATATTATAACAAAAAACATATAGAGGTTACCTGGTTTATCTCCATCAAAAGGATTGTGTAACCCTACAGCTGACACCCCTAAAACTCCAAGCATCATATTATGGCTAGCTGAGGGATCGACAGAGCAACTTGTACTTGCTCCACCTCCTGTTTGGAAGATATTTTTCTTTCTTTCAGACTCAATTTTTTTGGTTTTTCTTTTCAAATTTTCATATTTATCTCTCAAATTTTGTACCTATTATAGTAATAACTATTTAAATTTTATACATGGTATAAAACTAGTAATTACATACTACATAATTGTCAATAATACATAGATCAGGCCATTTTTGAATGATATTTTTTATGTCTAAATGGACACACAGTTAAGTCCAATCGACACCCAGTAGAGTAAGATTTTACTTACTTTGTGTCCACTAGAATAAAATATAATGTAAAAATGTTCAGTTTTAGGAGAAATGGTATAAAGTAGTTAAATGTTTTTATACATTGTTGTTTAACATTTTTAAATGCAATATATACTAATATAATGTAGTACCTCAGTATCTAGTATTTATTTGTTAGCTTTTAGGCTTAGGAAATGTTATATATAATATTAATATTTAAACTTGTTTTTAATGGAGGGAAGTGGAGTGGACACACAGTGGTTTTTCACTAAAAAAATGGCCTGCAATGTATAATATAATTAATTCCTACTTACGTCTCTAACATTGCCTGTTGCGGCAATAAATTGTTTCTGGATTTGACTCCATGCCTCAGTTTTGGCTACCCAAACATCTTGATCTGATTTCCTGGATTCCAAAACGCTCGCGTGCTTAACAGCCAACGCCACCAACGTATTCTCTTCACCGGGAGTAAAATTAGTACAACGCGGTCGTTTGGGTGTAAGAGTTTTTGGCATTTTTATAATTTATAATAAGAAAACGAGTAACCGCCAACAGAACTTACAGAAGTAACAAAAAATACAAATGTTATTACCTTGTTACTTTACATTATTATAAATAACTTATTTACGTTAAAATTGATAATCATAATATGATAACACAACAATTCGATGTTTACGCATGCGCAGGACAGTTAAATTCAATTATCAGTGGTGGTATTGGGAACCACTTACGGTAAAACTGTGCGTTAGTTATACATTGCTTAACCGGAGGTGGTAAGAACAGATTTCGATAACCGGGACATAACCGAAAATGTTGCCGTTAAGTTACCGACACTTTAACGAACACTTTACCGGACATAGTAAGAACGGCCCTTAGGTATATTACTTATTACTTAATACTTTCTACTTATATTGTCTTATTAGTTAATGTTAACATCAATAATTATTAATTAGCAATCAAGCAATATAATATCGTATATTCGTATATTTTTATTTGTTGTTTTCATAATTAAATTCATTCTTATTGTTTAAATAAATTATTTAATTATCCACAAAATGCCAGTGTGTGTGTATGAAGGTTGTTTTAGTGGCAGTAAAAGGCAAGACAAAGAACAAATACCTGGTGTTCATGTTCATAAATTTCCCAAACATCCTGAGCTGCGTAAGAAATGGCTCCAACAGACCAATAAAAATGTTCAACAGTAAAAATCCTAATACCCATAATTACTTTTGTAATTGATTATTAATTACTTACATAAATATTTTTATTTTTTAGTACATATATTGACAAAGTTGGAGAATATAATATAAGGTCACCTAGCGGTGTTTTTAACGTCAGCCCAATTGAGAGTAAAAAATGTTGTGTTAAATTATTTACCGGTGATAATAAAAATGTACAAAATGAATTAGGAGTTGAGCCTCTAGGGGATAACATTCTTGATATTTCATCAAATGTTCTGATTGAGAGGTAACAATTATAATGAATTTATTATGTAAGCATTGTGGTAGTGTTTAGTAAGTACTTAGTTATTTTCTTAATTTTAGTATAGGTAGCTTTAAAAATTTGATTTTTATGCATAGGTATGTATTCATAACCAAAGACAGAAAAAATTTAATCCAAGAATATAGAATTCTCTGTTGAAAATACTTGTTAATGGCTCATAAAGGATTATAATATTATGTATGGACATATTATTAAAAATATACCTTTTGAATCATTAACTTGTTTTTGATACTGAGAGATCTTCAACGTCTGAACAAAAATGTTAATTAACAACAACATGATATTAGATACATTTTATGTTGTGATTTTATAACTTTATGAGAATTGTTTTATTTGTGATTAGATGTTTATTTTATTCAATTATTTAAAATGGTGAATTTATAACCTTCCATATATTTGTGATGATTTAGAAAATTAGGTTATTTAATAATATTAACTATTGTATATTAGATTATTACTATATTTTGAGATTTTTTGTAAGTTATAAATTATAATAAACTACTTTATATTTGATTAGATATTATGTTTATTTTATTTAAAATGGAGAATTTATAACCTTCCATATATTTGTGATGATTTAGAAAATTAGGTTATTTAATAATATTAACTATTGTATATTAGATTATTACTATATTTTGAGATTTTTTGTAAGTTATAAATTATAATAAACTGCTTTATATCTGATTAGATATGTTTATTTTATTTTTTTATTTGAATATAATATATAAATATATATTTGTACTTTTAATACATAGATTACAAAACGATTTAGAACAATGTAAAAAGAAAAATGAAATTCTATTAACAGAAAATAATAAATTAAGGACAACTGTTAAAACTTTAAAAGACCGTATGAACTTGGAAGATAACCGCTTTGAAAGCCGTTTTGGAAAGTTACTATCGAATTTGTTTACTTCTACTCAAATTAAATTTCTTCTTCATCCTACTAAAAAAATTTGTCGTTGGTTGCCTGAAGACATATCGTCGGCGATAACATTACGCAGTGTCTCTCCAAAAGCTTACCGCTATTTGAGAAACAAAAAAGGTTTCCCATTACCAGGTTAATGACCAATACTTTTAAATTTTATTATTTATCTATATACTAAAAATAGTTATGCATTCTAAGGTCTTTCCACGCTTAGAAGTTGGGCTTCAAAATTTTCTGTAGAACCAGGTCTTTTACATGGAGTGTTGTCATTAATGAAATCTAAAGGTATTTTAATTTAATCTAAATTAATTAAACTAAATTAAATTAACATTACTATTCTATTCAAGGAGACACAATGGAAACCAATGACAAATTAACTATTTTGTGTTTTGATGAGACATATATATCAAAGAGAATATGCTTTGATAAAAAAAACGAACAAGTTTTAGGCCCTCATAAATCTGTTCAAACAGTTATTGCACGAGGTAAATAAAAAATAAAATGACTATAAAAATCAAATCTAGTTATCTAAAGTAATGCACCTGACAATAATTTTTCTTTAAAATAAAGGATTAATAAATAACTGGAAGCAACCAATATATTACAACTTCGATGAGCGGATGACTAAAGAAATATTAAATAAAATAATAGAAGAGTTAAGTGAAGTTGGTTTCAATGTAGTTGCAATAGTCAGTGACAGTGGTTCTACAAATGTAGGCTTATGGAAAAGTTTAGACATATCTATTAACAATACGTCATTTGAACATCCAAAACTAAATTCCAGAATTCATGTTTTTGCTGATGTTCCGCACTTATTGAAATTGGCTAGAAACCATTTACTCGATAGGTAAGAACTTCTGAATTCTGTAAAAGTAATATTTGTTTTAAGAAAATAATTCATATTTATAATAATTTAAGTGGGTTCATACTTCCAAATGGTAAATTCATCGGAAAAAATATACTCCACGAAGTTCTGAATCTTAACTATGGTAAAGATTATAAATTTGCTCATAAGCTATCTGAGCGTCATCTTTTTGTAGAAGGATCAGGCCGCATGAACGTTAGATTAGCAGCAAATGTATTTTCTAATTCAGTTTCAAAAGCCATTGCGTACTGCGGTGAAAAAAACTGTCCAGATAAATATAACTGGAAAGAGGTGATTATATAAAAATAAAATACCTGTGTATAAATATTAATATTAATATTCATTTTTATATATAATGTAATTTAGGCTTCGGAAATTATACAATTATTTAATGACTGGTTTGATATTTTCAATACCCAGCATACATTTGACAGAGGAGTTGCAAGTTATGGAATAAACATAGAAGATCAAGACATTTTAATAGATAAAATGAGTGAATTTATTAGTAGCATGAGAGTAAATGGAAAAAAATCATTACTTCCTTTTCAAAAAGGCTAGTACCTATTGAATACTTTTAAAAATAAATTAGGTGTACTTTAAATAAAATATTGTATTATGCTTTTATCTTGCTTTGTAGGTATTTTAATGTCAAATAAGTCATTGAAAAATGTATTAAATGATTTAAAAAACATTTATGGCATAGAATACTCGTATATAATAGGAAGGAAACTAAACCAAGATGTGTTGGAAAATCTGTTTAGTTTCCTAAAAGGAATGTGTGGGTATGCAAGTAGTAACATTACTGCTTTAGATTTCAAATACAGGTATCTAATTAAATTGATGATCTAAGTTTTAAAATTATAATATATACTATATCCGTATACCAATTATTAGCAATTAGATTATAATATTTTATTTCAGCTTACGATGGTACATCTTGGGAAAACATTCTGACATCATATTTACTGAACATACCAATACTGAAGTTGGTATCGAAACTAGCCTTTTGGATAGCAACGACTGCTTGGTTGGTCAAATGTTTAAAAGTTTAGATGTGTTAGAAACTAGTGTGACAGAATCCACTAATAATATTGTCCACATTGAATCTAAAAATGAGGTGATGACAGGATCTATTTCAAAAACAAATTTAGATCTTTTAGAAAAATTTGAAGTAAATAATTAAGATTACCAATTATGACTTATTACCTTATACATAACTTGGTACTTATTGACCTTAAACTATTATGCATGTGTTAACAGCTAGAAACTATAGAGCCATTTGATGATTTGGAAGAAGAATGTGTTGAATATGTAGGCGGATATATTGCAAATCGGTTTTATGTAAAATATCCATATCTAACTAATGAATCAAGTGATTCTAAAGTTATTGATAGATGGACTAAATTCATTTCAAAAGGAAACCTTAAAATACCTTCTGATGATCTTCTCCATGCCATGAATATAGTTGAAATAGACTTTAGGAAGCTTCACGGAAACTACTTGAATAAAGAACCAAATATTATTAAACAATTAAGTAAAAATATTATAAAAAAAATCAATAATATACCTGAGGAAGCTATTAGGTGTATTGTACGTACTAGAACATATATTAGAATAAATAATTTAAATAAATATGTTTTAAACAACAAGCATAAAAATAAAAATAAAACAACACAAAAATTTACGAAATAAATAAAAACTGGCTAACATTATTACTTATTAAGCTCAATAATTTTAGTTATTTAATTACTTATTTATCTATGAATGGTTAAAAAAAAATTGTTTTAAAATTCCAATAGTTTAAATATTTGACACCTATTTTAAACCCAAAATGCAAAAACTTTTCCCAAAAATTTTGTATTTATTATTACATTGATATCCAGTATCCACTGAATACTGATGTCTGATAAAGTGATATCTTTAAACTCTGATAATAGGCGAAAGCCGGACGCCATTTTGATTAAAATATGCGTATCACGACGATTTCTGACATACCTATCTTATTTGTCATGGGTCATACCCCCCCCCCCCCCACACACACACACACATACATACTCCCCTATGATCTGTAATGTTTTTACAACTAGGATAAAAAACAATTTTAAACTTTTGATAATACTTTTGATTATATATTATAGTAGGTAACATACAATACAAAACATAATATATAATATATTTAAAACAAAATATTATATTAATAAAAAATAACTTGACACTTTAGGCTTCAAAATGCCTTATAAAACAAAATAACATTATATACCTACTTCATATGCTATTTAATAAGTACTAATACAATATACATCTTGTTATATGTATACAGTAGGTAGAACAATAAAAAATATGTAATTATAATACATTAAAAAAAAAACATGATGATAAAATAATAAAAATAACTTGAAACTTTTTGCTTCAAAAAGCTGTCTTATGAAACAAAATAATATTATATATAGTAGGTAGCACAATAAAAAACAAGTAATTATTATAATAAAAAGAAAACATTATGTTAAAATAATAAAATAGCTTGAAACTTTATGTTTCCAAAAGCAGTCAAATAAAACAAAATACAATTTTAAAATCAAAATAATAATAAAAACAATTTAAATTTTATTGTATTTATATAAAAAATAGTTCACTTAGATGCTATTCAGTACTTGATAGGAATACAGTACTTATATAGTACCTGGTAGGAATTTTGTCACACCTATAAGCTGTAGAAAAAAAAATTGAATTAATATGTTATATAATATATGCAACTCTGAAAAAAAAATACTACTACAGCATAAAAATACATGTAGCTAATACCTTAATATACCTTAATACAAATTAAAGCACACACCTAATATATATTAGGTATATAATAATAATATTTTTTTTTTTTAATAAACAATAACAATAAAATGCATATAATATCTAACTTTAAAATAAAAAAATGTATATATTATAATCAAAAAGTACAGTGGAACCTCGATAGCTCGAATGTCTTTAATTCAAGTTTTAGATAATTCAAAGGAATTTCTTGAACTTATAAATTTCAACTTGTACATACAATTTTCCCTATAACTGACATTTTAATAAGTCAATTTTTTTTTTGTCTGTGTCCGATTTAAGTTATTGAGGTTTCACTGTAATAAGTATACTGGTAATAAATTTGTGTATATTATACCTATTTTCATGTCTTTTTGTAGCATGTCTCAGCCAGTTCTTAACTGACAAAATAATTTCAGCTTCGGTACACAAAGGAATCAATTTAAGAACAGTTTCCGTAATGAATAAAAAATATTTTAAACAATTAGGTATATCATTTTATACATTTGTTATGATGACTCCATTAAACTAAAGACATGTACAAAATTTCCAAATACACATTTCATAGATTTAATTTTATTAAGAAATATACATTTTATTTACCCAGAATTATTTTAGACAGCAATAAATTGGAAAAAATTAATTTTCTCTTTCCTCCTAACCAACTATACTTCATGGCTAATTTGTTAGAAAATATTCTTCTCAGAATTAATTTAGTTGCCTCGTCTACTTTTGTTCCTCCAATTCTACTTAATGCTCTCATCTGAATGAAAAAAACATAAATTAAATGATTACAAATATTTTAGTTTAATTACAAGGAATCATAATTCGGCAATATTTGATAGATAAAGTAACTTACCAGACTGGATTTATACGATTTATCAGAAATAAGTTTATTTTCTATAGTTTTTAATTGGTCTTCGTCAGATAAAGGAAATCTACTGACTATCAATGTATCATCTGCTTCACAATCGTCACTATTATCAGAACATTTTTGGTTATTTTTTTCCTCCATTTTTTTTATTTTTAATTTAATAATAGAAATATCTCTAATGACTCTTTCCTTGAAATCTGAAATAAAATAATTGAAATATGTAGATTATATATTTTATACTTATTGTAACTAATTAAATACCTTTCTCTGACATTTCTGGCAGTTTAGATCTTGTTTTATTGTAGAAAGCTGATTTAATTAAAGGATCTTCTGATGCATTCAGTAATGCCGTATTATCACAAGTTGGTGAAGAAACTTGTTTTAAAGATTGATGGTCATCTAATTCCACAGCATTAGTATCTGCTATGATAAATGAACTACCCCAGTCTATATTATTTGCATTGCCACCAAATTCATTTTCAATAGAACATTGCAATGAAGATTCATTTAAATATAAACTTTGTGGCAATGATGTACTTGGTTGTGGTTTAGGAAATGGCTTTATTTTAATTGCGGACATTACTTCAGGTTCAGAATTGTCACTAGAACTAACATTTGTTTTTTTCTTCCGCCTTTTTCGGCTTTTTTTTCTTTTTCCACATCTGTGGTAAAGTCTGAATGTACTTCGGATTTTTTTAATTTACGTTTGGCTTTTTCAAAATCATCTAAAATGCATTTGATTAAAGTATTAAAATATAACAAATTAAATATTCTTACAAATAATATTTACAATTGCAAGTATAAATTTGATGATTTAAAATACTATATTTAGCATAGTATTTTAAATGTTATTTATTTTTAAGCGATTAATAATAGTGAAATGTAATTTATAGCTACACAAGTATTTAACTGAATTTTGTAGTATACAATATAGTTAATAAGTGGCCTAGGGGTCTTTATGGTACACTTTCATTTAAAATGCAATATTTCCTAAAATATTTTTTCATAGAAATTGAAATGCAACATTCCTTTAATTATTTTGCAAATCGTGAAACGCAATAATTATTAAAATATTTTTCAAAAAATCGTGAAACGCAATAATTATTAAAATATTTTTCAAAAAATCTGAAATGCAAAAATACTAAAAATAATTTTCATAGAAATTGAAATGCAAAAATATTAAAAACAATTTCCTATGGGGGACTTCAGCACACGTGCATTTAAATGCAATAATTACTTAAAATATTTTTCAAAAATCTGAAATGCAAAATCCCCAAAACATTTTTTAATAGAATTGTTCTATCAAAAATAAAAATTGGAAAAGCATATTTAATTGCAAAATGTATTAAAAAGAAATTTAATAAATTAATTTAAAAATTAAAAATATAATAAATAATAAAATAATGGCAAATATAAATTCTATAAGCATATTAGAAAATATGAAAGTCTCTGAGCTTAAGTCAATAGCTCGAAGTTTTGATATAAAACAAATTTACAAACTTAATAAAGAATGTTTAATAAAAAAAATTAAATTAACAAGAAAGCAACAACCTTTTCGTAAATTTCAAGAAGATATATTCAAGGATGAAGTTTTTAATAGTTCATTAAACAATAATCCATTTCAGAAGTTAGAAAAAACAATTTTCACCGAAGAAAATTATTTTAATAATTCATTAGAAAAAACATCAGATGTTTATGATTTGATAGGTATAATTCAAATGAATAAACAAATCCAAAATAAATTTAAAATACACGAAGCTGAATATAAAATTCGGTTTAGAGAAGGTTTAATAAAAGATCTATAACTATGTAATGCAAAATACAAAATTGATTATGTACATAAATCTCTAAATGCCATGTTAAAACTTGTAAAAAAAAATTCAAGTTATGAAAAAGGTGATCTAATAAATATTATAGTGATGAATCCAAATTTAAAAAATACTATATCTACTGGTATGAAATCTGATAATTTTTTAACAAACTTAAAATCAATTATTGTTAACATATTAACTTCAGCTGAAACAATTGATATAACAGAAACTACTTTTCAAGTTCAATTAGTGAAAATACCAAGAGGTTCAAGGAGAACTAAAATAATTAATTTATCAGAAAATATAAAAACAGAAATAAGTATAATTGAGATTAATAACGATGATAATTTATGTTGTCCGAGAGCTATTGTTGTTGCATTATCTACTCAAACAAACAATATTTTAGGTTATAAATTAGATCCCAATAAAATTAAACAATTGAAGATAGGTAGAAAAATTCAAAAAGATTTAGCTTTAGAATTATGTAATATGTTACCAGAATATAACGAAGAAGGATTTACATTGAATGATATTAAGAATGTGGAACTTACACTAGATATTCAAATAAATGTTATTTGTGCTGAAAATTTAAATACTTTAATTTATAAGGGTGAGGATAAAGAAACTAAAATGTATTTGTATAAAAATGGTAATCATTTTGATGTTATTAAATCAGCTAAAGCTTTCTACGGATCGTGTTATTATTGTAATAAGTGCGATAAACCATATCAAAATAAAGATAAACATAAATGTATTAAAAATAAAAATAAAAATAAAAATATATGTAAATTGTGTACATATTATGGTGAGAGATTTGAACATTCAATTAGTACAAAAAATAAAATATATTGTGAAAAATGTAATAGATATTGTTATAATCAAGAATGTTTAGATAATCACGAATATGTATGTGCCTATGTATATAAATGTATTGATTGTAATAGAATATTGTTTAGAGATAGGGAACATAATTGTGGTTATAGTAAATGTAGAAATTGTCTAGAAGAAGTGAAAATAAATGAACATCAATGTTATATGCAAAGTAGATTAGCAAAAGGAGGTAAATGCTTAGTAGGATGTACAAAATGTGGAGGTACAAATAAACCATATCAATGTTCTTATACAGAAAAATATTTGTTTTTTGATTATGAAGCTCAACAAGAAACAGGAACTCATATCGCAAATAAAATAATTGCTCATGATTTTGAAGGAAATAAAATTATGTTTGATACAAATGAAGAATTTTGTAAACAAGTAATATCTGAGGAATATAGGGGTTATACATTTATAGCACATTCTTTAAAAGGATACGATTCACAATTTATATTGAAATACTTGGTTGATAACACTATGAAACCATTTACAATTTATAATGGTACAAAATTAATGTTATTAGAAATTAAATATTTAAAAATAAGAATAATAGATAGTTCTAATTTTATTCAAGGTCCTCTCAGTAGTTTTCCCAAAACGTTTGGTCTCAAAGAACTGAAAAAAGGTTACTTTCCGCATTTCTTTAATACAGTAGAAAATCAAAATGATATTGGTAAATTACCTGATAAAAAATATTATGGATTCGAAACAATGAAACCAGAGAATAAACTAGAATTTGAAAAATGGTATAATGAAAAAATTAATGAAAATTATATATTTATTTTTAAAGAAGAATTAGAGGCTTACTGTAATTCAGATGTAGATATTTTACGAAGAGGATGTTTAGAATTAAGAAAACAATTTTTGGATATAGCTAGCATTGATCCTTTTTGCTATACAACTATAGCAGGTGTTTGTATGAGTATTTACAGATCAAAATATTTGTTAGAAGATACTATAGCTGTTTTAGATAAAGAAAAAAATGAAAATTATTCAAAACAATCGATAACGTGGTTACAAAATTTTAATAATAAAAATATCTCACATGCATTAAATGGGAACGAAATAATAATAGCAGGAGCTAAAGTAGATGGATTTGATAATAAATCAAAAACGGTTTATCAATATCATGGATGTTTTTGGCACGGTTGTACTAAATGTTAAAAAGATCGAGAAACTATTAATAATATAAATCATGAAACAATGGATGATTTGTATCAAAAAACAATTGAAAGAAGTACAGCAATAAAAAAAGCTGGTTATAATCTTTTTGAGCAATGGGAATGTGATTTTATTTATTTATTTTTTTTTTATTTATTCTCTAAAAATGTTTCAGCACACCAGGTGCTATTACAAATATATTTACAATTATGATTTAGCCTTTACATTTAAATTGATGATAATAATGATATGGTAATAAGTTTGAATTTATGTCGTATGTGATAATAATAGTAATAACACTATTTATACAATATAATATAGTAATATTAAAAGTTTTGGTTTATTCTTCATCTTCTGATGAGGGCTCTTCGTTGTCCGATGGGGGTATGTCTTGGGGCAGTCGAGGTTTTAGCCGTCTATTTTGGGTTTTGTTTAATAGTTGGTAGTGACGGCCGCCGTCCGATTCTTTTAACTTGGCATGAAAGTTTTTGTATTGGGTTTTTATCCAGGTACTTATTAGGGGTATTCCGGTGTCGTTATGGATTTGGCGATTCCTCATATACCATGGTGCTTTTAGGGAGATCCTGAGGAATTTGTTTTGGAGAGTTTGGATTTTTTTAATTTTCGTGGGTGAGGCTGCTGCCCAAACAGGGCAGGCATATGTTAACAGCGGTCTGATTATTGAGGTATATAGGAGGAGTGATGACTTGATTTGTAGTGTTGATTTGTAGTTTACTAGAGTGTAAAGAGTTCTCATCCTTGTATAGCCCTGAACAAGTTTTTTGTTAATATGAATTTTCCAGGTAAGTTTTTCATCTAGATGGACACCCAAGTATTTGACTGCGTCGTCTTTTTTATTCCATTGGATGACCTGGTTGTTTATGTGGATATCTCTTAAGAGTGAATATTTTGCAATGGTGGGCAAGTTAATGAAAATAATTAACTGTGGCAAGTTAAGTTAATTCAATTAAATTGCCTTCAGTTAAGTTAAAAGTTAACAAAGAAAAAAATTTAACTCGATAAGTTTAAAGTTATGATGGAAAATAAAATTAACTTATCTCAGTTAAAAAAAAAGTTAATTTTTTTGAAGGTACAATATTTTTAAGTCATAAACTACCATAGTATTTTATATACACAAACATTTACCAAGACATTTAACACTGTGTAAACAATTTAATTATTATAATTTATAATATATAATTCGAAAATGAATTACCAAAATTGTAAAAAAGTCGAAGAATCAGTATTTCCTAGTTGATTACCCATGACTCAAAAGTAAATTAACTTAACTGCTCGACAATGATAATTAACTATAAAAAGTTAAGTTACAACAATAAACATTTTAACTGAATAAGTTAATAAGTTAAAAACAAAAATAATTAACTAGTTAAGTTAAAAAGTTAAAAAAAAATTAACTTTTTAACTTAACTTTAACTTTTTAACAAGTTAATGCCCACCTTTGATATTTTGACCTCACTTTTTGTTGGATTTAGATTCAACTTCCATTTCTGGAACCAGGTAGTTACTTCATTTAGTGAGATTTGCAGGTTTTGGATTGCTACATCTAAGGGAGCTATCTTGTGTGATAATTGTCGTGTCGTCCGCAAACATAGCTAATTGAGAGTTGAGGGGAATTTGGATGTCATGGCAATAGATATTAAACAGAGTAGGTCCCAAGACTGATCCTTGGGGGACTCCAGCTTTGATGTGGTGTAATTGTGAGAAGTCTGATCCTACTCTAACTTTGAAAGATCTGTTGAGTATGAAGGATGTGATGGTTTTGAGTAGGTATGTAGGGAGATTTAGTAATTTTAATTTTTGTTCAAGCCCGCGGTGCCAGAACTTATCGAAAGCTTGTGTTAAGTCTAAGAATGCTGCTGCTGCTTTCGGTATATTGTTTTTTTTCGTAGCCGTATACAATTATTTCAGTTATACGTTGAATTTGGTGGCATGTGGAGTGTTTGGTTTTAAACCCGAATTGGTGTTTAGGGATAACGTGAAGATAGGGTTTTATTCTCTCCAACAATATCCTTTCGTACAATTTGGATAATGTTGGTAGTAGACTAATTGGCCTGTAGCTGGTGGGACAGTTTGCTAGCTTTCCTGGTTTGTGAATAGGGACTATTATAGCGTGTTTCCATGTAGAGGGGAAGGTAGCGATGCGCATAGCTGCGTTGAATAGGGAAGCTAAGTAAGATAACGCTTTTGATGTCAGGTTTTTAAGGATTTTGTTAGTTATTAGATCGTGACCCGGACTTTTCTTATTTTTTAATTTAGATATGAGTAGTTGTATTTCTTTGGGAGATGTTGGGATGATGATATTGTTGTGGTCTTGATCATTGTTTGTCGCGTTCAATGATTTATCTAAGTTTTCTCTTTGATCGTTATGTACGGCATCTTCATCTACGGGGGTAAAACAGGATGCGAAATGGTTTTCGAAGACTTTTCGGCATTTGTTTCGAATTTGGCTGGTCCGTTTTTCAGAGGGGGAATTACGTCTTGTTGCTTAAGTAGACGTTTGGTCGCTAGCCAGAGACTCGAGTCATTAGGGTTTATTTTGTTAAGGTATGCTCTATATGAGTTGTATCTAAGGTTGTCCAGTTCCCATTTAACTCTTCTGGTGAGTTGGTTGAGTCTTCGTTTGACGGCAGGGTTTCTGGTGTTTTGCCAGATTCTTCTCGCTTTGTGTTTTTGTTTTATAATATTTTGGATCGAGGTTGGAAGAGAATCTGCAGGTGAGTGGTTGATGGTTTTGCTATTTTTAGTCATTGCTTGGTTGATTGAATTTTTTATTGTGTCCGTTAAGTATTCAATACTAGTGTTAATGTCTTCTGGATTTTTATATTGTCTGGTGCAGCTTAGATTTGTGTTTAGTAATCTCTGAACGCTTGCCCATTTCTGGAGCAGTTATTAGTATAGGAGCGCGCTGGTTCATTATTAAAGGTTCGTTAAGAGTGGTGATGACTGGAACATGATCAGAGTCAAGCTCGTTTATGACTTGATGGTGAAGAGTGGTGGGTAGGTTTGATATTAGTGCAATATCAAGTATGTCTGGAATTCTTCCAGATCGTTGGAAGGTTGGTTTAGATGGTGGGGATATTAGTATCTTGAGTTCGGATGTGATTTGAAGAAGTTTGATTCCGTCTGGGTTTGTTTTTAAACATCCCCATATTTGGTTTTTAGGAGTTTAAGTCTCCTAGGAGTATCGTTGGGTGGTTGTCAAACATTTTCGATATATCTTCTTTGTGGATTTTTTTGTTAGGTGGGTTATAGGCCGAGATGATTTTTATTTGATGTTTATTTGTCGAAATAGTTACTGAGATGGCTTCTAAGTTGAGCATATTGGGGGTAATTGATTGGTAATGCTTTATATTTTTTTGATTAAAATGGCCATTCCTCCGGATGAATGTATGGCATCTCTGTCTTTTCTGTAGATATTGTAGCCATTTAGCTTAAACTTTTCGTGATTTTTTAGGTGGGTTTCTGTAATACAGGCAATGTCTATTTTGTGTCTTGTTATGAATTCCATAAGAGATGATTTTTTTGATTTGATGCCGTTGGCGTTCCAGTTGACTAAATTAATGTAATTTAAATTAATTACAGACATTTAAATTTTGAAGAGATAGATTATTTGTTATCGAGTTGAAGATAGAGCTTATGATATTTTGGATATTTTGGAGAATATTTTCAATAAATTCTGTGATTGTTTTTTGTAGATTATCGTTTAGTAAGTCATTTGGCATTTGTTCTGAATTGAATACATTTATGTTGTTTATTTTCCCTTTGGTTATATCAGCATATGATGTGGGTTTTGGGGTTCTTGTGGTGAGGTTATTTGCATTGTCATTAATTTCTGGGTTTGTTATGTTTAGGCTTCTAGTTTGTATATGTTTTTGGGAGTTGGTTAACTTTTTGCTTTTGATTGCTTTGAAGTATGCACAGCCTTTGTAGTTTTCCGGGTGCGTTTCGTTACAGTTGACGCAGGTAGGAGGTATATTTGGTAATTTTTCGCAGTTCGAGTAGTGGTGTGGTTCGTTACATTTTACGCAACGAGGTTGGAGTTTGCATGGTTTGTGAATGTGGCCGTATCTCTGACAATTTGTTCACTGTGGAGGATCGTTTGATTTTCGGCGTGGTTCAGTGATAATTATGCAATTTAGCAATTTATTTAATTTAAATATGTCTTGTGATAGAGGATTGTTTTCCAGCTCAAGTGCCATTAGTGGGGTTGGTGTCTTATTCTTGTTTTTTAGTCTTAGGACCGATTTAACAGGAAATTTAAGTCTTTTTAGTTCTTCTATAACTTCAGACTCGGTTATTGATGTGGGTAAGTTTCTAATTATTGCGGAAATGTCTTTTTCGTCTTTTAATCTATATGTATAGTATTCGTATTTTTTGTCATCAAGGAATTTGGTTAAGGTGCGGAAGTCGTCAACGGTTTCAACATTAACTTTTATTTTATCATTCTTGGATGTGGCAGTAAAATCATTTTTAATGACTTCTGATAATTCAAAACGAAACTGTGAGAATTTTGTTATATTAGCACAGCGGTGGTATTTTAGGAGCGCTATCATTTGTTTGTGATTCGATATTGTAATTGTTTTGATTTTCTGTTTGTGAACTGTGTGAGTTATCGTTGTTGCAGTTGGCCATTACTTGATCGTTAATTACGGTGTCTTCGGCTAGTATAGAGTATCGATTTGTTGTGGGCTTGATGGGGCTTCTAGTCGGCAGTTCGAAGGCTTTTGACGTATGTCTTGGTGATCTAAATTCGTTGTCGGAGTTGGGAGTTGATGGTTCAGAGCTGTCGGCACCTGTGAGTATTATTTTATTTTTCCTGATAGTTATAGGGGGTATTTTACGTACATATTTAGAATTTGTTGGTTTCATTTTGTTAGCGTGTGTGTGGTTATCGAATGTGCGTAGCGGGCTTATCGCCCGTAGGCACGATTTAGTTAACGTTGCGGTAATTATCTAATGGGCTTTATACCTAAGATGTTGATATACATTACCAGTGTGATGTGGTGTGCCTTAATTGCTGCTATTACTGCTATCGGTAGCTAATAAAAACGGTGCGCGGATAACGTATGGCCTCTACGGTGTCCAGGCACGAACTGAGATTTTATAAATACCACTACAAACAAAAAAATGAAAAAAGCTGATATAGCTGACCCTATTAATCCTAGAGATGCTTTCTTTGGAGGTAGAACAAATGCAACAAAATTAAGTTTAAAAAACACAAAAATGCGTTATATTGATGTATGTAGTTTATATCCAACTGTGAATTATTATGATTATTATCCTGAAGGACATCCCGTAAAAATATTTAATCCAAAAAAATATGATAAAAAATGGTTTGGTTTAATTATATGTAAAATTTTACCTCCAAGAAATCTTTATCATCCTGTACTCCCAGTTAAAATAAAAATGGAAAAAAGTGAAAAGTTATTATTTCCTTTGTGTTATAAATGTGCTGTAGACCAAAATCAAAGATGTGATCATTCTAAAAATGAGAGCCAACTTATAGGAACATGGACAACAGATGAAGTTAATAAAGATTTGGAAAAAGGATATATTATTACAAAAATTTATGATTTGTGGCATTTTGAAGAGTAATCAACAGATTTATTTAAAGATTATGTAGATAATTTTATAAAAATAAAATTAGAAAGTTCAAAACATAATTATAGCTGTAATGATGAGTATATAAAAACAATTTTCGATAAAATGGGTATTTTATTAGATAAATTAAAATTAGGTGATAATCCAGGTAGGAGAGCTGTAGCAAAGCTGTGTTTACAGTCGTTGCCAGATAAATTGAGCCGGCGGCGGCGGCGCGATAACGGAAAACCAGTGGTTCTCCGTATTTCAATAATATTACCGAAAATACATCAATAAACCAATAATTGTTACAAAAATTATTTTACGATATTAATTTAAAATCCAATATTCTGATAATAATCTTTTAACAAAAAGCAGACATTTTAAAATAATATAATAATAATAAATAATATTAATAATATGATCAAATAATAACAACAACTATAAATTATACATTATAATATTATAAATTACAATTTATTTATACATAAAAATAGTTTGTTATGGCTGTAGTGGTGCTACACCTAAATCATCGTCTTCATCTTCAGTACTTGGATCGCTGTCGTCAGTTGTATCTTCTCCGTACGTTACTATTAATTTATCCATTTTGGTGTCAACATAACTTTCATTTTTCCACATTTCAGTTTCTAATTTTTTCACGTTTGCACAAACTGCTAACCACTCGGAATTACCCATAGATTCCATTTTTTGTTTACAAATTGTTGATGACCCGCCGTGCCGTGCGTTTGAAACACACCGGGTTAGGTTAGTGGTTTTTAGCAGTGTACTGCAGCCAGAACGATGGCATGGAAGAGAGAGTACAGAAAATTGTTTGCACTGAGACGGGTTTGAACTGGTGACTGCGCGCGTCGTAGCCAACTGTGTGACCTATGCACCACACTGCCAGCTACTAGTTTGGGCTACACTTACTGAAAAGCCGCCGGCTCAATTTATCTGGCAACGACTGTATAATGATCCAACTGATTTTAAGGAATATAGATCAATATTTCTAACTAAAACAGTTTATCAACCAGAAAATAGGTATCCTGTCTAATGAAAAAAATATTATTTTACATATTGAGTTACTTGAAGATTTACCTAAAGATACAATTTGTTATATTTTTTTCATAAGAGAAGATGAATTTTTGTTTCATGTTTAAAGAGGTACTATTGAAGAAATATAAAAATATAAAAAAGAAAAAGTTGGAGTACTCCAACCTTTATCTCCTAGTAACTATTATTTTCAATAGAATATTTCTATTGAAAAATAATTTAATATTTATTCTTTAATTAAATCAAGATAAACAATAAAATCATCATTATCAAAAACATATTTTTACCATTTTGATCTATAATATCTATTTTTATTTCTTGAAAATGTCCTTTAACTGGTATATATATTATTGAATTAGGTTTTGTATATGGATTATCATAATCATAATAAAAATTATACAAAATATCTTCCTCGATGTGATGGCTATCCTTAACAGATGAAAAAGATTTTTCAATTATATTGCAATGTACTTCTAATAATCGTTTATTTATATTATTATTATTTAAGACTTCTCCAATGTGTTTATATAAAAAATACATTTTATCAATCAGTAAACTTTTTTTAAATTTTTTTCATCCATCAAAAAATCAGTTTTTGAAGTAAATGTAATACAATTATTATCATTTTGAAATTTAATATCTGATGGTAATTTACTATTCAATTGATCAATTGAATAATTTCCCTTTATCATAGTTTTAATGTTATTACTCCGACTCGTTATAACACCATTAAAATTTTTAAAAAAACCTTGTGTATAATAATTTATAGGATTCATTAAATAAGCATCGATATTATAATCATGCAAGTTAGTATCAATAGTTAATTAATTAATTTCATTTATTGTAAGTATTATATCATCGTTTCTATCAGTATTCAATATTGCTTCTAATTCAGCTAATGAATAAATACCAATAGGTATTTTATAAATTGTATTTGAATTTACATCTTCATTATATATTTTAATCTGACATTCTTTCTCTATATTTATATATTGATCATTAGAAGTAGGAACATACATTACTGATTTATTAATAGTTAATAAAAAATCAATTGTTATGTTTTGAAAGCCTAAATAATTTTTTAAATTTTCATCTAAATTATAATAACAAGGAGATTTTATTTCCATTTTTTATTAACATAAAATAACACTAAAGGTTGAAATAGTTTGTTTAATTCATTAATACTATATTCTCCTTTTTTTATTTCTATAAATTTGTCATTAATTTGTATTTTACAATCTGTTTCAATATTAAACCAATTTAACCCTTTAATAAATATTGAATCCAGACCTATTTTATAATTATTATTATTATTATAATATTTGTTTGATAAATAAATACAACCGTTTTATTTAATTCAAATTGTATCAATTGCGTTGTGCTTCCGTTATCTGAATTTTGCAATTCATTATAAACAAGATTAAATTTTTTCGAACTTAGATTATATAATGAAATATTTTCTTTTGTAAACACATCTAGAAATTTATCTGGTAAAAATACTTGCAATTTTTTATCTAATATAACAAATGATTGTCTTATCATAAATTGTATCAATATTTTTGAAACGAGTAACCTCATATTTTTTTCCTTTTTCTAAGTCACATACTTTTACAAAATCATATTGATCGTTGCATTTATTTAAAAGTGTTTTCAAATTTTCCATTTCTATTATTTATTATAATAGAGATGTATTTTTTTTTTTTTAATCGCGTATTTAAATTATATTTATTTCTAAATAACATAACAATGTTAATATTTACGGACAGACAGACAGACGGACAGACATAATAACATTGAACGTCCGTCTATCCGTCTGTCCGTCTGTCTCATGAACCGTGTGAGTCCGGTTTTTTTTTAATAATAATATATATATGTCAGACACTTTGATGTATGTTTTAATAATTCGATGTTAAAAAAAATATTTACTAATATAAATAATAGAAATGGAAAATATGAAAACACTTTTAAATATGATTGAACAACAACGTAAAATCCTAAGACCTATATTTAATGATAGTGATATTTATATTGATATTGATTCTGAAATTAGTCATATGTTATGGAATCAAATATTGGATAATTGTTGTTACGAAAATGTTGCAAAATATGTTTATTACAAAAAACATAATAAATTAAAATCATTTAACTTCCATTTCATTAGTAATTGTTGTTTCGAAAATATTTTAAGTTTTATTAAAAACAAAAATTATAATGAAATTAAACTTTCACTAAACGAACTACGTAAATTAATACAAGAGGAATTACATGATTCGAATAATAATAATAATAATAATATGGAGCTAGACTGATTATTTTTTAAACTCTGAAAATTTAAATCGAATATAATACTTACGAAGTATTATATATTATATATTATAGTACCTATACAAACTATAGGTAAACGTTAACGTTGTTTTTAACATCTTCGATTATTTTTATTTTATTAGCAATTTTTATTTCACAATTAATATTTACACATTCATATTCTTTATCTGTATCATCGTTTTGAGGAGTTAGACCATATGTATATTTTATAAAATGACAACTCGAAATTATATCAATTGATAACCATAATTTATCTTTATTATCTATGTAATTATAGAAAAAAAAACCAAGTGTGTAATTAAAATCATGATTAAAATTTTTAATAAATTGGGATATTGTAATTTCAGACTTTATCATACCAAAACATTCCCATTGATCCCAAGTTGGAATATAATCACCACGAACTTGAGAATACAAAATAGGAAATTTCCAGTTTTTTCGAAAATCAATTAATTCAGATATTGCACCTTGATTCCAATCATGACTGCAATAATACATTGCTCGTATCGGTATTATTTCTTCCATTTCTTCCGATGTAAAAGTATTTTCTTGATTAATGTACTTTATTTGTAATATTTTATTAATTTTATTGAATATTACACATGATTTGCGAAACGATTCCGCTTTATTTTGCTCATGTTTGTAAATTTTATGCTTGATTTCATATGGACCAAATTCGTTTTTTACATTATTAGCATCTATCGTTTTTTTTTTATAGTTTTTGGCAAAGATAATTCATTAATTTGATTTTTATTTTCCATTACTATTATTTATTATAAAAAAATAAAATTTTTTAAACATCGAAAATTTAAATCGAATATAATATTATAGTACCTATACAGTGTGGTATAATAATAATAATAATAATAATAATAATATATATATATATCAACGTTGGACTGATTATTTTTTTAACATCCGGTATTGAATATCTTATCATAATATGTATGTATAGTTTATATTATGAGATTTTTTTTATCGAATTATTTAAATAGTGTTTAAATAATCATTATACATGTCCAAGTGTTGTAGCTCAGTGGTTATCGCGTTTGATTTAAATGTGTTCTTGGTCGGATTGAAACTAGTGGGAGAATGTGTGGTGCCCATATTCATCTACTAATTTCATCAGGCTTTGAAGACGTTTACGGTAGATTGTATAGGTGGGTGCACACACCTATGCAATCTACTGAAAAACTGTCGTTGACCTGCTGAATAAAGCACTTGGGTAACTTCACTGCCCACGATAGCTTTGCAGATATCTGTAAAAGAGTTCCGGCCTCCTTTTTTCCTAACGGGTATCTGCAAAGCTGGGAATGATTTTGTAGATTTTTTGCATTTTTTTCCATATTTCTATTAAAAATATTAAAAAATAACGCGATCGTATATGTTTCCGGTGACGACTGGACTCAGACAAGGTGACGCTCTATCACCAGCACTGTTCAACATCGCTTTAGAATCAGTTATGAGGACAGTAATATCCAAGCAAGGGCATAGAAATAAAAGACAATCAACATCTAACAGCTGTTGCTTACGCTGATAATATAGTCCTATTAGTCGAAACAGTTAACGACCTAAAAAACACAACAGATATATTGCTAAAGGAGGGGAAAAAATTGGTTTAAAAATAAATGAGACAAAGACAAAATACATGATAGTATCTAGACACAATCACAGACCAGACTCCTTGAAAGTAAATGAGTACACGTTTGAAAGGGTAGGGAATTTTAAATACTTAGGTGCAGATATTAACGAAGATGCTAATAGCCACGAAGAAGTGAAAAAACGGCTCATCGCAACGAACAGGTGTTACTATGGACTATTACCATTGTTCAAGTCAAAACTATTATCAAGAAAATCCAAAGTAACATTATATAAAGTTCTAGTCAGACCAGTAGCTCTGTATGCAAGCAGTACTTGGGCGACGACAAAGTCAGATGAAAAAAAGTTAGAAGTGTTTGAGAGAAAGATCTTGAGGAAGATATTTGGCCCAAAGAAAAACAATGAAGGAGAATATGAATCACGAAGCAATAAATATTTAGAAGAACTATATAACGAACCCAATATTGTTGGGATCTTGAAAAGCGCCCGAATAGGCTGGGCCGGACACATATGGAGATCAAAAGGACTAATCGGACATATAACTGCATGGAAACCAACCGCAAAGAGACCCAGAGGACGACCTAGACAAAGATGGACAGATAGAATAAAAAAAGACCTGAATATGCTGGGAGTAAGGAATGCTGAAGAAACGGCACAAGATAGAGAAGATTGGAGACAATATGTTGTTGCGGCAATGGGCCTTAAAGGCCTGTAAAAAGCCAAAGAAGAAGAAGATAAAAAAAAAAACAGCATTTTAGTTACAACTACCTATTATAACACAAAATCAATTTTTCGTTTTTTTTTTTACTAATTCGTCCAAAACTTTGTCAGCCGTTAATTGTAAATCCTTATGTATACACATCATAGCCAGACCATTTAATCTTTTCTGAAATATTTAATAATCAAATTATATTTAATATTGTAAAATATGAATTATGATTTCCTTTATTACTTACTTCTCCAATGGTGTTCCTCAAATAAGTTTTTATTCTTTTAAGATTTGAAAAAGTACGTTCATTAGATGATGTTGAAACTGGTAATGTGGCTAGTATTTGAAGAAGTTTGTAAATATTAGGATAAATTTCATTATTACAAAACGATAAAGCTTGGAGTGCATTAGTTGGCTCTTTGCTCAAATATTTTAAGCACCTTTGTCACAATTTGTATTCAGCCATCAAAATTGCATGGTTTCCATTTTCCAGATCATCTTGGTAATAATTAACCAATGTCATAAAGTCGTCATCTAATTCTTCTTTCGAAAATAAAGAATGAAAAGAGTTTAATGTAGTTTCGTGATCAATAAATCTTTCTTTTAGTTCATTAGCAAATGACTCCAGATATGGTATAAATACAGATACACGATAATATTCCTCTGCCGATGTTGTATTTATATTAACTCTTAGGGTCTGTCTATTTGATGTTCTTGGAACCTTTATGACTACTTCAAATTTATCAGCAATCTCAAACGCTTCCTTAAAAATGCTTTCAAATTTATTTTCAAAATTGAATTTCGTAGACACTGTGCTTTCCCACTTGTACCACTGTCTTCCCATGTTGAAATATCATTTAAGGACTCTACAACAAAATCGTTAAGTTCTAAAAAAATATTAACTGAGTGATACCTTTCGATCCATCGAGTTTCGCAACAGCGCTGTGTTTTTTTCGAGAGATTGTCTGGAGAATTTTCAATTTTTTGTGTGAGAACTGATTTTCTTTTTGGATACACAAAAAAATCCCGTGTTTTACTTATTACCCCAAGACAATTTCTTATAGGTTGGAGAGAACATGATTTAGATACGATAAGATTTAATAAGTGAGCAGAACAGTGTACATAAGTAGTATATATTTGTATGTTCACAGCCTGCTTTTCCAGGGAGAAAAAAAAAGTTCAAGGGGGGAATGTCCAATTGGAGCACTCAGATTTACCGTGTAACACATTTCACACTGATTGTTTACCAAATTTCGGCTCACACAAAAAATATTTAGCATTTACCAATTTTAAAACTAAAATAATTATTTCAAGAAAAAACACAAATTATTAAATCATAGTTTTTTTATTGTTACAAATAAATTCTTAATTATATTTACACAAGTTTTCTTACTTCTCTAGTAAAAGGTACATATTCTACAATACGATCATGAATTAAGAAACAGTAAGCAGCCACACCTGTGAGCGATTCTGAAGCTTCAATTTCCAATTGAACATCCACTGCTGAGGCTGTGGCTGAATCGTTCTGTTTCGAAGTATCGATAACTATAATTGGAGCGTTTGTCAGAAAAGTAGAAGTACTCAATATCGGGTTACGAATACTTTTTTCATAGTATGATTCTTAAAACGATGTATACATATTATATAATAAGGTGAAATTATTTTTAGTAAAATCTAAATTCAAATTATCGTATGGATAAACTATAGAGTTCAGAAATACTTTAACCCTTTGACGAGTGGATATAATTTGGTATCGATCACCCAGAGAGTGAATTGTTTTTATAAAAATATTGGTATTTTGCTTAAAGTAAAGACGTCATTTGACGTTTTAGATATTTGTGTTACAATAGTAAAGACGTCATTTGACGTTTTAGATATTTGCGTTCAAATAGTAAAGACGTCAATTGACGTCCTACGGTTTTTATAATGTATATTCTTTTTTTATCGTTTTTGATTGTAATTAAAAAAAATGGTATACCTACCTATATGAAAAACTATATTATAAACAGTACAAATCCTTATTCTTTGAATAAAAATAAAACATAATTCAATATAGTTAAAAATAAAAATACCTTTTTGAAAAAGAAATTTTAATAAATTCAAATAAAAATAACCTTTTTTCAATCAATATGTAACAAAACTATTGTTTGAATGAAAACAATTAATAAATTCAAATAAAAATAATAACCTTTTTTAACAATGAAAATGTAACAAAACTATTGTTTGAATAAAAACAATTAATAAATTCCAATAAAAATAAAAACCTTTTTTAACAATGAAAATGTAACAAAACTATTGTTTGAATAAAAACAATTAATAAATTCTAATAAAAATCACTTACAGTATATACCTAATACAATAAAATAATAATAATAATATATATTATATATATATAATAATAACAGAACTAATCAAATTAAAACAGTTTTTAATATTTATTATAAAAATAAATAAATAGAATAAAATTAATACTTTTGTTTTGTATGGTAATTTTGAAAACATGGCTCTAGACATTTTCTACACTGGACATCTAACTTAGTTTGAGAGTGAACCTGGCATTTTTTTTTAATTCTACTTTTTCCTTCAGGTGGAACTATGCGTGATGGGAAATGACGTTCTGTGAGACGATAATCTCCTATTATTTTCCTACCTGGACGACTTTGACTTGTACCAGAAGAATAAGTCTGAAGTAACTGTTCAATTAGTTTTAAACGATATTCTGGTAGTTTCAATTTAGTTTCCTTCAGAGAATTATACACAATGCCAGAATTGAGGACAGATAAATCAAGCAGATGAAAAAAAAAACTTTTTATACCATTTTATAGACCTTCTGGCTGTATTATTGAATGACATCTGCATATCAGATTTATCAATGAGACCCATATTTACATTGTAATCTAATATGCAGTCAGGTTTTTTAATTTTATTTCCTACACGGTCAGTTTTATTAGTCACTGACATATTTGTGTCGTGTACAGTTGAAAGCATATGGACATCTCTTTTGTCCTTCCATTTACAAGTCATCATGCCTTTTGTTATAGCAGATATACATTGACCAGGAGCTAATTTTGTTGGGAACATGGGAATACCTTTTCTATTATTCCTAACTGTACCACAGGCACCAGTGTTATGTTCTGACAAATATTGGTACAGTAATGGAGAAGAATACCAATTGTCCATATAAATAATATGACCTTTATTTAAATATGGTTCCATCAAAGTTGTTATAACTGAACCTGACTGTTTCAATGATTCATTAAAATTTATATGTTTGTTATCACCTGTATAAACTAAATAATCCAAAACATAACCTGTTTTGCAATCACAAAGGACAAATAATTTGATTCCGAAACGATGCCTCTTAGAAGGTATGTATTGTTTGAACTTAAGTCTCCCTTTCCACTCAACTATACTCTCATCAACACATACCTTCTGGTATGGTTTAAAAACTGAGCGAAATTTCATTCTAAGAGATTCGACAATTGTATCAATTTTAAAAAGCCTGTTACCTTGTACTTGATTTTGGTTATCACAAAAATGTTATAACCTACCCAGATAGCAAATATAGATTTTTTTATCATTATTTTGATATTATTTTTAGTATGATATCATTCGATAAATATTTTTTTTTTTCATCATATTCGTTGAAAAAATGTTTTAGAAATGATTATAAAATGACGGTTGGCCCCGAGTTTGACATTAATAAAATATTACCAAATTATTAATTATGAAATAATGCAATTGTATTATCATTAAAATATTTATGAAAAATAAGAATAAAACAATACTATTGTATTATCGATATAATATTATTCTCATTTTATTAATATATAAATTTTTTTTAATTGAGCTTAATGGCAGAACGGCATTAGCTGTTTTTTGTTTGTAGGTTATTTGAAGCGGGGGGGGGGGAGGAATGGTAGGTTGAAACATGTTTGTATGTGTGGCAAGGATTTTTTGCCCCATCCAGGAGCTAGCAACGCCGGCTGATATGTACACTCAAGAGTGTTTCCACAGTTGAGTGTACGGACCTACCTCATCAAGCCACAAAAATTAATATATTAATATAAAATGTATACTTTCTTTTTGTAGTAACATTCAAGAACAATAGACCATTTTTTACTACCTAAAAAAATATGTGTATATCATCAGCAGTCTAAGAATAATTTGGTTAAAGCTCCTTAGTCCTTATACCCTCGTTGTTCATTCCTATACACTTGAATCCATATACTTATTGGCATTAATATGTATGTATGTATTTTATTTTTAAATAAATCTCCATACCTTAAATAATATTATACTATTTAAATATTATAATATTTAATAAAATACAAATATATTATAAATTTAACTCTATAGTTTAATAAAATGCATATTGTGCATATAATTACATTTTTATACAAACAATTTATTAGAAATAAGTAAATAACAGATTATTGTGTACCTATCATTACATCAATTAATAAAAACAGTTCTATGCAAACATTTGAATTGAAAATATGTAGAAAAAGTATTATACATAATAAACGTATTACAAAAGAAATATTGTGTAAACAATGAATATTAAAAAAAATTGGTGAAAATAAATTGATTATAATATTATCATAATATGTATACCTAAAACTTAAGTTTAGTATATATTACATAAAAAATGAATTTATCTTTTATAAAAGAGGTATAGTAAATAGAACAATATTTTTTGTCATTATTTTAATCAAATTATAACAATTTACAATTGTATAATAAATATAAGTATTTTAATTAATAACTTATACTGTACCGAATTAAAAAAAAACCTTTGAAATAAAATTGGTAAGTTTCATTACTTCTTCTATGAAAAAATTAAATTTTAACTTATTATTAGTAATAATAGAAATGAATAATGAAATTTTATTACAAGAAAAATTGTTTTAACTTTATATTATAAATAAAAGAGAAATTACAATTAATTAATTTATTAATCATAATATTATAGATAATATATATGTATCAAATGATAATAACTTGCAATTTGTATAGCTAAAATTCAGAAGATTCTGACTTATTTCTGAATTTGGCACCAGCAATAAATATTTTGATTGGCTGTTCCACATCAATTGAATTAAAATTTTGAAATTTGTTAATTTTTTTTATAGAATCTATGATTAAAACATAATGTTAAAAACAAACAATTAACAATTCTATGATTCAACATCTAATTTAAGGTGATTAAATTTCACTCACCAAAAATAACTGAACAACTTTTTAAAGTATGAAATACTTTCTTTTTTTTCTGACCTTTAAAACTATATTGTTCCAATAATATATCTTTAAACATGTATCGCATGATTGCACGCACCGTGCTTGGTAGAGTTCCACGCACCAAACGAGATAATTCTGAAATCTAAAAATATTTATGTACAATATAGTTAATTATATCTTATACATTTTTAATATTAAATTATATTTAATTATTTACCAATTTTTTTTTAAATACTGTATCTAAAAGTTTTTCTTCAAAGATTTCCAATTCGTCTTCATTTGATAGTGGTAGTGCAAAGATGAAATTATTATCTGAATCATCATTGAATACTTCTTTGGAACCTTTGTTTAAAAGTGCATTCTCAAGACTTTCAATCCTTTCTACTAAACCTTTTATTTCATACCATGTATTTAATGTTGTTCTATTGATTTTTGTTAAAATATCTAAATGATTAAAAATATAAATATAAAATATGTCAAAGAATATTTTAATTTTAATTGAATAAAATAATTTTTGCTAATAATTAGTGAATGTATGTGAAATTTTTTACATACAGTAGAATCCGATTATAACAATCTTAAAGGAACCTAGAGAATCAGATCATTTTATCCCGATGCACGTGAGATAAAACAAACCAAGTATATGGCTCTGGAAAATGTATATCCTGAATATTGGTATATATACATTATACCGTATACGGCATAAAAATAAGCTGTTTCTGCGGTATTGGGAACCAACAACAGTAATAAATAATAATGTATAATATACCACAGTTGTTTCTTTTAAAGTACCTAATTTATATTTTTTTGTTGTTGAACAGAGAACCGATTATATGCAGTTGCCATGAGTTGGTCTATGGTATATAGTTAATAGTTATATGTATTGTACTTTAAATATCTATGATTTCAAATTTGAGTTACTGATAAGGTGTTTTATCGTTTTTAACTTAATTATTAATTAAGTTAATAAAAGTATTGAACTAGTGGCACCGAATTCCATGTTAACGTTAGGCCATGGTTTAATTTACATCATAAGTATATTTAAGCCATGATTATCAGTATCTAAACATATATTAGGCTAACTCTAGAATAAATAATTTAGGCATTGAAAACACAAAGTTTTGAAATTCTTTAACCCATAGGAGGCGATTGGAATGTGCTTGGGGGGCTTACCCCCCCCCCCCCAACAGATTTAAAGCCCTACAAAATTCTTGAACATTTTTCAAAGCCCCACTTCTTATTTTGTACAGAAACACTTAGTTAAAAGGAAAAAGGTACCCCTGGAAAAAAGTCTCTGTTGCAGTATAAATAAAATTATATTTCCACTATACTTGTAATTTTATTTATAAAATAAATTAGGTTGACAAATCTAATCTGTAGATAGGTAGAACATGATAATTTTTTTTTTTTAATTTTTAAATAATTAACGAAGGGTTAACTACTATGATAATCATAGAATACAATTTTATTATCGACATTTATAGAAAATAATTAAAATAATTGGAAACGGAAAACAGCTCAAAACAAGTCAAATATATTTTGAAAAGTTTATGGTGTATAGAAAATGCTATATAATAATATAGATATAACAAAAACATTTATTTTCAATAAATGTAACATGTATTTTCAATAAATGTAACATGTATTTCCTATGTAACTTTATAAAATATAAACACCTACCTATATGAAAAAATACTGAATTCAAATAAAATATTAATCTTGAATCGTCAATTGATATCAAATAAAATTTGGTCATTTTTTGTGTAAGTAACACAAAATTATTGAAGATTTGAGTAGATCAAGGAACAATACATTTAAGAAATTTTACAAAAAAAAAATCTTGGAAAAAATCGTGATTATCAGTAATCTGGTGTAGTATGTTTACACAATTTTTAATAGTAGTTACCCCTTCTTAATTTATTATAATTAATACCTATATTTAAATATTTTATATATGTAACGGGAGACTTTTTTCCGTGTGACTTACCGAGGACTTTTTTTCCTAATATCAAAGACTTTAGCCCCCCCCCCCCCTAAAATTGAATCAAATATCTGCCTTGCTCTAACCACATTTAAAAAATTTCAGGGCCACCGTATTGAATAATTATTAGTTGTTATTACTTAGCTACTACCTAAATCCCATATACATATACACACAAATTTAAGTTATAAAAATTAAAAATAAATAGGTGTATTATCATTTTAAAATAGTGTATAGATACCATTATTAGAATGCGGAGTGGAATTAGATGATAGATTATTGTCTGTTACTTTGAATGGTGATGATGACGTTGTTATGATCTTCTCAACTTCGTTAAAATTGATTACATCTATAACAAATTAATATAAAATAAAATATTGCCTCATAATGTTTTTAATTATCTTGATTATTTTTAGATATTAATATAGCATATACATATTGAAACATAAGTTAAACAATAAATTTAAATATTATATAAAATAACTTACTACACATTTTAGATTTAGGGCTCAGAGATTTGCATTTGTTTGTATCAAAATTTAGTTTTCTCTTGAACAATGATGTACCAGGAAAAGTTTTTGGAAGATCTTTAGTAATTAATTTTTGCTTGGAAGGTGGTGTTTCTGTAAAATAAAAATAAACTATTATTTGAATAATTAGTACTGACTAATTTTATAGAATAATTGATATAGAACAATTTTGAAATTTGTATTAATAATAATTATCTGTTATAAGAATGTATATAAAACAAACACAAAAATAAAGAAATAATGAGAAATATAACAAACAAATAATAATACCAAGAACAATATTTTCCTCATGAATAACTGTGTTAGAATAGTTTGGATCTTTGTCTGAATCATCATCTTCTTCGTTGATAGATGAAGCTAAACAATTGATCAAGTTAAAATTAAATGGTATATATAAACAACAAAATGTAAATATAAATTACCTGGGCTATCTAAAGAGTCAGTGTTCCACTTAAGTTTTTCAATTTTTTTTAAATCATTTTTCATGACTTTTTTCTTAGTTTTTTGGAACCGTGTGAGTCTTTCTTCAGAAGTTTCATTTGAAGATGAAATATTTGAAGTGTCTTCAGATGCTTTTGCCTTCTGTTTAGCTACAGTATAGTCATCTGTAATATATATAAAAATAATATTCAACTTTACAGATACAAAAATTATTCAATTTGTATTACCTACCTAAATCACTACATAATTTTTTGGCTTGTAAATAATCAAAATCAAATTTATTTGGAGGAATTCTTCGCTTTATGAAATGTGTTGCATTTTTTTTTGGCCATGAGCAGTGAGTTTTATGGACCCAAAACGATGGTACAACTTCAACGGTATTGTCTTCAACAAAATGAATAACTGACCACATAATTGTAAGATTTTTCCACTGTTAGAAAAAATAATAATAATAATCTTAACAATTAATTGACTTAGTATTATTTTATCCTATAGTAGATCTAATTAATTAATTTTCATTTCATTATAACAAATTAATCGATACAAATGCAATTAATATATTAGGTACATAATGTCATAATAAATACATTTCTTGTACATATAATTAATTATTCTCATCTAGTATAATATTATTTACAAAACTAATTAACAGTAATATAAGCTACCTACTAATATAATACATACATATAAAGGATTTAAAAAAAAACACTGTACTTTTTGAGTATTTTAAGAATTAAGTGTGAATTAAAGGTAAAGCAACTAAATTATTATCTGAAGGCAATACAATCATTTTTTTTTTTATATCGTTAATGGAATACCAGACTAGTGTATCACTTAATTTGGCAACAACATAGATATCTAACTCTGTAGATTTAATTGGTTTATCAAACAAAGTACTGATGTCCTCAAATTGTTTACAAATTAAATATATTGAATTTTTTTGATCAACTATATTAAAAACTTTAACAATTTTATTACTATTAGTTAAAAGAAATCTATCGGCTTCAACGTGTGTTTTAATAGTATATTTCTCCATCTTTAACGTAGTAAACTGCAAACCCTCCTTATTTTCTATAAGTGGCCCGCTAGTATGAGATCCAGTACATGTATACATTTTTTCTTTTTTTTGAGGATTGGATTTTAGTGCATGCATTTCATTAAACCTTTTAATGACTTGAATCAGTGGCTTATCTGGTTTTCTTATAAGATTTTTAAGAGTACTCATAAAGTTCTCAAATGGAAACGTTGAACAGTTATCCAATGCACCAAATTTAATAAAATCATCACATAAATGAGTTAATCCGTGTACATTGTGAGATATAAGATGCCGTCCATACAAAATTTCAAAGTTCTTTACAAAATTATTCAAAAGTTTTTGTGCTATATCAAGATGACAACCATAATCAGGACCCAATAAGATTACCATTGCCAAACTCAAGTTAAATAAATGTGTCCAATGTTTATTAGATAATACAGGTTTAGTAACAGTACAACCTAAATAAACTATAAACATACGTAATTCTGTAGATTTCCAACGATTAATGAGTTCCAGGCTTCTTGGTTTTCTAGCCATTTCACAGGGTATGTTAGTTTTTAAACTTACTAATGCCTTCGATATTTCTTTTATTTTCCATGATGCATAACGTATTGGAATTGGCCCCTTTACCCATAATAAAATTAATTTTCTCACAACACCTAAACATACTAAATGCTGATAGTCCAGAGAAAAATCATTGACACAATCAAAGTTTGTTAAAGTGCTTAATACAGAAATGTTTCCAATATGGTGCTCTTCTTTGGATTTAGTAATATAATTCTGATGCGTTCTTTTAGGAGGTTGTCGATCTGGTGCTGTGTATGGAAAACATATTCGGTTTAATAAGTATACTCCTTCATGCTCACACCTTGAACATGAAAAGAAACCAGAATGGCCTTTGGTTTTTAACAAGAAAGACTTGGCCGGCGCATCGCAACATAAAGCATCAATTTTAACTTTAAAAACTTTGTTATCTATTTCTATACCATTATTAATTAAATTATTTGCTTCTTCGACAAAATATTTTAAAAAACTGTTACTGTCTAATGGTTTTTCTTTCCCATAGTAAATGCCAATCGGAAACACATCACTTTTTGGGCGTATATAAGCCAATATTGGCCAAAATTGTTCAGGGCTACTTTTAAATAATGGGAGGCCATCCACACCAGCAACAATCTGGATAACTGACGTATTATTATTTTGTAGTATACTACTTGAAATATTTTGTTTTATTCCATTTGATAGACCGAAATGGTAATATTCTCCAGGTTCAACTGAGTGCAAATTAGAAACATCTATTGGTTTGGAATTCAAAATAGTCCTTGAATCTTTGGGTATTGATTCAAAACATTTGTGTTGTTTTAAAACGCATAATAAACCGTCAAGAGCAATATGACTTATTTTGTATTTTACAGCCCATTCTGCAATTAACGATACTAATACTTGATCAGATTTAATATCACGATTTAATGAAATTGAGTCATTATTTTCATCTGACGAAGACCGATTATTACAACTAATATCTGAATCAAGACTATTATTTCTTTTATTCTGTACATCAAAATTGGTATGAAAAGACAAGTTTGTTTTGGAAGTTTGTTCTGGTATATCAATTGCAATATTAGATGAGGACATAAATGTACAGTCATTAAGGTTTAAATTTAAATTTGATGTTGAAAGAATGTTTTGAGTATCATTAGATGTGAACAATGGTATGCTTTTCAGTTGTTCTTCAACTCTTCTCCTTTTAGACCGAATACTCAAGTTAGACTTTTTATGAAACGACATAATTTCTAAAGAGAAAAAATAGATATTACAACTATTAAGGATGACTAGGTACAGCAGATATAAAAATATAAAATAAACCAAAATGTTGTAAAGAGATTAGTTAGGTAAATATGTTTTGAATAAAATGAAACAAGTGTACCTAGCTATAGAAATTAAACAAGAAAAATGTCAAATAGGTAGGTAAAACCTGTATAAAAACATACCTATTATCCAAATAAAATATTTATTTACCTAGGTTTATTTAGTAGATGGTTAGGTCTATGGAGAAATTTTATGATTGATTTAATGAATATTCATATCACATCAAACTTATATGTAAGTACTATATACGTTAGTATGTTACCTATACGTATTTTTCTTATGAAATTTATAACATTTAAATTTTTAAAATTTTTATTTTTATTTTTTTCAATGATCAAGATCATATTTTATTACAATTATAAACCGGTTTATCAAATGTACATAATATACAGGTTTAAGCAAATAAAACGGTTTTAAGTTCTTAAACTACATAGCGCGAGCGTTTTAACTTTCAAAACGGTTTAGTTTTAAACCGTTTTAACGCCATCATATAAACGTAATAAATTGATGTGTGTATAATAATATAATGAATTGACATTTAAACATTACAACAATTTATAGGTAGGTCGTAGGTACTTACCAAAATTAAATGATACGTTTTGACTCTTGACGCGGCGTAGGTAGGTACGAGTTATTGAATAGATGAGAGGAATTTTGATGTCAGTTGTCACTTTTAGTGATTGCAGCGTAGTTTTGACAGTGTCGTGTAGTACATCGCCAGAAAAATATTTTATTAAATTGAAACAAAAATAACCTTATCCGTTATCGGTAAACAACGTTGTGGCCTATGGGTAAGCGGGTAGGTAGTGGTGGTAGTGGTGCGCAGTGCTCTCGTCCGGCCGGCGGCCGATCGATGTACAACTATTTGGAAAATCCATTTATAAATATTATTATATTTATTATTATTATATAATATAATAATCACAGAATATCATGAAATCTAAGAAATAACACAGTCTGAACAATTATTAAAATAGTGTACATACACTATACAGAAAATATTTTTATTATTATCCGGCACTCGGCAGTTATAATATAATATCGTTTTATGGTTTTCTGTAAACACAGAGGTGATAATACCGCCGTCGGTCAACCACGGTTTCCGATGACTATCAGCCAATCACAGAACGCAATCGATTGAGCCTACCGCCTTGCGCGAGTGAGCGTACCTTGCCGAAAGGAATAACAGCTACCTATTTGCGCGTATTTTCCATTTTCCCCGAGCAGCTTTGGGCGGCCGTGATATGGTATAGGGGAAATATGGAAAACGGCGTTCCCCACCCGCTATTTGTCGGACCTCGTCGGGCCTGGTATCCCTGGATTCGTCTCATCGAGCGGCGTGTGACGATTGACCAGTGTTGCCATGTCTGGGGAAATTTCCTCATTCTGGAGAAATTTGATTGGTCTGAGGAAATGTTTGGAGAAATAAATAATCTGAGGAAATTTTGGAGAAATAATACCAACCTGGAGAAAGCGAAAAAGAAATATGAAATTCGTAGTTTACTTTTCTTTGATTATTATTTATTAATTTTATGATAAGCATAATATTATTATTAAATCCACAGATATATATATATACAATAACATATAATACAGATATATACAATTATTGTGTATATCTGTGATTAAATCATGATGAAGCGATGCGATTTGTGATAAGAATATTACTATCACAAATTCTGGATCACCAAAATATGTATATATTTAATTATAGACACAGATATAGTTCTATGTTTGCGATTATAGAGTATAGAAGACTTCTATAATATACTTAGTAGTTAGTATATAGTCTTTAATCATTCAGTTATTGTATATTTGTCTCGTCATTCAGCCAGTTAATTAGTTAATTCGTAGTTAGTGTGTGTCATAGTCGTGGACGTCAGTTATTTATATTTGAAATGTATTCTGATTCTGACAATGTCGGTTCAACTGACGAAGATAATCAAATATCTAAACGGAGATCTTCATTTGGACCCAAAAAAAAGCCGTATGCACATACATATTACATTTTGCAATGACTGGTTGAACAACCCATTATTTAGTCGATGGCTGAGACCAAGTGGCAAGTATAAAAATTAAAAGGAGACTTATTTTATCATTGCACAATATGTAACGATCTATATAGTCATATCTATTATCTGCGGTATTTACTCATCATGTTGGTGTATAATCTAAGATAACACCCAAACATTTTTTCCCTTGTACTTCGTAGCTGGTATCAATTATCATAATTAAATGGTATATCATTCAATATACAATTCACAAGTTTGGTCTTTGGTGTGTATATTCTTACTCTATGGTGTGTTACCATCCGCGAAGACCGAGCGAAGCGAGGTCTGAGTCTAAATAAAATCTGGGGAAATTTCAAGTGTAATCGAAACTTTCTGATGATAATATCGAAACCTGTGAAATTTTCACCTGGCAACACTGCGATTGACGAACCATCGCGCGTGGACGTACGCCTTACCGTTCGCCCGCCAGACATCCAGAGGTGGGGGGGGGGGCCGGAAAAGCGCCCGAGGTCCCTAGCTCAACGCGAGTTGCACAGAACGTTGTGGGAGGGCACGGTCAATTTTAATCGGGCACAGTCGAAAAGAACGCTATTTTAATAAAAAATTACATAGGTTGACAGGTATTATATCTGGTGACGATAAGATACCTACACCAAACAGCACTCAAACGGTTTACCTACCTTCTAAGCACCCAAATTACGGGGTAAATATAAGAGTATTACGCGTTTCAACCAATGAACCATACATACTTGTCGTGCGTTGATAGACCAGTATTCAAAATTTAAAATAATCGGCAAAAAACTCAATTACAAAAAATTACTTAAAGCCAAAAAAACGTGATATTTAGGCCGAAAAACACGAAAAAATTAAATAAATGCCTGACATTTATAGTATTAGTTATGTCCAACTATTATTCTTATGCACCTATCGATTTACATTAATGAATAACGAACTAGCTACACGCCTACTAAAATAAGTTCAAAAAAAAAGTTCAAAATATTTATTACTTGATACGTTATACAGACGTATACCATAAGGAGACGCTTGGGTAATACGAATAATAGCATAATTTGTTTTCTAACTTTTTGCTACTACGATTGCGGGCGAAATAAAGGTTGTACGTACTCGAACCATAGAGCCTTTTCGAATCCCCGTACGCCAAACAGTCAGATTCTCGAGTTCGGTAGCGATCGACGGGAAAAAAAAAATCCAAAAAACACGTGAATACGTAATTTTCCAAGTACAAAAAACACTTTAAAAATCATAATTCCCGAACCAAACGTTGGATCAACTCGATCTCGGTCCCAATCGTTCCGGCGTAATGTGATCTATAAAGTCCGACTACAAAACGGCTCGTAGCGTCCAAAATCTAAGTGTCCGTGCCGGAAAACACGAAAACAGCTGCTACCTACCCTAAACGAACCCCCCAAAGACGGGTAAAAAAGGCTCGTACGGTCTCGACACAAGACGCCGAACTTAATCACCGACCTCCACACTATAGGAATCTCGAAGCTTCAGTAACGTACGACGACATCCCGAGTTTTTCCGAAATAACTTTGAGGGGGGGGGGGTCGAAAGCCCCCCGACTATAGGTGGACTATTTAGGGGGGCTCGAAACAATTGTTTTGGTGAAGAAACGGTGCACCCTAGTTAGAACCCAATCGAGATATACTTAAATCAAAAAAAGGGGGAGGGGTAATTTTCGGTATGACAAGCGCGTGGGCGGGCACAACCCATAGCTACTTACGAAATATTTCTATGACGCTCCACGCCTGCGCACTGGCGATGACAAAATGTCAAAAATCGAAAGCCGCAACACTCTGTATAAGTGCACAACAGCTTTGCTCACACCGTATAGCCAAACCGCAACCGCCGTACACATTTTCCCTACTTAACCGGCTAAATAGTAATGTTTTTGATAACATAATAATCATATTTTAAAATATAATTTAGATATTTCGGTTTTGATAATATATTAAACACATTTTCAGACTAAAATATTATTATTTCTGTTATAATATCATAATATTATAATATCCAAAATATATTTTAGATAATTCGTTTTTAATAACATAATGACAATTAATTCAGATTATCAATTTATCATTTCGTTTATGATGTCATATTATTCAATTTTTTATAATATTATGTTACAAAATAATTATTTGAAATTGTATTGATATTTATTTGATAATATTATTTTTATAATGAAGATATGATATTAATTAGATATTATCATTACGAAAATGCTATCTGGGTAAGTATTATTAAATAGCTATCTTGACTCATAGTTTTACCAAATATAGGAGTCAATAGTAGTGGTGATGTTGACCAATAATTTTTTATGTTATTTTTCTTTTGGTGTGCCATTAAAAGTGTTAAAGCAAGAAAAGTATACATTTCATTTACACTGGTTTCCTTCCATTTTTTTAGTTTAGAATGCTGTTGTAAAACTTTATTTTTTATTATAAAATGAAAAAATTTGTTTGTTTCTTCAACAATATGTTGAACTAAGTGTTCATCAAAAATCATTTTAAAAATATCCAACTCAGAAAATTCAGGTGCTAAATCATCAATAAAATCTAAATTATACCAGACTGGGAATCATTGAAATTGAATTTTTTTGGAATAAATTTAGAACATACATCATCATTAAAGTTCCACTGACCAGAAAACACTTGTTTTGGTGAATTTTGATTTTTACCTTTTTTACTGCACTTATTTGCACCGCTTATGTTGTCACTAATACTATTACTTGTATTTTTATACTTTCATCAACATCCATAAGACCATTGGAAATATTTGAAATGTTAACACCATTATCATAAAATATAGGCAAATTTTCAATATCTATAAAATCTAAATCAGAATTAACAGTAATTTCGGGAGAACTAGCAAAACAATACATGTCCTGGTCATCATTAGAAATATATTGAATACTTGATGTTGGTTTTGAGCTGGGAAACTGGCTGTAAAGATTCCTTGAAGTATTTACTGGAGTACTGCACAATTTAGAAACTAATTTTTCCCTAATAGTTTTTACTAAACTATCATCTTCCAATTCAGAATCTGATATGTCACCATCCCAAGACCAGCCATCTTCATCGTCCTCAGATTCAGCATTGGTAATTAATTCATTTATTTGATCTTGAGAAAGAGAAGACATTGTAAAAATAATAAAGGTAGTAGGTATCAATAAACTAATAACTAATAAACTATCTATTATAAATTGGACATCTAATTAACATAAAAATACAATATTTTTCTCTGTTCCGAACGTAATCAATCAAATTATAACGTTAATGAAATATATTGTGATAAAGGAAATTAAATGTTTTGGCGGGTAGATCGACAGCTTCAGTCTTATCCAATGTGAAAAACAACAACGTAATTATACAATATATCATAGTGTAGGCAAAAACAGTACACATCATGAAAACCTTAAATTAATTTTTATTTTATTATAAAGTGAACACTGTTAATTATATCATTCTCTTTGACTTTCATAGCCAATAGATAGGAGTAAATATTTCATTATCACGTACATATTCATAAAATCAACACAGTTTTCTTAAAAATTCGTTAAACACAGAGATAACTGAAAAACGTCAATTGACGTCGTTACTCTACTAGGCATAATAAGAAAAAACGTCAATTGACGTCTTTACTCGTCAAAGGATTAAAGTTTGTTAAATTACAATGATCAAATATACTACAATCTTTTGTTAGCAAATTTTTGCGTCCTTTTTGTAATCCAATTATGATAAATCGTGGTTTTTCTAACTTTGAAGCAGTTTTCAAATTCCATACAACTTTTTTAGTGGTTCTGAGTTCAGGCTATTCAAAAGTTTTAAAAGATCAAAAAGGGATAAATAGACTTTTTCTTTTTCTATAAGTTTCAATAATTTTAACCTTTCTTCGTCGTCGACCGTTATATGTGGCACCTTCCAGACTATTTTATTTAAGGTGACTTTACCTTCAGTAGCAGTTGCACCACTTTTAACTTGTAAAGCATTTAAATCACTATGACTTCGGGATAATATTAACTCCAATCTAGAATTCACTAATATTCTTTTATAGTCTTCAAACAATCCTAACCAATATTTCAATGGAATGCAAGCACTAAATTCACCTTTGTCATTTTCCGATTGCGTTGCGTTTTTAAAATTCCAGCCAGCATTTTCATAACAATTGTAGTAATCTGGCGTACCGGATAAGTAACCTTTCAACGAGCTAGTGATTCCAAGAACACGTGTGCTATCTACTTCTATCCCGTTGATTTCCAATCGTATTTGTTCGAAGAGGTAAGAGTAACCGTTATTAGTTAGTTTCACTTTGGTAGCATCAGTAATTGTTCCGTCCAAAAAAATAAAGCTTTCGTGTAGATATCCGTTTGCTGGATTGATATACGTATTTCATCATTATTATTAAATGATGTAGCCCAAGTCACACATAAATGTTCTTAATATATTATAAGAATATTCATAAAGAAGATATGTTTTATTCGTGATTGTTATATAGTTGTTCTATAAATCTGCTTACGGTCTGCAAAACTAGCAAAATGAGCCGATTATAGATACTCTATGAATATTCTATCTTCTATAAATATTTTTTAAGAATATTCAGGTCATATACCCAAATATTCATATAATAATCATTGGATGATTATTGCAAATTGCTTAATTCATATTAGAAGAATATTCTTACTAACAATTTTATAGTTATTCTTTGAATATTCATTGACTAACTAGGATGTTCATAAAATATTATTAGAATATTCATAGCAAACATATGTATTAATCGTAGATTATTCATAATATGTGCTCTTTATATATCCTTACATTCAGCATAACCAAAACTTGCAAAATAAGCTGACCATATATTTACATCTAGAGATATTCTATCTTCTATTAATCTTTTTCAAGAATATTCATTCCATATCTCTAAATAATAATAATACCATTATAATTATGAGTACTATATTCATAAATCATAATCAATGTTTATATGCTAATTGTAATGTTAATACCTACATAATATAATATAGGTACTATAAATACATCCATCTATATATAGGTATGATATTATTATGGTATCTATCTTTAAGATCAAATAAATTTTTTCAACTTCGGTACTTCTAATTAATAATATATAAAACATCATAAATGAAAAACAAAACTTTTTATTTATAAATCTGAAGTGTTGAAATTATAATGGAGTTTCTGCAGCTTGTTTGCACCTTTCATTTGCTTTGGTAAGCCAAATACTTGCCACCAGCTCAATTTGTTTGATAGAAGTATCAGCATTGTTGGCGGATGAATGGATAGCCTCTAATAAACATAATAATTTATAATTTTATTAACTAGTTAACCTTTTAAGCCTATTTTATTACCATTGCAAATTTATCATATATAGTATATAGTATGTTAATATACAAGTGTCTAAAATAAGAGATGAGTATAAGTAGGTACTACTTAATAATTATAAGTATAGTCGCAATCAGTTGGCGCCAATCACCTAATTTATCATAGTAGAATTTTTAGATGAGGGAGAGGGAGGCTACTGCAGAGTACTGCAGGATTTACATTAAAACATATAAAAATAAATTATTAAACATTGCATTATGTAGGTGCTTTGACTGCACCTGATTGATAAATTAAAAAAAGGGGGTGATGGGGGCCCTTTGATGTACGATGGCATAATATATTTTAAACACTTTGGTGCTACTGATTGCAACCAACTTACAAACAATATTCTTTTGCATAATATTTTAACTCATAAATAATAGGTAACAGGAAATAGCCTGTTTTGGATAAAATACTTATTAAATATATTCTAAATAAAATTTGAATAATTTGTCTTCTTTTGACATAATAAGCGGTGTTATTTTTTTTTAACAATTTTAACAATAACAATAATTTTGTTGTAATTATTTATTGTTTTGTGAAATACTTAAGTCTGGGAATAGGGTTGTATATTGAAAAACAAATTATGAATAAAAAATAATTTAAAATGCTCACTAGTAAGTAATGATGCTAGAATAGTATTGTTCAAAGCAGTTTTGTTATTCTTGTGCCCCGTATAACTGAAAGATTTAGCATAATCATTGGTTATTAACTTTCTTAATATCCGTCTGACTGACTCTTTAAAATTAGATCCACCAAGCAAGGCCAACATTTTCACCTAAATTTCAAACAAATTTTTATACACAATTATTTAAATTAATGTTATAATTTGCCTATAATAACTTACCATTTTATCATATAATGGTTTATTGTTAATCAAAGTTTCTTTAAAGTTTGTTAGTGATAACTCATTTGATATCGGAAGCATTGCACATACATTTTCAAGCTCATCATTAGTAGCTGATGATACTGCAATAGATGAAGTTTGTTTATCTTGAATGTTGTTTACTACCATCATTATTGTATGAAGGTAGTCACCTTGTTCTTTACATCTGGCGTTTAAAGTAATAAGTTGTCTTAAGATCTGTGTTTCAACTTCTATAATAATAATCATAATAATATATTTAGGTATGTGGTAGTGTAAATTACCTAATAAGAACATTTAAAACTGAACCAAGCAACCAGCAGGCTGACACTAATGTTTCATGTTTAAAAAATTATACATTTGCTTATTATTTAACATACAATTATTTTAGTATTTTTAAAAGTGGGTACAGTATTTTTTTACTACGTAGATACCTAATAGGTAATATAATGTTTATGATTGATAAAATAATAACATGTTAGCTAGAATATTTAATAGAAATAACTGATTAGAATTATAACTAAGCTAATTATAATGTAAATTATTAACATTAAAAAAAATATTGTACAACAATTTTTCAAATTCTTTGAACTACCTGAAGAAATGTGAGTTTTCTGTTTGTTTTGAGGAACTGACACTAAACTCCCAAAATCTATATCACTAAGATTAATTTCTTGCATGGTCACTGCAGTTTGATTATTAACTGTGTCTTCTAAATCAAGAATAATTTAAAATTACATTTTACTTATAATGTATGAAGTAGAGAAATTCATTAAAAACCATATAATTGTCTAATGTTGATAAACATGTACAGTAAAATTTAAAATATATATCTAGATAAATATTTAAGATTAAAGCAAAGAACACAAGATCTTGTGAAATAATAAATTAAACAAATACTATTATTTAATTCAATGTAAATGTAGTGTTTAGGACTTGGACAATTTGTAAAAATTCAAAATAAAATCAGTGGTTAAAGTGGGGAACACTTTAAAGGGGACTATAGTCAACAAAAATGTAGGAGCATTCAGGAGTGTTCACCAAAGTCTGTAATCTAACCAAACTGTTTTAAGACCCCCACAAGGACTAATGTCTAAACATATATTATATTTTTCTTTCACACACCTATTTGATTATTAACAGTTAATGGGATGTAAAAACAAATTCCTCCTAAGAAAAATAATACTACCTACACTTATTATGCCTGCTTAGTAAAAAAAAATTTCAATTCATATCCTGAAATGTTAAAAAAAATGTATTTAAATTTTAAAGTTATTTTATTTTTATATATTTCATTTGAAAGACAAATAAAAACGAATTTATATTGAATATTGAGATAGGTAATAAATGTCTTGTTAAGCTTCCCCCCCCTAGACTTCGGAGACTTAAATTAGAGACACCTCATAATCTTGCCTTAAATAAGAAGGGAGGATCTGTCTAACCACTGAATGAAATTAAGTCAAATTACATTAATTAGTATTTTAAATAACAAATATTAATATTCTTTGGGTCTAGATCCACACTTTGCATTACACTTTGGATATTTAAGGGGTACCTAATATAATTTTAAAGTATGTTGTATACAAAATAAGTTTTATGTTCAAAAATGTTCAAATAACTGTACCTGGAAAATTGTAGTTTTGGTTTTTGTTACCACTAACAGATGGCAAATTGTCTGATCCATTACTAACCCCAATGTCATTGTTATCAATAACTGTAAATGATTCATCTAAGGATTATAATTGATATTAATACACTGATTAGTTGATTATTTATCATTTTAGTTATATTGCTTCACTCAAGTCAAATATGAATTGTCTTTAACAATTAAAATCACTAATGATATACTAAGTGAAATTAAAAATTAAACCATTGCAGAGAAATTTATATTTAATAAATAGGTGAATTTTTTTAATTATTGAAGCTAATGTAACCGTACTTGGTATTATTACCAATAAAAATATTCTTATTATACCTGAAGAGACACAGTTTTGATTATTAGATATTATACATCTAAAACCATCACTGAGATCAATATTTTGGTTATCTTCGTCATCGATAACTGCAAACAACAAAAATAATTATTTAAGATATATAGAAGAACTTAATTTAAAAGCTAAACAATTGATTGCCTAACATGTATCATATTCAAATCATGCATGATACAATTAAAAAAAAAAAACAACATACCAAAAATGCTTTGATTTTCATTAGATACCACGTTTAAATCATCATTTAGACTACATTCTATATTATGTGAAACATCTATACTGGATTCGTTTTCTTTGGAATCATTTTCTAAAAAAAAAAAAAATTGTATTTTAATATAATATAAAGGTATCTTAGGAAAAACAAATGAATTAATAAAGTATATCTTACTTTTGAATTTTGGGAATGGTGGAAGTTCATTATCTGATAGGTTTTCATCACTACTTGGTCCACTGCTACAATCAATTTGTTTATTCTTTTTTTTGCGTTTAGTTGATGTTTTTTTAGCAGTTAGTTGTTCACTTTCTGATGAACTTTGAGCAAGGGTCTCATTAGCAAATTTAGAAGCATCCTTATACACGGTAAACATTTTGTTGCATATGACTTTTATGGGATACAATTTCCAATCTTTTTCTGGATTTGCACGGTTTTTTATGGCCGATTGCAATTTAATTGAACCAAATTTTAAAGGCCAGAAACATGCTTCAAAGTTCTTAATCCAATTACTTGGAATTACTTCAATTATATTTTTTTCATTTTTAAATTTTACAACATACCAGCCGGCAGACATCTTTTAATGATTAGTAACTGTAACTTAATAATATAAATTGTATTTACAGAATATATATATATGGTTAATTAATTATGTACAGAAATGTTAGCTTATTCTATATATAATATATTATTCTTCACTCTTCAGTATGAAGTAGTGGCATTACTACAAACCCTTTAGCGTGAGGTAAACGAATTAATTTATGAAGAATGTTTGGCAATGGCCAATATGAAAAACATTCACTTAAACCATCAACAAGATGAATGCCAATTAATGAAGAATTCAAAGGTTTTGTGTACAAGTTATTTACATTGTTATATTTTCGACCTATAACAACAACTTGATCCAGTTTCTTACAGTAAGCAAAATTTGAAATTTCAATTATCGAATTACAATCTAATTTACAACAAGAATTCTGTAAATTGATACTTAATTTAAAATTGGAAAAAATAACTTCTTTAAATTGAGGATCAGTAGTACCATCTATTAAAATTCCATCACTGTGTTCTTTTTTGAATTTAAAACTACCTTTTTTTATTTTATGTTCTAGTAATGTGTGTAAAGTACTTTCTTCTGATAAACGTCGAACTATTTGAGATAAAACATTATTATGTGTTCTTAAAAGTTTTTTAATTTTTTGAAGGTAATTTTCAGAAGAAAAGTTACTAAATAAATTTAAGTTTCCATATTTTCTAGCATCGTCAGTAATATGTAAAAGGTTGTGAAAATTATGGGATAATATTTGAGGACCATAAATCAATTTAGATGATAGAACAAAATGTTTTAATAGCTCTTCAGCGTAATCGGTCATTGTTTTCATTAATAAATCTGACAATAAAATACGTATAGCAACATGAAGAGTTAAAAAATGTTCATACTTATTTTTATCTAAATTATTTTCTAAAACAATAACTCCAGTATATAAAAGAAATTGTCTTAATTCTGTAGCTTTGTATAGTTTAGCTTCTTTAATAGGCCTTGGTTTTCTTGCAAACTCGTAAGGAATATATTTAATAAGGCTTAGTAATGCATCAGATATTATATTAACAGATCTCGATTGTAATTTATGAGGAGGTCGACCAAAACACCATATGTTAACTAATGACTTTTTAACAACTCCCAGACATATCAAGTGCATATAGTCCAATGGGACATCAGTAACTAGGCATAAATTGGGAATTTTTTGTAAAATTGTCTGGCCAGTGTGATGTTCTGGATCAGTTTGATTAATAAAATCAGTATCAGTCCTTTTATTAAATGTCATATCAGGAAAAACAACATGATCTAAATATTCTCCCTCTTGCATACATTTCGAACAGGAGGAATATCCACTATGTCCCTTAATTCGAAGTACACTAGCCTTAGCAACCGCATTAAATAACAACATTGACATTTTGAAACTGAAATATTTATCATCAATGTGTACACCATTTAATGTTAAATTAACAGCTTCATTTACAAAATCTTCTAGCAATTCATTAAAATCTGACGGTTTATCATACCCATGGTAGATACCAATACAAAATATATTTAAAGGTAATAAAATATCAACATTTGTTATCAAACACAAAATAGGATATACTTGACTTTGTGATGAGTCACTGAGAGGTAATCCATCAATATTAATAGCAACATTAATAACATCAGGAATATTGGAAACATTTACTTTTTTTAACATATTTGTAAGACCACTTTCTAAACCAAAATGGTAGTATTTTCCAGGATTTATATCACGCAAAATAGTTTCTCTTGGTTTTTTTAAAAAAGTCCTAGGATCTTTTGGAATACTGCTTAAATCTGGTATTTCCTTTAGAATTGATAATAATTCCCTTAATGCAACATGAGAAATTTTATTCCTAATAGCCCATTCTCGCAAATGATCAGGAATAGGTATTTTTGAGTTTCCAAAAACATTATCATTTACAAAATTGTTTAATGAACTACATTTTGGACTAGTTGAAACAAATTTTGTAAAAGAAACATCATCATTTTCAATGAATGTATCTAATGAAACACCAGATATATTTGAAACATTATTTTTTACAACACAGAAATCATTTGGCAAACCTACAAAATTAGGCTGATATGAAGTACTTGCTGCAGTACTAGGATTACATTGAGTAGGTAATGAAATAGTTAATGTTGTATTGTTTTTTCTTATAACATCCAAAGTTTTAAGTTGCTGTTTTATATTTTTATTAAATTGGGACTTAGAAGTTAGGCGCATTTTTTTAATAGAATTACACTTTTCAGAATCCATAGTTAACTACAAATAAAAAATAAAAAAATTCCAAATTAGAAATTATATAAACTATTTCAGATTCTTTTTTTGTGTATTTAATATAATACAAATTGAAATAAGACCACAAAATAATAAAATTGTACTGGAAGTTAATATATTTATGTAACTATTGAAAACTTTAATAATTAAAACTGATATTTTAACTAATTTAATAGAATTGTCTCTTATATAAATACCTAGTGTATATTAGTATGGTAGGTAAGTACTATTAATATCACATTAATTACTGAGGGCCATTTTATCAATCTCCAGTTAAGAGAATTTAATCTCCAGTTAAGATTAATCCTCAGTTAAAGTAGAAATGTGATTTTATTAATACTTGATTAATATTTTAACCGAAGTTTAACTGCAAATTAATTAATCCGAGATATTTGGCCAGTTAAAGAGTTTAACTAGAGTTTAGCTGAAATATTATCAGTAATCTTATTTATTTTGGTATGTGATTACATTTTGTTTGATTTTACTTTTAATATTAAAGATTTTTTTATTCGTTGACTTGTAGGTATCTTTATAATTGTTAATTATTTGAATGCAAGTACCTACCATTTAATTTAATAGGTACTTAAGATGACTTATTTATGTAGCAGCAGTAGTAGTGACAGTAGTTCTGATGAAGAAATAGAATTTTTGGGTTATATGAACCAATGTTTGAACAAACGTCGAAGACCGTATTTATTGTCAACAAGAATAGATCATTTGAATAAATGGGACGATCAAGACTTTTTTGCCAGATTCCGTCTAAGTAAAAATACATTTAAAATTGTATTAGAAATGGTTCAACAAGAAGTAACAACTGTTACACAAAGGTAAAACAAAAATAACAGGTATTAACAAAATGTCGAGAATGCTATACTGCTATAGTCTCCTTAGCACCACAGGGGCATGAGCGTCAGTCATTGAATGGAGGGGGGGAGGATTTTAAAGCTATGCCCCTTGATTAAAATATAATTTTTAGATTCTTAGCGGAGCAATGAATGTATCAATTTTACAATGATGCATGTTTTTATTTATTTTATTTTGTGTCTGTCAAAAATGCTTTGATTTTCTTCAACAGCATTTTTTTTGATAGGAAATAGAATAAGTTTGTACTGTGAGGGTCAAAAGTAAAAAAAAAAATATTATATTATTATTATATATTCAAAAATAGTTAAACCAAAAACTATGTTTCAAAAACATCGAATTTCGTATTTTTAAAAGATTCAAAATATACGATGGATGTAACTGATCACGATAAACAATTTAATTTCCGATGTCTGTAGCCCTATACCTCACTGTTTTTTCGTAAAACAACTCGTAAGAAAGTTTTTCCAAAATTTCAGTTTTAGTTTTTTCATAAAGTTTATTGTTAATTGGAATTTTGGGTTTGCTAATTTTGAGTCAGATGGTGCTAAGTCCCCCTAGCACCCCCTTGTTGATACACATATATATATATATATATATATATATATATATATATATATATATATAAATATATATAATATAATATATAATTATTAATATAGGTAATTAGTATCTAATAAGTTATAAACCAACTTATGCAACTTATGGATTCAGTTAAAAATTATCAACTTTTAAATATTTTTCTGTAATCTTACATACAGCTTTAAAATGTTTCATATGTTCCTCAATTTTTAATTCAAATTGTATACCTACTTTTATTATCTATACAGAAATCGTGCTGTCACAGCAGAGCAACAACTTTTATTAACACTAAGGTTTTATGCCTCAGACGCATATTTAATAAATGTTGGTGAATTATTTGGAATACATTACTCAACTGCATCAAATATAATAAAAAAAATGAATATCGCTTTAGCAAGGCTCAGACCACAGTTTATTAAAATGCCTAGTAATGCTAATGAAATTTCTGATGTCCAGAATAGATTTTATTTGAAAGCAAAATTTCTACGATGCATTGGTGCTATTGACTGCACACACATCAAAATATCATCACCAGGTGGAGAAAACGCTGAAAACTACAGAAATAGAAAAAACTTTTTTCTATAAATGTTCAAACTATTTCTGATGATAAATTAATGATCCAAGATATAGTAGCTCGTTGGCCTGGATCGTCACATGATTCAACTGTATTTTTCAATTCTTCAATTTATAGACGTCTAGAAGCAGGAGAATTTGGAAATGGTTTGATTGTTGGTGATGGAGGTTATGCAGTTAAAAACTACTTAATTACACCTCTATTAAACCCAGTCACAAGAGCTGAACATTTGTTTCAAGAATCACAAATAAGAACGAGAAATGTGGTCGAACGTTCTTATGGCGTCTGGAAAAGGGAGGTTTCCAGTTCTATCATTAGGGATTCGTTTACATATTAGTAAAGTAGAAGCAATTATCATAGCTACAGCTGTTTTACATAATATTGCTATCTTACAAAAAGAAGATACACCACCAACCACACAAGAAATCCAAAAACAAATAAATTTAATGAACTCTGTAAACATCAATGTTATAAATGAAAATGTAAACAATCATACAAATGATAGAACAAGATCAACTATTATTCTGAGACACTTTGGTGGAATGTGTTAAGTGTGATCAACTTTAATTCTGAGACCCTCCCGGTGGTATATCAAGTCAAGTACCTATATATATAATATATATATTACAAAATTAAAAACACCAACATATTATGTTAACAATGTTAATATTTATTTCTATTTAAATATAATATACTAATTTAATATACTTTTATACATAACACAAAACATAACTAAATTATAATGAGTTAATTGATGAACAGTCTTTTGTTTCAATTTAGTAGGTAGTACATAACATAAAAAATAATTAAATTATAGTGAGTTAATTTATGAACAGTCTTTTGTTTCAATTTAGTGGGTAGTACATAACATAATAAATAATTAAATTATAGTGAGTTAATTTGTGAACAGTCTTTTGTTTCATTTTTAGTAGTACATAACATAAAAAATAACTATTAACCTAGGTAATCAAAAATGTTTGGTGTATTCACCATGGTTATAACATAGATTATATATTTTGTTTTTTAAGTGCACCCAATTCAACTGACAATTTTTCTAATTTTAGTGTGTTTTCTTTTCTCTTGAAATCAAGTTCCTCTTCCAACAACTTCTTTTTTAAATTCAAAACATCTGTTTTTATTTTGGCAACTTCTGACCAATCTTTATTTACATTAATAATGCTGAAAAAGAGAACCATATACAATTTAAAAATTAATGTCCAAATTTAAATAACAAATAATAACCTTGACTGTTTTCTTCTATAAACACTTTTTCCTTTTGTTGCAGAATGTTTTTGAGGGTTTTCAACTAAATTTAACATGATATTATGATAATTCTATGAATAATAAGTATATTTACTACATATCATTATTTTAGTGTGTTACTCTCTACTTACTTTCTTCTAAATCATTGTCTGAGGATTCATTGTCATACATACTAGGTTCACAAACAATACTTGAACGATTTTGAGGTGTAATAAGAGAATGTGATAACTGTTTAGAAATAGGAGTCTTCAACTTAGCTGGTGTATAATCTGCCCAGTCTATTTCGTTATTAAACAAATCCTTAATGTTTTAAGATAAATAATAATTAATTTTTGTATTATAAATAGTATTATAATTTTAAAGGAAATTAAAAAAAAAATTATGTTTACCTCACTATTATTTTCTTGGCAATCAACCTCATCCATAACAATTTCAACTTCTTCATTTTCCAAGTCTAATTCATCTATTAACTGAATAAATTTATAATTAATACAATACAAAATGTACATTTTGCATTTTTTATTTATAGTTTTATAATCTGTATACATTGATAAAATCATACAGTAAAGAATATTTACCTTCATACTTTCATTGTCAATACAGTCATTATCAAACTGTGAGGTTGTACCATTGAATGCCAAAGGGTTCAGTGATCTTATTTTTTCTTCAATAAATGATAGTTTTTCTATAGTTTTCTGTGAGGCAGCTGGTCCTCCTCCAGTTGGACATGGTTTTGATTTTACTTCCCGCAACTTTATTTTAACAGTCTTTTTTAAATTATCATACTTTGATCGTAAGCATTTTTTGCTGCGGTATCCATTAAGGCTTTTACTGTTAAATGTTTTAGTCAATACTTCCCATGTCTTATTCTTGATATTTGCAGTTATAGCATCAGTTTTTTTATTTTCTAGAATTTTTTTTTGCTTTACCACTAGGTCGACTAGAAGTTCCAATTCACTGTCTATGAAATTTGTCGAGCGTTCTCTCTTGGTTTTTAAACTCATGATTATTATATTATATTATTATACACTGCTATATTATTATATTGAAAATATTAAATATTGACATTATTTGACAAATTCGTCACCAAGAAGTAACATTATGCATAAATCAAAATCATGTGCAAAAATCTGTAAGATTAAAATGATAACAGAAAACAATATACCTACTAATATGAAATTAGGCTCGTTCTTATATTAACGAGTTACTAACTTCAATTGGTAGTAAATAAATCATTAGTTTATAAAACCCAGATTACTTAAACTCGGATTAAATTTAATTGATAAAATCAAAATTATTTTAATCTTCAGTTAATTAAAAACCAAGATTAGTTAAGCCACTATATAACTGATGATTGATAAAATGGCCCTTAAAGTTATAAAACAAATATAAGTACCTTATTGCACTTATTGCACTTATTTTATTCTTGAGCTAAACAGATAAAGAGTTAAAAAAATAAATGGTTGGTCTCATAACAATAATTATATAAAAACTGAATTATTAGCCTACGTTAACATATTATGTAAAACTATTAAATACAGTGAAAACTCATTACAAAAAAAAAAAGTAATTACGATTCACGTTGTATTTGGGGCTTAATAATTCTATATTAATAAGTAGGTACCTATCTAGATTATTTATAGATACCTACATACAGTAAAATATTATTTAAATTTTAAGTTTATAGTTAACTATAATATATTCAAACAATAATTAATATAGGTACAATACCTAGGTACTTACAACTGTATAGTTGTCGGCACAGGGTCGATGCCGATGGCAGCACAACGAATTCGGAATTAAGAGTAAACTTTCACGTTTCACTAGGTACACGATGGAGGAAAGACGAAACGCTTCGTCACGCCAACGGCCAAAAGTCAAATCAATCAATCAATGCAATAAAGTTAACACTTAACGGCTATATAACAGCTATAACGAATTTAACGGTCCATACACCAGCATCATGGAACAGAATACGTAAGTCGCAAAGGCGATAGACCGTCGAACGAAAATACCGCGTGGCGTGAACGGTGAACGGGGAAGGTAGCCGCTTCTATACTCTGTTCAAAATAAGAAACCTAGACGGCGGCGACCAGTTTTCGTAGGCGGCGGTTGATTGTGTTACACATCGGTTCAGACAAAGGATTCCTCGAGGGTGGGCTGTTATGTTTTGAGTCCAAAAAGAATAGCACTGACTACCACGATGAAATGAACGGCGATAATTTCAAAGAGTGGTTTCAGTCTATTCTTCCTCGACTTGATCCTCGTTCTATTATTGTTATGGACAATGCACCCTACCATTCAGTCCAAACCGAAAAATATCCTACTTCAAGTGCAAGAAAATCCGTGATATTGGAGTGGCTGAATGCTAAAGGAGTTACTTTCGACAGGCCAATGCTAAAGCCTGAATTTTTAGCTAAGGTGCGGGAGTTAAAACCACGCGAGAAATCGTATGTTATCGACAACTTGGCTAACAACGCAGGGCACACCGTTCTCCGATTACCACCGTACCACTGCGAATTCAATCCAATTGAACTAGCGTGGGCGATGGTAAAAGGCTACGTCAAACGGGAGAACACAACATTTAAGGCTAACGACGTCCGCCAACTTCTCTATACGGCAATTGACAGAGTTACGCCAGAAAATTGGCAAAATTTTATCAAGCATGTGATTGATGAAGAAAACAATATTTGGAAAGTTGACGACATCATGGACGAGATTATTGATGGAATGGAACCGTGTGTGCTAACCATTACAGGAGACACATCGAATGACTCTTCTGACTAATTTTTTTTGTATAGTATAATTGTATTATCTATTTTTTATTCTTGTTTATTTTGTATTATAATATAATTTTTAACAATACAAAATAGTTTTTTTACGATTGTACGCATTTTACACCTGGTAACAGCAAAAATATAAATATACATTGAAACATAAGGTAACAGAATAAAAATCAGAAAACAAAATAAATTGGTTGTATAATGTGCTAACGTACGGAAAAGTACGCACACACGCCTCGCCGCACGGCGTGAACAAGGTATATAATGCATTTTAAGTTATGTGTTCATGTCACTAGACTAATGAGTCGCTCCCGCCGAAGCGCTGCGGTGTCATCGATTTATGCCCGTGCTATTAGTCTAGCCACGCCCCTGCGCAGTAGCTGGCCGCCGTCTAGGTTTCTTATTTTGAACAGAGTATAGAATATTCTACGCCGACAGCGCTGTCGGTGGACCAGTTGTACTTTCGCCCGGCGGGTAAACCAGCAGACCCCGAGTAGCTTACCCCGCCAAATATTTTTGAATTTTGATAATAAACAGATACCTACCTAAGATCATCTATAAATTGTTGTATGCCAATTAGTGATGGGATTTTTCGTTCCTTTTAGTGAATCGTTACTTTCGTTCCAGGTTCACAGAAGGAACGATTCCAAATGACTCGTTCCTTCGTTCCTTTCGGTACTTTTTTATTATAGTATCATATTAAGGTTCGGTATTGGTATTAGGTACCGAGTACCGATTACCAATACCGAACCGAATAACCACAATCAGCACAACGTCCTGTTATAATAATTATATAATTATAACTAATAAATAATAATAATTTTTATTACAAACATAATTAAATAAAAATGTGTAACTTTAGTCAATATAATAAAATAATAAATATTACAGCTCGTACACAATTAAAAAAAAAATGAACTTACAAGTTATAGTAAATAAATTTAAAGATTATTATTTAAAAATAATAATTGTTCTGTATTTTTGACAGACAATCGATTGCGTCGATCTGTAATTGTATAACCAGCCTTAGAAAAAGTTGCCAATATTATTGATATTTTTTTAATTTGTATAATGATACAGCTTATTATATACACTGTTTATATCCTATTATTGCCCAACAGACCGGATTAGCGTATAAGATTTTAGATTTGATATTAGTAGATTTTGAGAAGAAAATGATTGCAATTATTTTAAAATACATATAGGTACTTAATTCAAATTCTCTTTGAACTAATGATAAATCTGTTTTAATAGGTCCTATTCAAAACGTCATTTTTGTACATATTATAATATAGGTAGTCTCTAATAATATACTATATACACTCAATATAGTTTTCAAAATGTTCAAATATACGTTCTTATATTCCCGTGTAGGTACCTACCTACACAAGTTATGTGTGAACGAGTATTTTACAAACTTAACATCAAATACCAAATTAAATTATTTTTTACATGGTCGGACTGGCATCAAAAAGCACAGTCCTATTTTGATTCAGAGGTCACTTCTCAGGTCAAAACATTCCAAGCAAAAACAAAAATTAAGCTCGATATAATTTAATACACGGGCTGAATTCCTACCTCATAAAGGTTAACATATAAGTACATAGGTAACATGATATATAATAATAATTAATCAAATGCTTACTTACCGACTTATAATAAAACGAACAACTCATATGATACTCGATATTATATTATTCATTTAAACATATATGGCTAGATGACGTCAATCAAAACGTTCGAACGGCGAACAAGCGCGTGTGAAATTGAATGTGAAAATAAGTTCACAGATTTATAACAACGATGAACGAAATGACCGCGCGACGCACATTACTATTTATTATAAACAAAGGAAATCCATGGACGTTAATTTTATAAAAACAAATCACATTTATTCAATGATAACAATAATAGCAATACCACAATATTATTATGAGTCTCAAAAGTTTCACACGCATTTAATAAACCCTGGTGTTCAATAATAATCCCTATTATTATTTAAATATAATAGATTAGTGAGTACGAGTACCTACCTACTTTATATATAATATATAAACAAACGTTGTAATTTTATAAATAATAAAGAATTATTTATGTATTATTATTAGATGAATATCCATTACATATGATGGTAACTATTATTCATTAAGTATTCTTAATTGGATATTTTTTATGGATATTCAATTCAGATTATTCAATGGATATTCAAAAATGAATAATAAAAAAAAAAAAAGAACTTATTATTTTTAACGGAATATTCATTTCATCAGTTATGGTAGAATAAGTAATACATATTCTTCAGCGAATATTCTTTTTAGATCAATATTTTACCATGAATATATTGTGATTATTTAGATAAATCTTCAGCGAATATTCTAGAAATAATTATATATGATTTAAATGTATTATTAATAGAATAAACAAAATTGAAGAACGATAGACCATGATATGAATATCCGGTGTTACTTGGGAGTATACGGTGTGTATAAATGATATTCAATTTTCGTAATTTTAGAATCCGTTTCGTACTGTGAAGTTATATCTAAAATATCACTCTCAGGCATTCTGCTTTAATTGATAACCCAGAACTTGTAAAATTTTTTTATTTTTTACCGTTAATTTTTTTATTTTATTTGATATTGCTGGTAGCACTTTAGTCTTATGACTAGTTGTGCTGATCCGAAGTAGCGGGTTTATATTGAATTTCAGTCCCATCTCAAGACCCGTAACGTTTAATATGTAACACGATTGTCAATGCCTCACCAAAATTATCAATCGGATTATGATCTTGATCAACTAATTGAACGGTTATCGAATCAATATTTGTTTTATTCAATTTGTAATATATTAAATTTGGCGGTGACTGAATTACTTTCGACCCTGTCCTTTCACTCGGGAAAAACTCATAAATCGAATGACTTTGAAGATGGTTGTTGAATGATCCTTGAGTTATATTGCACATTACTTTTATAGAATTAATTGTGTTTAAATTTACAGCTTTTTCCGATCGAAGAATTTCATAGTATAGCTTATATACTCGTTTTTCAAAACCGAATACAGGTGCTATACTATATGGATACTCAAAGTGTTACTATCCCATTACATTTTATATACGATCTGAAATCATTAGGATCAACAGTAATGTCGAATGTTAAATTGGTTAAGTTTTTCTTATTATAGACATCTATTTGCTTCTTAACTCGTTGCTTAATATCTTCAATCTTATAACAACCCTCTTCCAATGTAATAAAACATATCATAGGATTATTATTGTTTTCATTATCAACTACTTGTATAGAAAATGTATTATTATTTTCATTAATATTTTGAATGAATTAAATGACTGTAAACATAACAAAGCTATTTCTGAGTCCTCGTAAAGGTTTATAGATGGAAAATAATTTACAGATAATATGGTAGCATTCCCAGTTAAACTCTTTATGATTTTTATGAAGATGTTTAGAATACTCAATATCAACTTCTAATATAATATATTCATCTTTAGAATCATCAGCAATTTTGGTTACATCTATGTCGAGATCGTCAACCCATTCAAAATCTTTAAAAGGTAATTCTGTTAACATAGACTTCCCGTACAAATTCACACAGTCGAGATATGTAATCCATGTGATCAGTTCATCATATATTTTCAGCATGTTTATAATCTTCATCACTAATTCCCTCGTCTGTTAAAGAGTTATAAAATTCTAGCTTTGATGGTAAAAAAGTATCATCTAGTTTACTCCAACTATCGACATATTCATAGGGGAAGACTCCTTTTCGTGTAACTAAATCTAGTACTTTCGTAGAAAATATTTTAAGAGTTTCTCTAAATCTCGACTTATCTTCAGATAAATTTTCTGCAAGTTTACTTAATGACTCACTCATAAAACGGAATGTATCAACAAATTGTATACTAAATTTGTATGCGATTTCCGTGCTAAAAGATATATATTTTTCTGATGAATTAGGAATAACTTGAATATTGTGATCATCGCAACCGAGTTCTTGAATTATAAAATGACTATCATACGATAAATTATGAAAGAAAATTGGAATGAATGACGGATTAGTTATTTGAAAATTACATTCGAGACAAAGACATTGTCTATATTTACCAGTAAAATGACAGTGATCTCGAACTTTAATTAAATTATTTTTTTTTAAATGTTTTGAACGTTTTTCACATCTTTTAATTCTTTGAAAATTTTTTTCTTCTTTTTCAGTTAGTTTATTCATCGGTGTATTAGTTTCGTAAAGTGTTTTGATATTATTTCCGATATCAATCATATTTTCCATAAATTTTTTAGCTGCATTTTCACCTCTATAAATAATCACCTTTCTAGGAATTTTAAACTGTTTTACTAGCTCTTTTGGACTTTGGTATAATATCATAGTTGACTTTTACATAAAACCCATAGCTCATAATTTCATGTAAATGTGTAACATGTGTTTTTTTTTTCACAACTCTGCATGTATTCATTAGGTTTTTTAGGAGTTAAAATACATTCGAAGTCTGCATAAATAACAATTGGTATCCTTTTAGTATTTTTATAATTTTTAAAATAAATAAATTCATCATCTCCTTCTTCAAACATTATAGGTCTCCCTAATTTTTTCTTTCTACAATTTTGCTGATGTTCAATCAATCCTTTCATGCCCCAAAGGTTGCTCTTACATGGATTATTCCCGAAAGTAGTAAAGCATCTTTTACAGATAATTAGCTTGGAACAGTTTTTAGTTTTCTGACTTCTAACGAATCTTGAACAATTTTTTATATAACAGTTATGCGATGTTTCATCATTATTGAACAAAAATAGATCAAAAGTTTTTTTTTTTCAATATCACATAAATACAGAGGAAAAATATGATCTTTATCATTTAAACTATAAAGATTAATTGATACATCGTTTACACGTTCAAATTTTTCATCTGACTGATCGGTATGGAAAATAAATACATTTAAAATCTAAACCACTTTTTTTTTCTAACATTTTAAAATATTTTTTATTTAAATAAGTTTTATTCGAACGATTATCGAATTTAGATAGTATTGAATATTTAAAACATTTATCATCGTTATTTTTTACATTTATAATTGCTTTTTTATCTTTCATATATTCAGGTAGATATATATACGTTCCTCCCCCGAGAGTATTCACTATATTAATTCTCAATTGTAATACATCTATAGTCTTAAGGGACCACCCAGATCCTTTCGCTAAAAACTGGTCTTGCTCGGATAATAATTTATCGAACATCCTATTTAATAATTTATTGAAATCGGATGAATTACATGCAAGTGTATTAGAAGTTTTGAATGCTATGTCCTGAACTTCTTGAGTAATTATTCGTTCGTATACACTATCCACATGTAAATTAAATTTTATAGATGATTGTAAACATGATTGTTTTAACTTTAAAATTAATTTATCTCTAACATAGTTAAAAAAAAACATATAGTCTATAAAATCTAAAGTATTCTTAATCACAAATGTTATCGAACATTTTTTAAACCTTTCAATTTCAAATAAACTTTCATCAGAAGATGTCATTCGCTGACGTTTTGTAACCGTTTTTCTTTCCATTGTGAAACTGAAAATAGATTAAATAAAAACATGGGTATAAGCAATAATAATAATATTGTAATAATTTATTATAACATCAACTTCTTTTAAAAAAAAAAAAAAAATCTTATGCAAGCAATTTAGAATATATTTTTTTTTTTCATAAATATGATAATAGTATTAATTCTAAATTATTATAAAAAATTGATTAATACAATAAGAAATTACTCAGATTCTAATTCTCTTAACCGATTGCTTAGTTCTGTTAACCGACACTGAAGATCTGCTTTACATTCACTTGAATAGTTTTGGAATCTATTATGTTCATTTATCAACTCAATTTTTAAATTTAAATGTTTCTTCATACTAATACAAATACTTTTCGAAATGCTTTCTGTTTTTCGATACAATAGCGTCTATTTGCACGCACCTGTTGTTCTACTGCTAGAATTCTGCTTTTAATAAGTTTATTTCTTAGTTCATGATTCTGAAAATTACATAGAATTTCAAAACTAGCTATTAATACTGATGCATTGTTTATACGCTCATTATGTTAGAAATTTGATACGTTTTTTTTTTAAAATCTAATCCACTTTTCCTAAGATTTTTATTAAATTAGTTTTATTTGAACGATTATAAAACTTGAACAGTATTGAACATTAAAAACATTTATTATCCTTCGACAGATATTATACAAGGTAATTGATTAAGCGTAAAACACTCATTATCTCAAAAAGTATTAATGTTTTTGAATATATTTTTTTAAATAGTTTCAAGTTGTTAAAAGAACAACGTTTTTATTAAAAAATTATATTTTTAAATATTTTTTTAAGTGTTTTACCTTTTTGAATGACAGCATATAGTTTTAATTTCATATTCCAAAGCAGAATATTTTTCTAAGTATTTTGATACATAAAAATCGAACTTAGGACGAGTAGTTTATGAGTTATAAGTATTTTAAGTTTTGATGGGCGGAGTAGTGGATAAACATTTTGCGGGGTAAACCCCATACCACTCCACTACGTCCATCTAAACTTAAAATACTTATAACTCATAAACTACTAGTCCTAAGTTCGATTTTTATGTATCAAAATACTTAGAAAAATATTCTGCTTTGGAATATGAAATTAAAACTCTATGCTGTCATTCAAAAAAGTAAAAAACTTAAAAAATTATAAGGATTATAAATATTTAAAAATATAGTTTTTTAATGAAAACGTTGTTTTTTTAACAACTTGAAACTATGTAAAAAAATATTTTCAAAAACATTAATACCTACTTTTTGAGATAATGATTGTTTTACGCTTAATGAATCACCTTGTATACACAAGAATGATATAGGTTATAATTTACTACAATATCATTCGATATATAATTATAAGATAAAATAATAAATAATAACAAAATAATTTATTTATATCGACTTTATTATCAGCGACTATATATCTTTTAATTTATCATATAATACATTCAATCCTTTCTGTATATTTTTTGCACAGACGTATGTTATATATAATAAATTTTTATAATCGTTGATTAATATCTGTTTTTCTTCTTTTAACTTTTCCGGGTAGCTTTCAAAGACGCGTCCTGTATTTTGACGTTGATATTGTAACGTGCTCAACAGCGTTACCTACTCGTAGAAATGGAAGTAATAATAATTGAACAAATCCTCTTTGATGATATTTATTGTATTTATTTAATGTAAACAGTGTTATGGAAAATATTCTAAGTCCAAATAATTATGTTTATTGACTTAAGCGAGTTGTGACTATGAGAATTTAGTGACTGTTCAAATTGAGGCTGGTTGTTCGTCTGATGAACGCTTGTCCATCAGCTCTCCTCGATGGGTCTCTCCAGTCCCTTCCACAGATTCACATGACCATACATGGTCATCCTGCGGTTAGGCCTATTGTGGGATTTGTCACCAGGTCGTCGCTGCACGCGCCGGATGTCATCAGATAACATCTTGTCATTTAGTATAACAGCACAAATCCTAGTTCACAGTATTTTAGAATTATTTATACACGTAGTCATATATCTATTGCCGCGCGCTGTTCATGGTCATGCGTTCGATATTATTATCTTCGGGCTGTATATATGCTGTCGTCGCTCCACTACACACGTACTGTATACATGGTGCCAGCGACATTATTATTATTACTATTATTGACTTTTACGCGAGAAACTCTCGCGTATTACTATTATATTATATTTACGCGGCGCGTCTATTATATGATTATATGATTACGTACATAATATTAGAATGAGTTTATATTGTTGAATAGTTATTTAAGAAATAGTCACAGCTCGCTACACCTCACCGCCCTTTCAAATGTTTTTGTAGGGCTACAAAAAGCTTTAAAATTTTACATAGATAAAAGTTTACAATTGGTTTACATAATTACATAGTTCATAAGTTTACAGATACAATATATAAATAATTAATCATTGCCTTATCATGACAATTTACATGATAATATTTAGTTACATTTTTTTTTTTTATTTACTTGACTAGAGTATTACACATGAATAGATTGATACAATAATGTTACATATTATATTATAAAATTTAAATACAAATAAAAATATTTGTTAGTCATTTGATTAAGTTAATTGATTAAATACAATATTTGATATAATAATTAAATTATGTTAATTTACAATAAAATTATGGTTAATAGTGATATTTGATTAATAACAATAATTGATAAATAATTGATTAATAACAATAATTACTATTATAATTATTATAATAGTATTTAATAATTAAAATCTCCAATGGTATATTGACCAGTATATATTAATTTCCGTTATATTACCTATCATAAAACAGTATGTCTGTTGCTTGGGGTATAATTTCGATGTACCTAGCCAAATCCATACATATTGGATTTGTTAGATCCCTTTCCAATACCATATCAGTTACAAACCTCCTTACACATTTTTTTTATATATTTAATTAATTAATTAATTTTTTTTTCCTATATTCATCTACGTATTCCAGTAAAATTTCTGGCTCTGGTATATACATTTTGTAATCGACCAGGTCCATGCAACATTGTTTTCCCAATCTCCCTTTCTTTTTCGATACATCATATAAAATGGTTACGATACTTTGGGTTATCCTTCTGATTTCATTTTTCGAAAACGGTTCGTCTAACCGTTCGTTTGCGCTTTCTATGTGTCTTGGTCGACACTTTGGTAAATTACCGCCTCCTACTGTGCTTGTGCCATGAGTTTCAAGCAAAATTGCATTGTCCAGATTGATACAGAACAGTTGATTTTTAGTCCTATAATTAAAATTTTGGTTAAATCCTTATAACTGCCTAATACGTACTAACTATAAATTATACATATTTTTTTTTTTAACTGGGATTTTCATAATACTTCTTCACATCATTCTTATGTACAGTGACCTTCTTCCTTCCCCTTTGAATAACAATGTTTTCAGTATCTAATATTTCTGAAATTTCGAAAGGTCCCTTCCATAGAGGTGTTAACTTATTTCTCTGAGTGTTACCTCGTAATAATATAGAATCCTTTACATGCAACTCTACACTATGTGCATTGCTATCGTAATTTGTTTTTGATTTAATCTTTTTCTTTATTAACCTTTCCCTTGCTATCTTATGAGACTCCTGCATTCTTTGTTTCAGGTAATACAAATAATCATCGTAATTGTATCTAGGGTCTGGTTTACTTTTCAAATTTACTGGAATGTTTATTTCCTTCCCATACAACAGTGTATAGGGTTGATAATTTGTGGACGAATGTTCTGTCGAATTGTAAACGAATAACGCATAAGGTAATAATTGATCCCAGGTGTTTAAATCTTTATCTACATAATGTCGAAGATATTCTGCTAAGGTTCTGTGCGATCTTTCCAATCCCCCACTGGTTTGTGGATGATACGGGCTAGTATTTATCTTATTAATTTTTAAAAGTTTGCATACTTCAGTGAATGTTTGCTTAGAAAATCTGTCCCTTGGTCAGTTAATATGGTCTCTGGTATTCCATGAATACAAACGAAATGTACTACGAAAGCTTCAGCTACAGTATTGGCTGTGTGATTCGGTAAAGGCACCCCCAATGAATATTTGGTAAGATCATCCTGCATGGTTAAAATATAAGTATTCCCAGATGCAGTAGTGACTAGTGGTCCTACTATATCCAAAAATATTTTTTCAAATGGTTTTGAAATTGTGGTGGTTATTACCATGGGTTGTTTAATCTTCCTATTCGTAAATTTATTCTTTTGGCAGGACTCACATTTCTTAATATAGTTCTTAACATCTAACTTGAGTCCTGGCCAATTAAACTGACGTTTAATCTTTTTAATGGTTTTGTTTACTCCTGCATGTCCTCCTAGCACTGAATCATGAAATTGTTTAAAAATGGTCATTTTCTCTGCATCCGTACATTCTAATTTTGAACAGATTAATATTTCTATCCCTGTGTTTCGGAATATATATCTTATCATAGCTCTAACCTTATCCCATTCTAAACCATCCTTTCGTCCTAGCTGTTTTATTATGAGTTTATGTAAAGAATGCTTTTCACTAAAATATTTTAAATTTAATAGAGCATTATATAGATTTTCATACGTAGTGATCTGTTTAGTTTTACTTTTGGTTATTAAGAATATTATATTATCTTCATGTTTAACTTTTGTTACTTCGCCTACTTGTTTGTTGGATTTCAAGATAACGGTATCCCCAAATTTCTGTTTTATCTCATAATTAATTCCTGTCCTGAAGTTATAATACTTTTCTATTTCAGTAACTATATGATATTCAGGAGGTGACTCCAACAATTCCCCGTGTACTTCCTTAACGTTTCCATTGGTTATCAATGTGGTTTCGAATTTTATAAGAAAATTGTTATAGCTTTCCTCATTTATATCCTGTATAGTGAACATCCTAGATAAAGCATCTACGTTACCGTTTTGAACTCCCGGTTTATATTTAATAACATAATCATATTGTTCTAACTGTATTCTCCATCTAGCTAATTTTGATAAGGGATCCTTTAAATTGAATAACCAAGCTAATGGCCTATGGACACTTAAGATTGTAAATTTCCTTCCATATAGATAAGGTATAAATTGCTTAATTCCATAAACAATGGCTAAACATTCTAACTCTGTTGTGGAATAGTTGTGTTCACTGGGATTCAAAGTTCTTGAAGCGTAACCTATAGGCAAATCTTTTCCTATTTCCCCTTGAGATAGAATAGCTCCTAACGCTTTCCCACTAGCATCTGTTGTTAGTATTAACTCTTTCGTGAAATCTGGGTATTGCAATACGGGTTCAGTACATAAAGCATTTTTTAACTTCCCAAAAGGTTTATCACATTCCTCATTCCAATCAAATTGTACATCCTTCTGTAATAAATTCGTTATAGGCCTAGCTATTGAACTGTAATTTTCAATGAACTTCCTATAATACCCTGATAATCCTAGAAAAGATTTTATCTGTTTCACATTCTTAGGTTCCGGAAAATCTAGAACAGCTTGTATTTTCCTTGGATCAGGTCTTATTCCTGTTTCAGAGATAACATGTCCTAAATATATACATTCTCGTTTTACAAATTCACATTTATCTGGCTGAATCTTTAAGTTATGCTCTCGCAAACGTTCAAACACATCTATCAACTTATTATTATGATCTATCAAGTTTTTCCCATAAATGATTATATCGTCAAGATAAACTAGACACTTAATCCCAATGATTCCTGATAATACATTATCCATAAGTCTCTGGAATATGGATGGACTAGTCTTCATCCCCATCGCCATTCGTTTAAAGTGGTAATGTGCATTGTTAGCAGAAAAAGCTGTAACCTCACGTGAAGACTTTGATAAAGGAATTTGATAAAAACCTGAAGCGAGGTCAATCACGCTGAACAATTGACATTGCCCTAAATGATCGAGTATTTCCGTGATGTTAGGTAAGGGATGGAATTCATTCAAGGTTACTTGATTTAAAGCTCGAAAGTCTATTACGATTCGAAATTTCTCTTTACCACTTGCATCCACCTTGTTCCATTTTATCTAGTTGTTGTTTAATCTCGGATTGTTGTGAATGTGGCAACCTATATGGTCTTTGATAAATGGGTTGTTGATTAACGTTTAAATTAATAACATGCTCAGCTGCATTTGTAAAAGTGAGTCGATCGCCTTCTAAGTGGAATATTTCGGAATATTGCTAACATATTTCAAAAATAGATTTTCGCTCATCAATGCTCATATGGACACTTCGTATTAAATTCAAAATTCTATTTACACGATTGTCATTATTAATCTCAGTATGTACCGCATGTATACTATAGGTCGTAGCGGTATCATATAATATTCGATTCATAATACTTTCATTAATTTCTTTAGTTACTTCAGAAACGTTTAATATACTAACGATAACCTTTCCTAATTTTACTGTTCCCACCACATTGGCACAGTATACATCTTTAATTCATTCTTGTTTTAAAACTATAATATCTTTATTTTCCATAGCCGGATCGGCAATTGGCACGGTCACCACTGTTTCCATCCTTGGCTTCAACTTAAAACATAAACTATCCTTAATCATTTTATTAACTATCTTATTATTTATTATTAACGAGTTATTCGCTACATCTATCACTACCTTATTTTCCATTAAAAATTGTTGTCCTAAAATACCATCCTTTGGTATAGGAAATGAATCTCGTATTACTTGAAACCCCGTTTCTATTTTAACATCATTAAATCTTAATGTTATTTTTATCGAGCCTACTGTTGGCACGATCCTATCATTAATTCCTTTAAAATATATTTTTTTTTTCTTGAACTAGTGTGTCACCTGTCAAAGTACTAAATTGTATTAAATTAACAGTAGTAGTAATTTGGGGCTTCTGAGTTAATTTTTACAGGGAAAAAAAAAGTTCAAGCTGGAAAGTTCTGCTTGCAGCACATTCAATCACCGTAAAGGTAAAAATTCTAAAAGTATGGTTGGGGCTTCTGTAACACTTTTTACAGGGAAAAAAAAAAGTTCAAGGAGGAAAGTCCCGTTTGCCCCACATTTGATCACCGTATAGGTAAAAATTCTAAAAAGTATGGTTGGGGCTTCTGTAACACTTTTTACAGGGGAAAAAAAAAAGTTCAATGAGGAAAGTCTCGCTTGCAGCACATTTGATCACCGTATAGGTAAAATTCTAAAAAGTATGGTTGGCGGTTCTGAGTTAATTTTTACAGGGAGATGAAAAAAGTTCAAGGAGGAATGTATGCCTTACAGTGAAACCAATCTACCTACAATTTACTAGAGAAAATTCAAAACGATTTTAATTTGTCGGACAAGATTTTATTTAAAACATTTAGTCAGTTACTATCGATCCGTCGTACAATCAAGTTGTGTTATTTTTTTTTCAGTGCATTATCTTATTGAATCGATTTTTTTCAACCTATTATTTTAAGTTTTATTAAAAACCATGAATTTACAGAAGTTTTCTAACGATTTTCCTTCATTGGTTTATTTAGTTAGAAATAATTCGTATCCAGTGCATTCAGATTTTACTACATTTTTATCGAGATTAAAAACGTATAATTCATTTCCATCTACTTTATGTCAAAATAAATATTCGTTATCTGAGGCTGGATTTAAGTATTCAGGAACTGCTGACATAGTCGAATGTTTTTGTTGCGGACTGGTCTTACAAAAATGGACTAAAGATGACATTCCGTTTGTTGAACACGCAAAATGGAATCCTAAATGTATATTTGTTTTACTTTGTAAGGGTAATGAATTTATAGAAAATGTAAAAAACGAATAAGTAAAATCTACACATGTTTATGATTGTAATCAGTCTAAATCATAATATGTTATCATTTACTAGTTTACTTGTTTAAATTAATTATATTTTAATAATTTGTAATAATTTATAAATAAATATTGTATAAATCAACTTAAATGCGTTAATAATTGATTTTATATCTCGTTGACTATTGTAGCCGAGTCGGATAACGCGTCAAGTTGTAATTAAATATAGTAGATTTAAAATTCAAGTTACAGGTTCAACGGTTCAGGTAAGTATTCCCTCTCTACGCGTTATCTGATTTGGTTTCATGGTCACTTTAGTTTTTTATATCAAAATCAACCAAATAAGTTTCGTATATAATAATACAGGATTCAAGTAATATACTCAGTTTTCAAATATGTGTGTTGTAACGATCATCCGTTATTCTATTTCACGTTTTTTGAAGTTCAAAAATTTTTTTACATTTATACGGTTTTTTTTAAAAAAAAATCATAAAAAATCGACTATATCAAAAAGAACACGTCGCAGTTCAATATGATTCCAATTGTTGTTTCAAAGTCAGTAATCGATATACGACCTCTTAGCAAGAAAAGTGTAACTGTTGGATTTTTGGTTGATAAAAATATGTTTACTGTTATTATATTACTCCAATACAAATTCGCAAGAAAAATGCTAATGATCGATTTTATACAGTGGTATACACTAATTTCAGATTCAATTTATAGTTCATTAACTAATAATCTACATACTAATAATAGTAAACGTATACAAATAACAGATAGCATATATTATTCAGTTAATTTAAATCAGTTTACTATCAAATTGTATGTTAATAACCAATTTATCACGTTATCATATAATGATCTCCACCGGATAAAAGAATTACAAGAATGTATTGATTCGTATATTGTTGAAAAGCAGAAAAAGTTGGTTTCATATCAATCAATTTTTGATTCAGTGTATTCATTAATTAAAGCAGACATTAATATTCTACCATTATCGTGTCAGCGAAATGATTTTACAAACCAGTATATAAAAAAAATTTTGATTTTAGCAATTGTTTTGTACAGAACGATGATTTAAGTTTTATGTATGAAATACTTCAATTCCACAATAATTCTATATCAGATATAATATTAAATGATATTAAAATATAATGTTGCGATCAGACAGCAGTAGTATTATAGTATAATATATCAATTTGTTTTTACTCTTTAAACTGTACACCATTAATAATAAATAAAAATTATCAATATTATTGTAATAATAGAAACAAGATTAATTATTTTATTATAATGTTACTACTTTTATTAAACAACCCTGTGTGCATTTTAAAGAACATGACATCTCTTAGATGTCAATTTTGTATCTCAGATTAACTTCACTAGTAAATGTATACTAGAAGTAAAATAGCAGTCACAAACTCACATCACTATTTTCCTAATTATCATACATCTCTAAGACGAGTTCTGTAAGTTGTGTATAAGAGGTTCAACTTTATAAGTTACATATACGTCAACCATAATAAGATTATCAACCTCTCCCTGATGTCTCATATTAGGTTGGTTGCGATGATAGAATTAACCATAAATATTTTATAAATAATATATCGCTGGAAAATACGTCGCACAGACTTCACAATGTGCTATGCAGTAGCGCACTGCCGCCACGGCGCGCTGCAGTTTGGCGATACGCATTTATTGTGTCTCACTCATCTCTGAAATGTCATAATAGCTATTAGCTTATAATCACATCGTGTCATCAACTAGCTATTACAATTACATATTGCAGTATATTAAACGTACGCTAATTAGATACAATCGTCAAGAGACAAGAATCAAGATACAATAATGGCTGCTATCCAAAAACAGGTAATTAAGTAACAATTAGTAATAATATATTCAGCTTAATTTTTATTTTGTACCTCTACCGGTGGCGGATGTATGCGGCGATGTGATGATATCCCCCTCTTGGACTTCAAATCCAATAAATTGCCATAATTACGGACAAGTTTTCTTTGTACCTACCTAATTAGTTTCTCAAAATACCCTTATCCCCCTCCTGCTTAAATAAGCTTCAAATCCTCCCATAACCTATACTGGCGACTGGCCAGTACCGTACGCGATATAAGAAACCCTAGACGTCACAGTGCGGGTTTCAAATACGGCGCTCTTATTGGTCGATTTCAAATTGCCGTGCTTTTTCATATATCATATTATTATAGTTAATATTGATTATCTTATCAATTCAATGCAGACTGCAGTTATATTACTATATATTGTAATATATATAATTTATATACACCTACTGTTGCCGCCGCAACATAATAATATTATTTTTATGTCTTAATTATCACTGCATAAGGAGGAACAGCTGGTCTCACACACACACATATCACTTATTGTATTATTTTATTTTTGTATTGAATGTGTCTTGTGAGTTATATAATATGTAGATTAAACCATGGCTTAAATATATTTAAGCCATGGATTAAACGTTATCGCACGCCGCCCCGCCGTCTATGCAAATATTATTGAACACAGCCGTCGGTCCACCAGTAATGCGGATTTAACACGGCGCCTCGTCCTCAGTCCGCAAAGTTATGTCTATGCAGGAACCGCATTAATTTGTTTTGTCGCGAATCGCCGTTTAATTAATATCGTTGTTTACGTGCTCAAATAGCCGTTCTTTTTATTATACATATATTGCTTAGGCACAAATTGCCAAGATTGTTTTTTATTTTATTTATTGTGTTTTATCGTCACATTTTAATAGTCGTATAAAATGTATATTCATTGTTTGGTGTGCGCTAATCGTGCGCTTATTTATAGTGTAATCAAAGGCGCTAACCGTCATATATTCTTGTTTTTGTGAGCGCAAATCGCTAAAAATTATATTTTTTATATTGCCGGTTATACTATTATTATTGTTACGTGTGTGCTAATCGCTACGGATTGTAATTGTATTATTGTCAGTTCGCGCTGACCACCGCGAGCGTTTATTATACTTATTATTATACAGGATAGGTAGCAGCTGGCCAGCCATGCACCGTCTAAATTGTGAGTTTTATTATTTATTATTATATTTATATACCAGCCATAGGTTAAATAGCTGGCACATTATTATTTACTATATTTGTTGGGCCAGAAGGGCCATAATATTATTGATATTCTTGTTTTATACCTATTGTGTTGCTGTGATTTCTTATATATTTGTGTCATTATTCTTGTGTATTATACAGCAACAGCAACTTATTACCAAAAAACGTGTTACCATTTTATTATTATTGTCTTATTGTACACACACCCACATATATACACACATAACACACAAATAATACACATATAGATACACTACACGCATTACGTAGCTCAACAGTATTTGCCCGGCAATCCCGACCACTGCTGTTCGAGCTATTACACCACTACACACCCAGCTAGTCCTCACATTTAAGAACTGTCCTAGGTGTTAGTGGTGAACAATTAGGTGCCCGGGGTGCGCATATTATTATTATATGCTACCGGCCCGTACACCTACATTATATATTTAACTTACTATGATTGGTAAAAATAATCATGACATCAAAACCAGTGGCTTCCTTACATTTTTAGAATAAATCCAGTTTCCAGAAGCATGTGTTAAAAATATACAGTTTTTTCATTATCTACCCAATTTATTTGCTCATTGATATAATTTAATTTTGTATTTGCAATAACTTAATGATTAATGTTTGTTACACATTTCAATGAGGGTATGGGGTCTAATGTGACCTTTGAGTTTCTTATAAAAATGTCCTAATTGTTTTGATTAATCTGCTGCAATATTGTTTATTTTTGTTAATTAATAATTCCTACTAGGTACAGCTTAAATTTCAGTATTTGATATTTAGAACTTAGATACAATCATTGTAAAATAATTTAAATATCTATATGTTTTTCATTTCATATAGTTAAAATTAAAATTACTGTTACAAGTCCTATTAATATGAATATTATATTGTATTAATTTTTATTATTTATGATATTCAGTGATATAACTAACAAGTAATTATACTGTGGTAATTTCTGTCTTAAAATTGGACATTCAAAATATTAGGTATATTTTATTATTATTAAGGTTGGTAATAATAAATATCTGAAGTTATGAATTATTATTTTTATTCAGAAAACGAAAATCCAAGAAAATTATGTGGAATAAACACTTAATAATGTTATAATTTATAATACCCACCTAGCTAAAGTATTTTTAAAGATTATACAAGTAGTATTAATTTGGGGCTTCTGAGTCACTTTTTACAGGGAAAAAAAAAAAGTTCAAGGGGGAAAGTCCCCCTTGCAGCACATTCGATCACCGTATAGGTAAAAATTCTAAAAAGGTGGGTTGGGGCTTCTGAGTCACTTTTTACAGGGAAAAAAAAAAAGTTCAAGGGGGAAAGTCCCCCTTGCAGCACATTCGATCACCGTATAGGTAAAAATTCTAAAAAG